>JAKSZT010000049.1:34921935-35102068 GCA_026826555.1 Tolypeutes matacus
CACACACACACACACACACACACTGTATTAGTCAGGGTTCTCTAGGGAAACAGAACCAACAGGAATATCTGTAAATATTATGAGATTTTATAAAACTGTCTCACATGACTGTGGGGATGTACGAGCCCAAATTCCATAGGGCAGGCTGCAAGCCAGAAGTCTAATAAAAGTTTTTTTTTTTATTTTTTTTTTAAAGATTTATTTATTTTATCCATTTTAACCAACACTCCCTTCCCCATTTGCTGTTTTTGTGTCCATTCGCTGAGCAATTCTCTGTGTGTGTTTCCTGCCATCTCTTCTCATCCTCCAGTCTTCACCAGGATTCGATCCTGGAGACTTTCAATGCAGGAGACAGTTATTCTGCCACCTGCGCCACCACAGCTCCTGGCTTCTGCAGCTTTCGGAGCATCTCGTCTTGTCTCTCCCCTGTTACGTCATCATCCTGCTGCATGGCTCCCGGGCCCAGTGGCTCACCAGCACACAGAGCCTGGCAGCCCATGCGCCTTCTATATATATATATATTTTTTTTTTTATTTTACTGGGAGGTCCCGGGGATCGAACCCAGGTCCCTCCATATGGCAGACGGACACCCAGCCATTTGAGCCACATCCGCCCCCCATAATAAAGGTTTTTGATGAACTCTCCAGGAGAAATTGGCTGGCTGAAGTAGAGATGGAAATTCTCTTTTCTGACTTCTGAAATCATCACTTCTTCTTTAAAGGCCTTCGACTGATTGTATGATCTCTCATTGCTGAAGGCAATCTCCTAAATTGATTGTTGATGTAATCAGCCATAGATGCAATCAGCATAGAGATGATTTAAGTCCATGAAATGTCCTCATAGTAACATTTAGGCCAGTGCTTGCTGGGCCAAACATCTGGGCACCATAATCTGGCCAAGTTGACATATGAGCCCAACCATCACACACACAAACAGTTTAGATTCCTTATTTCTTTTAGTTCTTGTTATATGTGGAATATAATCCATGAACTGACCTGGCATGGTGGGAAAATTATTTGGCTAAGAACTAGAAGACCTGGCTTTTTGTCTTCTGTTTCTAACTTGTGAGACAACTTGAGAAAGGGTTCTCACCACTCTGAATCTCTGTTTTACCATTTAAAATATGAAAGTCTTCCTTGCCAGCTATAATATTTCATAAGGCATCAGAAGCACCCAAAGAAAAACTCAAGGATTGCAAGTATAAAATTCAGGGGAGATTTCATATCTTTTCACTTGATGGGGATGAGGGAAAGTAGGTATAAATGAGACTTGGGGCTTTTTAGGACCAGTTGGCAAAGCCAGCTCTTGCTTCACCATATGCTGCCTCATGGAGTTATTGTACAGTTCCAGGAGCATTTTCACGGTTTGGGATGACTACCAAATTCACTACACCCCTAGTCTCTATCACCTGAGCTCTCCTTCCCGGTTTCCTGCCGAGTTTGGCACAGAGTGATTTCAGCACCGCGGACAGAGACAACGTTCCGCTAGGGCTGGAGACATTGAGCAGCCAGACAGCTTCGGATCTCCTGCCAGGCCAGCTTTCCCGGCAGGCGTGGCTTGCTCCTTGACATTGCTCAGTTCTCCAAAGCCACCCCAAAATAAACCTTCAATCTGTATCAAAAATAGTACCTTGGTCTGAAAATTCTATGAGGGCAAAACTTAAAACAAAACAAAGCAAAAACTATCTCTTAGAACAGTGTCAGGTTCGTGGTAGGTGCTTAGTATATATGTATATATTTTAGAATAAATTCATGCAAATTCAGCCTCCAGACAAATGTCCTAACCTCCCTTATAATCAGATTCCCACTCTCTACCAGCTCCCCCTATATGGAAATTCTGGAGCTTCTACTACTTGCTAGGTTCTGGAGCCTCTCTGGAAGCCACTTTTTGCATGTGGGGATGCTGGTCCCAGTCCCTAAATACAAGAGACAGATGGTTGTTACATTGCCAGGTGGAGGAAAATTAAACTGGTCTCTCTTCTTTCTCTTTTTGGGTAAGTGTAGGTTGGTGGGAGGACCCCACTCCTGACCCCCTTTTGGGATCTTGCTTTATGAAGAGATGCCTGAGAAAACCCTTACCATCTGAAAGGACCCAGATTTCCCAGGAAATCCTCCTGGCTGCCCCAGCCCCCACAGAGCCCCCTTGCTCAGGACTCATTTGCACATATTGTCAGTAGTGCAATATCACAACAGATTGTTTTCATGACATTTTGTGCCCATTAGTTCTCTCTCCCCAATTAGATTATGAACTCCTTGTGGGTGGAGGCTGGATCATATGTTCATTCGTTTGTTTGTTTCCAGTAGACCTTACAGTGATGAGCACACAGCAGATGCTTAATAAATGCTTTTTGACTGAACAGTCTTATCCTGAGGGATAAGACTATTCTTAAGGGTCTCCCACTGTACTCATGTTTAGTCTGAAATAAATATGTAGGATGGGCCATAATGCTCTTTGTGGAGTAACCATCAGCCCCAATGGTTCCCAGGATTAGAGAGCAGAGTTGAAGATGGATATGGAGGGATATGGAGGGAAATGGAGGGACCATTGATGTGTGTGTGTGTGTGTGTGTGGTTGTGTAGGACTAAGGAATCACTCACTGTTAGAGCTGGACAGGACCTCAGAGATCGCCTTGTTTGGTCTCCTCATTTTACAGGTAAGGAAAATGAGAGTAAGTGATACTCTTAAAGTTATGTAACAAATTGACCCCTTTCCATCACCTCTGACCTGATTCAAGTCTTCAACATCTCTCACCTGTACTATTGCAGTAGCTTCATGTGAAAGATTGTCTTTTTCAAAGATGGTTGTGCCAATATATCCTATCATATATATTTTTCTTACAATATGATAATGACACTCCTCCACTGAGAGGTGGGGTAGACATCTATGTTCCCACTCCTTGAATTCTGCCCCCCCCCCCGAGATAGCTCCCTCATCTGTTTGCTTGTTGTTTTTGCTCGTTGTCTGTTTGTTTCTTCTTTAGAAGGCATCAGGAACTGAATGTGGGACCTCCCTTGTGGTAGGCAGGCACCCAACTGCTTGAACCACATCTGCTCCCTGCTCATTTTATTTTTGTTCATTGTCTGCTCATTGTTTTTGCTCATTGTCTGCTCATTGTTTTTTTGTCTTCTTTAGGAAGTGCCAGGAACTGAACCTGGGGTCTCCTATGTGGAAGGCGGGTGCCCAACTGCCTGAGCCACATCTGCTCCCTCCTTGAATTTTGATGGGTCATGACTATGGCTGAAGTTATTTCATGTGACTTTTGAGGCTAAGATATAAAAATGTTACAGCTTCTGCCTGGTCCTCTCTTGGGACACTTGTCCTTGGAACCTAGTCACCATGTTGTAAAGTAGCCAAGCAGCCACACAGAAAGGCCACATGTAGGTGTTCTGGCCACAGCCCTAGCTGAGGTCCTAGCTGACCACTGGCATTCACCACCAAATAGGAGTGAATGAGATTTCCCTAGTCCTGAGTGGAGCAGAGGCATGTCCTGCTGACCCCTGCCCAAACTGCAGATCCATGAGCAAAATAAATGTAATTGATTTAAGGTTTTGGGATAGCTGTTATGCAGCAATAGATAACTGAATAGAAAACTCATACCTAGCTCAGTTTTTCCAAATTATCACACAAATTCCGTTAATTCAAAAAACCTTTATTAGATACTGTTTTAGTTTGCTAGGCTGCTGAAAGCAGATACCTTTAAAATGGGTTGGCTTTTAACAATGGGAATTTATTAGCTTACAGTTTTGAGGCTGAGAAAAATGTCCAAATCAAGTCATCATCAAGGGGAAGCTTCATTCCCAAAGACTGGTTGCCTGTAATCCTTGGCTCCTCTGCCACGTGGCATGGCACATGTGGCATCTGCTGGTCTCTGCCTTCTTCTGGGTTTCACTGTTTGCAGCTACTTGCTTCCGTGGCTTTTTCTTCTCTTTTGTATTCATCCTGTTTACATAGGACTCCAGTAAGAGGATTAACATCCATCCTGAATGAGGTGGATCACACCTTAACTGAAGTAGCCTTGTCAAAAGATCCTCCTTACACTGGGTCAAGTAGGGCCACAGGAATGGATTAGATTTAAGAACATGCTTTTCTGAGGTACATACAGTTTCAAACCACCACAGATGCTTACTGTATGCTAGGATCATACAAGGACAGGCATAATTTCTATAGTTGTGAGCATACATTTCAGATGCCATCACCATTTCTTCAGGAGAAAAGATAAATCCATCCTTTGCAAATGACCCCGGTCTACTGCTCCATTGCCACCACACCAAACTGTTTTTCCTCAGACATGATCTCTATTCTCCTTTGCTCACATTGTCCCCTCCACCTGCAATGCTTCTGCCTGCCCCATTTCTGCCTTCTGGCCCTGCTCTGACACCACTGCCTCCTCCCCTCACAAGGACCTCAGAGATTCTCCCAGTTGAAATTAATCTAAACCTCCTTGTAATGCCACAGCATTTAGCTCAGAGTGTACAATATTTATCTGCCCATCACCTCTCTAAAGCCTCACTAGAAGGTGAATCCCTGGAGAAGGGATTCTGGCTTATTCCTCCTGCTCCCCCACAGTGTTTGTTTGGCACAGGTCCCAGCACATAGAAGGCCCAGTAAATATTTGGTTTGACTAGTAGCAGAATCAGACTGAGAAGGCAGATCTCTCAAATTCTAGTCTTCAGCACTTTACTTGCTTCTTTTGACATCAACAAGTGGGGGAAAATGTTCCAGCAAAATGGTTGGTGGCAGGCTGGTGGGAGAAGACCTTGGCTGCAGGTCAGGGGTTGAAAGGACTGCTGCAGGTGGAGCTGCAGATGGCAACGAGTGAAGGGATGGCTCCTGGCTAGGGGTCTGAGGTGGGTTCCTTCCTCTGCCTCCCTTCTTTCCCCTCCTTCCCCCTTCCTTTTTTCACTTACTTATTCCTCTTTTTTTTTTTTCCCTTCTTGCTTTCAACAAACCCTGAGTATCCGCTTTTGGTAGGGTAACATGCTGTTTCTTTTATTCTTTTCTCCTCCAACCCGTTTATATCTGAAAACATCTCTATTCTCAGGACCCGGCTGCACAGAAAAACAAGACCCCAGCCTGAAATCCAAGCTTCCCCTTGAACACCAAGGGATTCCTCTTGTTGCTTCTTCCTCCCCCAGGCTTTCTGAGGACCCATTTCTGCATATGCTGTTTCTCCTGCACTCAGCTGGCGGGCCCTGCTTCCTGGTCCCCTGTGACTGTGCTCGCTCCACTCGGCCTGACTCTGGCAGTGCCTCACCTCACCTGCTCCTTGCGGGCCTGCCATCGGGGAAGGCTTCAATTTCTTTTTTCCTCTTAGGACATCCGGGATCAACTCCCTTCCTCCTCAGGCTAAGCAGAATCAGAGTGTTTTCCTTAGATTTTTCTCCCTAAACTGTCTTTCTGGGAGCTGGGAGGAGCCTTTATGTCTGACGGTAAATATAGCCTCTCTGTTGCCTCAGTCACAGGCAGGATGGGGGGGAGCTCTTCCTAGGAAAGGTCCCTGAAAATGGCTTTGAGAGCTTGAGGTGGGGTAAGGGAGACCCTCAGTGCTCACAGCCCAGCTCTTGGTATTGAGGTTGGGCATGTTTCTCTTTTACCCAGATCTGTGGATAGCGGTGATAGGAAGTGGGTGGGTTGGGGGAACTCCCCAATCAGCTTATCTGTTGCTTTTTACCTTTTGGTGCCTGGGCACCTGTGGCCCCAGGAAAGATGTCTTTGGGGAGCACTTGTCCCATTTTACAAATCTCTGCCCTCAGCCTTCAAGGAAGTCAGAAATCTGTGACTTGTTTTAACTTTTCAGTGAGAGAGAGAGAGACCTGCCTTTCCTTAGGCCAAGGGAAAAGCTTTCTTCTTGTCTTTGTACACATGAGGACAGGAGGAGGGATGCTCTTTGCCTGGTCTCTTCTCTTTTGCAAGGATTAAAGTTCCCTCCGACTCCCTTGTCCTCCTTTTGGGATAAGAGCAGAGGCCTGTCCCAGAAACGTGGGTGCCAGTAGTGGGAGGACGGCTGGCAAGGTCCCCCTTTTCCTCAGGTCCTGACTTCCCTCTCCCCTAGTCTGGAGAGAAATGGGGGGCTCCAGATGTCCCTTCCCATTTTCTCTTTTTCTATGCCCAGTCGTAAGGCCTCTCTCACCTTCTTTCAATTTCTGGACCTGGAGGGGGAGAAATTTCATTCAAATGTGAATCACCCTGGGCTTATGTCAGGCAACCCAGTATCCAGGAGGGTGGGGTTCCACCCCATACCCAGATGTGTTGATAGACTTGACCTGAGGTCACAAAAGAAGGGAAACCTCTGCCACTGAAGGCTCTGGGCATCTTGGGGTGTGAGTGAGGAAGCTGCTGGAGGTGGAGAGGGGCTAAGGGATGACTGTACAGACAAGAGCCTCTGGTCTTTTTTAGTTAGCATCAGCTGGTGGAGCCACCTCCTTCTCTCCCACTGGCTGCCTCCCTGAGTCACTGCCCACCCACCAGCAAATAAAAATGGGGTGTCATCTGCTGGTCAATGGCCCCATTTGGCCCCAGTGTTTTCAAGTCTTTGCTCCTGGGTAGAAAGTGAGAGGCTGAGTAGGGTGGAGACCTCTCTCTTTCTGGGCCTTTCTCCTTCCAGGCTCTGCTTCTTTCTCTCTGCCCTTTGTTCCTCCCTTCCCCCCTCATCCCATGATGGCTCTCCCTGGTGACAAGACCCACCCCCTTGCTCCAAGGGCAGAGGCAGCTGCAAGCCTTCAGGAGCCCCCACATGGCCCCATCCATCTAGACAGGTCTCTGATTGGGGCTGCAGGGGAGGGGACCCACGGCCGGCTGCTCAGCTGCGAGCAGCCGGCCGACTCCTCCCAGTCGCTCTGCTCAGCTGTCAACACTCGCCTCCCGGCCCTGACTTTCCTGGGGCCCTGCCTGGCTGCTCAGGCCAGGACACCTTGGTTCCTGAGACCCTCATGCGACTGAGACAGGCGGTGGGCAGGCGGCGGGCAGACACCCTGCCTGTCCTTGAGCATCCTCAGGCCTCCTTGCCTAAATAAGGAGGCTGCAGCGGGAGCCAGCCAGCTGGTCGAGGGGGAGGGGCCTGCGGCTAGGCCAGGGTTTTCCGAGGGGTAGGGCCGCCGCCGCCGCCAGGCCCGGAGCCCGCGGATTGGGCCTGCAAGGCTGGCCCCGCGCTGCAGGGGGAGGGCGGGCAGCTCACGCGGGGGTATCCCCAGGCTGCAACCTCGCGCTCAGGCCCTTTCTTTCATCCAGTAGCTAGAAGGCCGAAACTCCTGCCAGAATGTCCCTCTCTGCACATCCCCCATGGAGGGCCCTGAAAAACCCCAGAGAGGGCTTTGCGTGTGTGTGTTTGCGGGGCGTGCGTGCTGCTCCTAAGTCTCTCCCACCCTTATCTCAGATCTCGGCTGGCCTGGGGCCTCCAGATCGCCTTGCCCCGGCTTCTCTTGACTCTGGGCTCCTTCTTCCCCGGGGCCCAGGCCGCTCACAAGCAGGCTCTGAGCGTCCGCCGTGTGTAGCTAGGCCAGTGCTTGGCGTGCTGGGGGACCAGGACACAGGGGACCGGCCCTCCCCTTTCAAAGCAGGATTCTCGGCCCTTCCAATCCGGGGGTGGAGGCGGAATCCCCAGCCCCCTCCCTCGCCACCTCAAGGCCGGCCCTCGCACCTGTCCTCACGGCTCCCCTACCTAAGGGTCCCTGCCCCCTCTTCTGGGCGCGCGAATCCTAGGGGCTCCTGGGTGCAGCGAGGGGCTGGGGTGGAGGGGAGCGCTCGGTGCCGCTCAGCCAATGGAGAGGGCGGGCGCGCGGGCTGAGGGGGGGAGAGGGCGGCGCTGCGGGCGCGCGGCGGGAGGAGGCCGGGAGGCGGGGGACGGAGCCCGAGGGGCGCGCGCCGCGTTAACCCTTCCGCGGCCGGGCCGAGCCGCAGGCGCAGCCCGAGCCGCCGGCGCCGGAGCCGCTGTCGGCGCCGCAGGCGGGCGGGCGAGGGCCGGGAGTAGGGAGCCTGGCGCTCGGGGAGGGCGGGCGGGCAGGCGGAGCGCAGCGCGGGGACGCGGTGGAGCGGGGCCCGCGGCTCGGCGGGAGCCGGCAGACAGGTGTGCGGGCACCCCGGCGGGCGGCCCGAGCTCAGGCGGCTCCAGGCCGGGCCCGCGATCCGGCGTCGGGAGCTGAGCCGGGACCCCGCGCCCGCAGCCCAGTCCCGACCCCGCCCGTGCTCAGCTTGGCCGTGGGGTGAGGAGACCACGGCCGGGCCGGGCCACCCAAAGCCTAGTGTTGGGCCGGGCCGGGCCGGGCCGGGGTGGGTGGGGGTCCGCCCGGCCCGCCCATGGGCTCAGGATGCCGGTGCGGAGGGGCCACGTCGCGCCGCAGAATACCTTCCTGGACACCATCATCCGCAAGTTTGAGGGCCAGAGTGAGTGGGGGAGGGGGCCGACGGGGAGGGGGCTCCGGGGGCGGGCCGAGCTCCCTCGAGTGTGGATGGGGGGCGTGCCCGGGCTGTGTGCTCCGCCAAGTGCGAGTCAAATGGGGGCTAGTGGGCCCCGAGGCGCTGGCCGGGGGTTTCGAGGCAAGGCTTGGTGCTCAAAGGGCTGTGGGCATGGGGCCTAGGGTCTGGTGTTGGGGCACTGGACCCCTAGGTTCAGCTCAGGTTCCTGGCATCCAGGAGGGAAGGGAAGAAAAACGGATGGGAGTGTGCAGGTGTCCCTAACTCTGGGTGCCTGGATGTGGATGGGGTGGTGGGAGTGCAAGGACATGAGAATGTATATGACCCAAACAGTGGGGCCCTAAGTGTACTGTGTGCCGCTGGACTTGACTGTATTGTATGTGAGAGACTGAGGGGTCAGCGCCTAATCTGCTCTTGAGTGTGTGTGGGGCGTGTGTCTGATCCTGAGACTGTGTGTGTCATGCATGAGTCTGATCCTGAATGGGCAGTGGGGGTGCACCTGTGCCAAGGCTACAAGACTATGGGCCCCGAGGTGAGAGGGTGTCCTGGAGCTGAAGCTGGCTTTGAGGCTGTAGGGCCCCCATGTTATGGATTTCCCTGCCCTGGGCACTGTCCCTCAATTTCCTCGTGGGGACCACAGCACCCCCTAATGCTGGCTTGGTAGGGAAGGCCTCCAGAAAGCGTCCCAGGCCAGGTGATTGCTCTGGGCACAGACATCTGCACCCACCCTGTGTGCGTATGCCTGTACCCAAGGTTGGATGTGCTGTTGCCTCGGTGGGTGTGACTGCCAAGGGCCCCAGGAGCTGAGAGAGGGTGACATTCCTTGCACATGACCCCGTGAGCACAGGACAACGTGTGCTTGTAACCATGGCGGGAGGGAAGGGAGGGGCTTAGTCCGCTGGGAAGCATTGTCTGAGGCTGAGGAACAGAATGATCTTGAGGGGGAGGAGAGACTGATATTGGTGGAGGGGAGCGGGGCTCAGGGGCTTTCCTTTCCCCAGCTCCAGAGAAGGCTGTGTAGGCAAAGGGAAGAGCACTGGGCTGGGATTCAGGGGCCTGGCTTCTGGTACCATCTCTGTCACTGACTGCCATGTGACCTTGAGTGCTCTCTTCCCTCTCTGGGTCTCAGTTTCCACACCTGTGAAGGAGGGTTCAGGCCAATGGGGCCTTTAAGCTTTCCTCAGTCCCGGTGTTCCTGGATCTCTGTGAAGGTGGTGGGGGTGGGGCTTGCATTCGAAGAAACTCCCTCTTCTTTCCAAGGCCCGGGAGTCAGGACAAGGAGTGTTTTTTTTTCTGTGAAACTGATGTGTATGGCTGGTGGTCTGTGGCCTGCCTTGGGCAGAGATGGAGAGAGAGGCAGAGCTAGCGGGTCTTTTCATGTGACAACGAGCCCTGATTCCTGGGGTTGACAGCTACCTGGGGAACTGACCCAAAGACGACCCAACTCCAAAAAGTAACTTCCTGGAGGCCAAGGGAAGAGGGCATTGAGGAGGGTGGGGGAAGGCCAGATCCTGATGGTCCCAGCTGCCTCAGGGAGTCCCTGCCTCAGTGGCTTGGACCATGCCCACAGAACTGCCCAGGGCCACAAGCCTGAGGGCTGTGCCCACTCGGGATGGGAGGGGGCAGGGTTCTGACTGCTGCAAAAAGCCCAACATAAAGGCCCAAGTGGCCGGAAACTTCTGTGTTTATAAAAAGCTCTTATCCCTGGAGCATCTTCCTTGGCACAAGCCAGGGCTGCTGCCCTCCCGTTGCTCGCCCGCCAGTCTGGCTCTTGGGGCAGACGTGGAGGGGGTGAGCCAAAGTCTAGCTGAAATTGGCCCACTGGGGCTTCTGTCCATGATGGGGCCAAACTGAGGAAGGCCTTGCTTCCTTGGGGAAGGTCCCCTTTCCGGGTCCATCTTGTCACGAGTGGGCCACTGCCTCAGATCCATCACTGGGCAAAATTCCAGGTTCAGAGCAGCAGGTTCCTTTCCATGCTCCCTATGACCTTGGGCCTCTGCCTGGTCATATTCCTTTGCCTTCTGCCAGATCTTGGTTCAAAATCTGGCTCTTTCATTTACAAACTGCAAGACTGGGTATGTTTCTTAACTTCTTATGAGCTTCAGTTTCTTCATCTATAAAACCAGGATAATAATACCTACGTGATGGGGTTGTCAGAGTGTTCAATGAGATAACCCACCCAACACATAGCAGGTGTTCAACATGTCACTTCTGTCATCCTCAGTAGCTGCACCCACTCTCCAGCCCCTGACCCCTCTTGGAGGTGGTGAGGAAGAGTCCCAGGGGGATTCTGACCTGAAGCATCCTCAGATACTTGGAGAAGTAATTTTCTAGGGACCCCTAGGGTAAGGAGTGGCTCAGAGAGCACCCCGTCTGAGAGAGTAGGGATCAAGAGGAAGAAGTCAGAGAGGCAAAGGCAAGGCTGCTGCGCCTGGCCTGCCATCACTGGCCTTTCCCAGGATCTTTCTCCAGGCCCAGTGTTTATCCCTTCCCCGCGGCTGCTGACACGCGTTGCTGACACCCGCCCAGGCTGGCCTCGGCCCCGGGCGCGGAGGGGGCGGCGGGCTGCTGGCTGCCTGCCCGGGGGAAGCCACGCAGCCAGCCCGCGGGCCGGGCGGGGGGAGGGGGCGCGCCCGCCGGGCCGGGCCCAGCGGAGGCACCTGTGTCGGGCACAGCTGTGCTAGCCCCCTGCAGGGGACCCCATGCCCCACTGTGCTCCCTGGGGCGGGGAGGCTCCCGGCGGCTGTGTTTATAAGGGCATGTGGGGAAGGGCTGGGAGCTCCCGAGGCAGGGGTCCCCCGCTCACGTGCTGGCTTATCCCCACCCCCCTCCCCCCAGGCCGCAAGTTCATCATCGCCAACGCTCGGGTGGAGAACTGCGCCGTCATCTACTGCAACGACGGCTTCTGTGAGCTGTGCGGCTACTCGCGGGCCGAGGTGATGCAGCGGCCCTGCACCTGCGACTTCCTGCATGGGCCGCGCACGCAGCGCCGAGCCGCGGCGCAGATCGCGCAGGCCCTGCTGGGCGCGGAAGAGCGCAAGGTGGAAATCGCCTTCTATCGCAAGGATGGTAGGCACCGGCGGAGCCACAGCCACAGGGCCGGCGCCAAGGCGACAGCGGTGGGGTGGTGGGATCTGGGCGGCTGGAAGATGGCGGGACCCGGGGGGATTACGCAGGGACGTCGAACACAGGGAGGCGCAGTCCAACCTGGGGCCATTGGAGTGTGCCAGGTGGGGGGCGCGGGCTGGCAGTTGGGGTTGTAGGGAGGTCTGGGTCTCTATATCTCACTCCGGTGGGGTGGTTTTTGGGGTGGCTAAGGGACTGCTTGGCCTGGGGTTCCTTCCTCCCTGTGGGCGTGTTGAGCCAGGGGAACTGGAGTTTGACAGGGCCAGGATGGCACCAGGATGGCACCAGGATGGCAGGTGTGTGCGTGGACTGAGGTAATAGAAGGTCAGGCTGAGGGCTGGACTCTGACCCCTGGCCAAGGCCTCTAGCTACCCTAGGGCCGTCCCTGCCAGCTGACTGGGTCTGGGAAGAAGTGTCTGAGGGGTGAGGTGGGGGACGGCTGCCCTTCTGTCCCCTCTCTCTTCTGCACTTCAACTGCATCTAGGCCGGGGGAGTGCCTCTCCCCACAACCTCAGTTCCCTTTGTCTCATCTATTGAGCGCCTGCCCGCCTCTCCCAAATGCGCCAGGTGTCTCAGCTCAGCCACAGTCTCCCAGCCCAGCTGCTCTGGGCTTCCGGAGAGCGGATAAACAGAGCCCTGGGCGGGGCTTCTCCCACACTGGGGCCTGCCCCATTGGGGTGGGCTCTGCTCTGGGGCAGGGCATGCAATGAGGCTCTCCGGGCCTGCAGGCATCAGAGGGCTGGGGAGGGGACTGCAGAACTTGCAGCTGGATGGCCCACCGATGCCCAAACCCTGCTACTCCTCCCTGTGTGTTGAATAAGCATTCACTGAACACCTGTGAGCCAGGTGCTGCCGTAGGTATGGCAGTGAGCAAAAGAGATGAGGTTCCTGACTTCTAGGCGCACACCTTGCCTCCTGCCGTAGGGGAGACAAAATGAGGATGCCCCCGGGAGCACTTTCTCTGTATGTATTAGGATAACCCTATAAAGGCTTGCTTCTACTGCCTCATCCTCTCTGCACCTCTGCTTTTGTAGGCATGCACAGTCTGTGACATCATTAGGCTGGATTATGGGGACACTGCCACAAGGGTTCTATGGAAGAGGGTTTGTTTATAACAAATAGGGGTTCTGGCTGGGAGACAGTTACTATGAGACTAGATTGCAAACTCTGTGAAGGCACTGGTTTCTGTCTGTTTTTTCCCTCCCTCACTGATGTATACCCAGAACCTTAATCAGAGCAAATCTGCTTTGCTGGTGATCTAGTAAAAGCAAACACGGGGGTGGGGGTGGTAATTTCTCTGTGCTGGGCACTCGGCTAAATGTTTTACTTACATTTATCTCATGTAGTCATCACAAAAACCCTGGGGAGTAGATTCTGTTTTTTATACTTATTTTATGGATGAAGAAATGGAAGCTCAGAGAAATTAAGTAACTTCCCCAAAGTTACACAGTTAAAAGACTGTGTAACAGCTGGGAGTTGAACCCAAGTCCAAGCAGAGCCCTACCCACTGTGCTCTGTTGTCTGTTGTAAATTAAAAACGACACCCAATTAGCCACAGGTATACCTATGGACTGCATATTACTTTATTTAAAGTTTTATTTTAAAAGTTTGAAAGCCACTGGTGGAATGAAAAGAACATGAACACTTCAATCCTGAATTCAGGGCTAACACTTGAAATTATATAATATCGGGCAGTCAGTTAATTTCCCTGAGCCTGTTTCTACTTCTGCAAAACGGGATTATATGCCTTGCCAGGGAACCTCCTAGGGATGCTGTGAGACTCTTTAGAGAGAAAGCCCGTGACAGTGCCTTAACCTGGAAAACACTGTGCAAAGCCCACTTATGGACGTTGGCCTGCGTCGTGTGATTTGGCCCCTTGGCGGGAGGGACCTGGAAGCTTCTGGCTTTGGCTGCAGTGTGTTTGGGGTCTCCCTTTGTGGAGCTGGCCCTCCCTCCAGCCCCAGCCCACCTCCTTTGGGAAAGGGATGGCCACCGGACCCCTGCAGTGGTATCGTGGAATCTTGGAGTTGGAGGTGACCTCATGGATCATTTAATCCAACCCACTTGAGTTACAGATGAAGAAACTGAGAACTAGTGGTCCGATTACCAGAGAATCAGTGGAGGGAGAGGGTTTAAAACATGGGCCTTTGACTCCAAGTGCAGTCTTCTTTCCATTGTCCAGATTACTATTCCAAGTGGGACTGAAATCCAGAAAACCCTATGCCAGCTGTCTCTGCCTGTCCCTTCCTTGCTCTCACCTAGTTTCATGTGGGTCCCCACTTATCCTGGCACTCTGGGCCTAGGAGGAAGACAGATTTCCTCAGCCTCCCCTTCCTCTGCTTTGAAACACTCAGTTCCTTGCGCAGATCCCAGGGGCCTCCTGACCTGAGTGTGTGTGTGTGCACACTTGTGGATGGGCCAAGAAGGGAGGCAGAGATGAGGAATGCCAGTGTCATCTCTTGTTGCCCTCCAGGTCTTTCTCAGGGACTCTGCCTGGGCCAGCAATAGGGGAGTGGGTCCCTGGTCTGCAGCCCCAGGGAGGGCAGGGGTGGCCGGGAAGGAGGCGGGGCCTTTTGCTGGCAGGCGCCACCATGGACAGCTGTGCTGTGTCCGTGCCTCTAGCCTGGCTCTGTGCAGTATCAGGGCCTGGAGCCAGACAGCCCCATTATTCAGTTGCTGGGATTGCTGGGATGTGGGGAGGCTGGATGTGGGGGGAGTGTGGTGCGAGCTGGAGGGAGAAACACAGAATGCCAGGGACCATGGAGTGTTCCCTGGCGACACCTCTTAAGTCAGACCCAGGCTAGAGATGGAATTGGGAGCAGAGCCTAGCTGTGTGAGGCTGGGGGGTAGTAGCCTTCCTGCTGGCTGCCCCTGCAGGGCCCTGGGGCGGCACCTTGGGCAGCAGGTGCTGGCTGGGTACACACCTCTGTTCCCATGTCTCCATAGGGGCGGGGTGCTGGATCCCTTAGATTGTGTCTCCTCCTCACCTCCTCTCTTCCTCCTCTGGACCTTGTAGAGGTCTCCTACTCTCCTTCCCTTGCTTTCTCTCTGCTCCTTCTTTCCATCTCCCTGCTCCACTCCTTCATACTGCCCCTCTGCCTCCCCAGCACTCACCTCCTCTGTCTGCCTGCACCCCTTATCTCTGCTCCTTTCCCTCTGCCCACTCTCTGGCCTGCCTACCTTTGTCTCCTGGAGCCCCTGCTACTCTCAGCCCTCTTGGCCTTTACTCCTTCTTCCTGCATCTTCTTCCCTTTCTTCAGCCCCCTTGAGCTTTTCTCCTTGCCTCTCTTGCTCTGTCTTGGTGTCCTTCACTCCTCTGGGCTTCTGTCTCACAGTCTCTGTCTGGCTTTCCACATCTGCGACTGTCCTGGTCTGGTCTCCATGTCCCTGTGTCCCCAGGAGCCTGTGCGTGGGTGGGGATGGGGGTGTCTCTGGAGGAGAGTCTGTCAGCTCCTCCACTCCAACTGCAGGCTGGTTGCCATGGCAACAGGGTCAGAGGGTCGCCACTGCAGCAGCTGAAGCTGCTGGGTTGAGGGAGGGGTGGGCCTGCAGCCCAGGTCAGCCCCCTGTCTGCTCTCTTCAGACCTCAGTGCCTGTGGGGGGCCAGAGCCCCAGAGGAGGCCCCAACACTCATTGGTCTACTGTCCTCAGACCCAGCCTCCCAGGTGCTTATGCACGTATTTCTTGCACCAGGGGCTCCTCTGGGCCTCCTGGATCCCTGCACGCCCTCCGCGGCCTTTCTCTGCATCCTCCCTCCTCACTTTTCCCCATCTCCTTGTCTCTTTAAACCAGGCCCCCTCCTCTGACACTTGGGCCTCGACCCCTCTCCCTGCTCCATCATGGCAGACCTCTCCCCAAGCTCAGGCACCACTGCCTCTCATCCAGTCTGTCATCTTCAGGTCCCCAGGACCTCATTAGTCTGCACTGGTAATGAGGATGCCTTTCCTGGAAGTGAAAGCCCGAGAAGCCCCTGGATATTTTGAGACTGGGAAGGCAAGTTGGGTAGAGGATGGTCTCCTTGAGCTGGGAAACAGACCGGAATGCTCCCAGGAGGGACTTGGTTAGACACAAGGAAGCACTTCTCATGGGGCTAAAGCCATTGGCAGATATGTCCCTCTTTTTTTGGCAGAGCCTGGTGTAGTTTGGAGACTGGCAGGGGAGATGGTGTTTTTTTTTTTTTTTTTTTTAAAGATTTTATTTATTTATTCATTTATCCCCCCCTTGCTGCTTGTGCTTTCTGGGTCAGCCAACCGCGCCATGCGGGTGGGCCTGCCCTCACCAGGAGGCCCCGGAAACCGAACCCGAGGCCTCCCATATGGCAAACGGGAGCCCCACCGATTGAGCCACAGCCGCTTCCCAGGAGATGGCGTTTTGAGCTCCTCCTCTAGTTAAAGCAGCTTCAGGGGGCCAGGTGAGGGGCCCGGGGGCCTGAGGGGCTGTCATGGGCCCTCCTCGGAGCCCACTTGCCTTGCTCAGCACCCTCTGCAGCAGCTTCCCTCCTGCAGGTAGACCCATGAGGCAGGAGGCTTGGAGAGGCTCTGGAGAAGGGGCCCACTCGTCATGAGCTAGAGTGGGATGCCCTGACCTGCTTGGGGAGCTTCCTGTCCCAGTCCCTCCCCAGGGGGTGAGGCAGGCATGACGTTGTTGTTTTTGGGTGTCGTCCTCGCTGGGATCTGGAGAGTGTCGGGAGGGCGGCTCCTAGCTGTTGTGTCTTCTGCAGCCACCGGAGAGGAGCTATGTAAATATTTGTGCAGAGCCCTCTAGGATGGGAGCAGAGTTCTGTGGTGGCCTTGGGCTCTGGGGAAGGGTGGGGATGAGGGCAGCAGAGGCCAGCTTGAGGGTGTGAGTTGGGGTGAGACCAGGCCTCTTTTCTGCCCAGAGGTGGCCTCCTGTGTGGTGCGATTCCAAGAAAGAGGTTCCAAGAAAGCCCTTTTGCTCTCAAACACCTTCCCCACGGAGCCTGAAATGCCTCCACTAGAGAACTTTTTTCTTGGATTGAGAATTATCCTTTTTCTTTAAAAACACATTCTTTCATTACCACCCCTCCCTCATGCACAGGGAGGAATCTGGGAAGAATTTAGTCCTTTAGTGTGTGAGACATGGGGAGAAGGGACATGGGGTCAGAGCCCAGAGCAGGAGATGGACACCTGGGACACCATGCGAATGGGAGAGGCTCAGATAGCCGCTGTCACCTTGTCCTTAGTCCAGGGGCCCACGAGAGATCTTTTTATGCTGTGGATTCTGGTTGGTCTCAAATGGACCCCTCTACTTTTTGGTCTCTTGCCTACTGGACTGGAAGTGCCTTAAGGGCCGGGGCAATCTTTTCTCCTTTGCTCACCCCGCCCCATCCCTCAATCTCTCATGCACACAGTTCTCGATGAGGTCGTCATGTCTGTCTTCCCCCTACTAGATTGTAAGCTCCATGAGGGCAGAAAGCAGCCTTGTCTTATTTTGTTCTCTCTTGTATCTGTGTGTCTTGTGCAAAGCTCAATACATATTTGCTGAATGAATGAATGAATGAATGAATGAATGAGGTGAGCAGTGTATCATACTGGAGAAGCCCTATACAGTGAATCAGGTGACTTGGGATCAATTTCTGGCTCAGTTACAAACTAGCGGTGTGACCTTGGGCAAATCACTATGCATCTCTGGGCCTCAGTCTGCCCCTCTGTGCAGAGCCTTAGAATAATAGAATGCCAGGGCTGGGAGGGCCCAAGGAAGATGGGACCAGCAAGAGGGCTGTGGTGGCCACTGAGAGAGTCCTGCCAAGTGGATGGGGACATTACGTGGCTTGAGGGGAAGGCAGCTGGGAGCTCACAGCCTGCCCACCTCTAGAGGGGGACCAACGGGGCCTTGGTGGGAGAGAAACTTTTTAGAGCTGTTGAAGAGGAGGTGGCAGCTGCATCAGCAGCACACATAGGCACACTCATTGTTGTGACTGTGCTTTACAGTTTGTAAATCAGGGAAACATGTTTTATGTCAGGTGGTCCTCATGGCCCTCTGAGAGGTAGGATTCCTCTCTGTCATTTTATGGAAGGGAAATGTTTGCTTAGAAAGGCTGAGACTTGCCCAAGTTTCCCCAGCTGGTGGTGGCTGAGTTGGAGCGTGAACCCAGTTTTCCGCTTTCAGCTCCGGAGCCCTGCCCAGCCTGGAACAGCACTGCACAGGGTGTCTTGCCCCAGAGAGCCCTTTTGAGGGGTGACAGGCTCAGACCCTCAGGAAACTTGGGTTTTAGCTCTGGTTCTGCCACTGACCTTGGCCAGAATTCTCTGAGAGCCTCACTGCCTCATTTGCTCAGTGGGATAATAACACGGATCCTTCCACTCACTGTCACGGGGAGTTTCCACAAATGAGATGATGCCACAACGTTCCAAAGCAGTGTCCAGTGCCAGGCCAATGCCAGCGCTCATTATGCTTGCCATTAAGTAAGGTATTGCCCATGTGGCCGCAGGTTCTGGCCGGTGCTGCTGCGACCGTGGGAAGTGAGCCCAGGCTGGGCACCCCGCACCTGTGTTTCCTCTGGTGCTCCCCTCCCCACCCTGCTCACCACCTCTGCCTGCCTCTCCCCCTCCCTCCTGAGGCTCCTCCTGACTCCAGATCCGGCCTCTCTTCCAAATAATTAAAACCACAATATTTGTGTTCTTGTTTTTTTTCTTTCTTTTTGTTTTATTATTTCCTTTTATCTCACTCCCAGCTCAATTACCCTCCCCATAGGCAACCATTCAAAAGTACTTAATGTAAATGTTTTGCTTGCATCTGTTCCTGCAAAATGTGTCTTTTGTTTGCATGCATATAGGTTTAATTTATGTAAATGATATTGTGCTATATATTGTATTCTGGTGTTTGCTTTTCTTACATAAAAGCATGCCTTGAAGTCCATCCAGGATTGTCATTTGCCCCCATATAATCTGTAGTTCCATTTCCATGGTGTGCATAAATCACATTTTACCTCCCCACTTTCCCAGGGAGGGATCCCCAGATTGACTTCTGTTCCAGGCTACCATAAATAATGTTGCATGAACATCCTCATACATGTTCCCTTTCGGAACTTGTGTGAGGGAACTTGTGTGAGGCTGTTTTTAGGGTACATACCCAAGAGTGAACCCGCTGGATCACAGAGTGTGTGCACACTGAATTCAACCAAGTACTGCCACATCGTACTCCAGGCTGCCTGTGCTCATCTCCACCCTCCTAAACAGAGCATGCAATTCCCACACCCCCACATCCTCACACTTGGCATCATCTACTTCTCTAATTTTTGCCAATCTCATAGGGGAAAGTGATATCTTGTCACTTTAATTTGCATTTCTTTGATTTCTTTTGAGTCTAAGCATCGCTGAGGCTTGATAGCCTTTTGGGTTTACTTTCCTGTGAATTGCCGTTTGCAGCCTTTGCTCATTTTTCTTTCGAGGTTGCTTTCTTTTGTTCTTGTTGATTTGCAGAATTCCTTGTGTGTTCTAGAAAACACAAATGCATACAGTTGTGTATTCAGTATACTTAATATGGATATTAACTCCTTGTTGAATAGAGATATTTCAAGTATCTTCTCCCATTCAGTGATCTGGTAAATTTATCCAACAAAGATATTTAATTTTGATACAAATCCAGTGATTTTTTTTTTTGTGTGTGTGTGTGTGTGTGTGTGTATGTGCTTTTGAAGTTTAGTTTTCAAGAAGTCTTTCGCCATCCCTGGGCTGCAAAGGTCTATGTTTTCTTCTATTAACTTAATTGTTTTACCTTTCTCAGTTGGGTTTCTAATCCATCCTGAGCCTACCTCCGTATGTGGTGTCAGGTAGGGATCAAGTTTTATTTTTTTCCGTATGGTGAGCCAATTTTCCCAACACCATCTAGTAAGTAGTCTGGTTTTTTTTCCCATTAATTTGTGGTGCCACCTTTATCATAGATTAATTTCCCATATATCCACGGGCCTGTCTCTGAGTTCTCTGTTCTTGTCCAGATATTTATTTGTATGTTCTTGCATCGAAACTACATTTTTTAAAAAAAGCTATACCATTTAGTATGTCTTATTCTCTGGTAAGGCAAATTCCTTTTTTATTCTTCTTTATAAGGTTGCCATAGCTATTTGTGGACAAAGCTATTCTTCTTTACAAACCTCAGAGAAAGTTTATTGAGTTCCTGGAAAGAAAAAAACCAGAATCTTGACTGGGATTAGACTGAATTTATAGATTAATTTGAGGAGAATTGACATCTTTATAGTATTAGTGTATGCCATCCAAGAGCATGAACTTGCTCTCTTTATCAAATTGTTTCTATATCCTTTATTAAAGTTTTGTTTTGTTTTGTTCTGGTTTTTCTCCTTAGAGGTCTTGTACATTCTTGGGTAATTCCTAGATACTTTCTTTATAGCTTTTTGTTGCTATTGTGTAAGTTTTCTTATTTTGCACTATACTTTCTACTAATTCTGGTATAGAGAAAGGCTATATATTTTTGTGGGCTGATCTTGTATTTGGCACCCTTGCTGAACTCTCTTCGTAGTTCTAATTATCTATGGATTTGGTTGGTTTTCTAGGGAGATGACCCTATCATCTGCAAACAGTGCCAGCTTTCTCTGTTGACATTTGGGTCATTGTCATATGGTTTGATGCTCAAATATTCCTTTAGCCTTTTCAGAGGGACTTCATGTACACTGGTATTTGTTCCTCGGTGCTTCACCGTGTCCTTTAAGGTGGGCATGTCAGGGAGGGATTACAACTCTTGGTTTAATGATCAAGAAGCTGTGAGTCATTTGGGGACTGGTAGGAGAGCTGGAATTGGGACAGAGCTTTATCAAGGCCTCCCCAGGCTCTGGTGGAGTGTTTTGGGAACCCAGATGGGAGCATAGTTTTAGAAGTTTACAGAGCACTTGAGGAGGGCAATCCTTATAGATAACTGGCAGCTCCTTTTGCCTTCACTGTCTTCAGGCTGTGTGTGTTTGTCATTTTTTTGGGGTGGTGGTGGCAGAGAGGGGTTGTACAGATCACAGTGAAGAAGGGCTGATAGGGGTCTGAGGCTCAAAAACATCACAGCCAACAAGGCTCCTGCTTTAGTTTCTCCTTCACCTGCTTTCTTGGGAGCCAGGTTCTGTGCTCCACGGTAACTGTTGATCAGATTTAATATCACTTTAGCTAAAGGCACCTTAATTTGCAAGGTAGTTCAGTCTGCTGTCTAGAATCAAGATGGGGGGGCACCATGGCTTTGAAATGGTTAAATTCTGTTGTTAAAGGAAAGCGCCCCTGGATCTGAAAGGGAGGGTTGAGGGTGGAAAGTCATGTCCTCCCCTGCCCATAACCGCAGTTCACCACCCCGAGTCCCTGATCAGCCTGTTGACGAACTTACCCAACCCCTCCTGTGAAGCCAGTCTTGCCCTGGTCTTAGGGACCTGGCTGGAATAGAGAGAGGATGCTCACCCCAGAAGCCAGTGTACAGTTATCTCCTAAATTAGGCATACAGCTTTAGAACAGTTCTCTAGGAAGTTCGGTGTGGGCCAAATGGAGTGTTCAAGAAAGCCTTTGTAGAGGAGAGGGTTCAGTGGGGGCCCAGAAGGATGGGTAGGAATTGGAGACAAGTGGGGTGGGAAACAGGAGGGCTTGGATGAAGCTGTGTGGAGTGGAGGGGGCACGGATGCCAGCTGCTTGGGGCTGAGGACGCCCATGCGGACAGTGACAGAAAACCAAGCATGGAGGGCTGGCTGCAGAGCTTAGACTGATGAAGTAGGGAGCAGGGGCTCTGAGGGGCCCTGAGAAGCGACAGGCCCTAGGAAACAGCAGGAAGGAGGTAAAGGGGGGAGGGATCAAGGATGGCGCTGTGGAGAGCCGATTTCCCCGTGTATAAACATGACCCTGTTTCACCTTTCCAGTGCTTCTCCAGGAGAACGGGGATTGTGACTCAGTTTATGGATCACAAAACTGCGGCCAGAGAGGCCCTTATGGCAGAGCTGGGTCTCAGAACTACTCTAAGCAGAGCTGTCCTCTTCAGGACATTGCATTGATGCAGGTGAAAGATGACGAGGTGTGGGGTGGGGCTGGGGTCTAGGTGGATGGAGGCCCCCGTGGCCCTCTGTGGTCTGGTGACGTTCCTTCTCTGGGAGTTGGGGTCTGGATTGTGGCTCTCCCCAGCTCCTGCCTTGCACTGAGTGTTCCCCCAGGGATCTCTGCACCTCTCAGCTCCCGAGTCCAGTAGCAGAGGATTGATGTTTCTCATTCTCCCCCCTACCCCCTCCACGCACTTTCACTGGCTGGCCTTTCAGGCTCCCCCTTTCTGTCCTCTGGGCTTGCAATGTCCCCAGCCCTCCCTAGGCCCCCAGCTGCCCAGGAAAGCCGTATTAGCAACACGGTGGCCCCTGGCCAGGAGCGGCTCCCGCTGCATCTTCCTGTCGCCGCCACCAGGCTAAATATAACCTGACACTGCACAGCCCCACGCTGCTGCCGCAAGAGACAGCCTCCCTTCCTCGGGGGCGGACAGGGCCGACTGGAGCCCCAGCCTCCTGCCCTCAGCGTGACTTTGGGCCGGTCCCGGGTACAGCTCCCCTAGCTGGGAGCGAGGGAGGGCGGGAACCGGGGCAAGGATGGCTGCCTTCCTGAGGTCACCTTCCCTGCAGGGACCCGGCACCCTGCCTCGGTACAGCTCTGGATGTTTCCACAAGGCACTCACACATCTGCCACTTCACCTGGCACTGAGGGCAGGGATCATTTGTCCCCGCAGTACCCACAGGGAGTCGGGATCTCAGAGAGGTGGGTGACCTGCCTAAGTCACCCAGCAAACGAGAGCAAGAGTAAGAGCCCAGGGCTCCCGATGGTTGGGGCAGTGCAGTGCAGCTCCCCTGCGGCTCCTCCATCTGCTGCTCTAGTCTCTCTTCCCCCTCTCCTCCTATGCACCAAAATTTGGGTCCTGTTTAATACTCGGCTCAATGGAACCAGGGGCCAGGTTTGTCTTGCTTGTCATTTACTCCTAATGCTCGCTCACGCCTGTGCTTAGTGAATATTTGTGAATAGCCATCCCATGCTGGAGCCATGACTACCCCCCCAGTGTGCAGATGGGGAAACTGAGACTGACCTGAGGGCCTTGCCCCAGGACACTCAGGTGGTCATCTGCAGGCCTCCTTCCCTGCCCCTGCAAAAGCAAAGTGTGGCTCCTGCCTGGGGCCCGGCCTAGGCCAGGGGCACTCAGAGGTAGGGAATCAGGTGTGGGTGGGGCCACATCCCCATGGGTGGACTGCTGAGTGTGGGTTGGCACCAAATGAAAGCGAGCCAGGCATTGTGTTCTGATGAATGGCCGAGGCCTTCTGGGGGTCAGGCTGAACTGTTGAGGCCGGCTTCTGCCCACAGGGCCCCTTGCCCACTGCCCCTCCCCCTCCTCAGTGACTCGCAGTGAGTCCTCTGCCCTCTGTAGTGCCTGCCTCACTGGTGGCTGTGAGGCTCGAAGGTGAGGAGGGTGTAAGGGAGCCGTGGAGCCTGTAAATTTATGTTGTTATCAATGGGTGAATGTCTTCCCTTTTTTTTGTCTTTATCTCCAGAGGGGCCTAGGGCATTATGGCTGAGGACACAGCATGTCCCCAGCACCCCCAGGAGGCAGACCTAGGGCACAGCAGGGAGATCCTCCTCACCCAATGCAAAGTCCCTTCAGCTGGGGCTGGGTCCTGGGTGGGCAGGTGGGGAGCGTGGCATCAGCCACTTAAGCCAGGGACCTCTCCATCCCCAAGATCAGCCCATCTGTCTCTCCCTTCTCCTCTTCCTCGCATTTCTTGAGCAGCTCCCTGTGCCAGGCTCTGGGCTTCACAAATGTTATATTATTTCATCCCTAGAGCCCTGGGCTTCGGGGTGGGTAAGTGGCTTGTCCAAAGCCATTCTAACTCAATGAGGAAAGGCCACCTGACTCCAAAGCCTGTGCCCCCTTACCCTTCACCACGAGGACTCCTTGCTACCCTCCAGCCCTTGTCCCTCCTTCCCCGGAGCTAGCCTGGCTTTGGCTGCCTCTGGAGTGTGGGCTGTGCCTGCCACAAAGTGGCTCTCGGTGGAACTGCAGCCTCGACCCAGCCCTGGGCAGCTGCTTGGACCTTCTTGAGGTCAGCCTCTGGCCCTAGGGGAGCTGGGCTGGCTGGAGCCCGGGCCAGGTCAGAAGAAGAGGAGCAGAAGCGATGGGCTGGTAGTCCGGGGTGGGTGGGAGCCGGGGTCGGCGCTTCCTAGCCGAGGCGGTGCTCTGTGTGTGCCTGTGTGCCCCAGCCCAGGGCTGCTTGCTCTCAACACTGCTTGCTCTGATGCGAGGGAGTGTAGAGGTCAGAGCCCCACTGCCCATCGGTTGGGATTTGCTCTGTGCTGATGCACAGTTCTCGGCTGTCCTTGTGCCCCACCCCTGGCCTGGGTGCCTTTCAGATGCCCTCAGGGACCTCTGTGCCTGATGGCCAGTCTCTCAGGCCTGGCTTAGGAGCGAGGGGTGGGTGATGGGGCAGCTTGAGGGCAGGACCCAGCTGGGTGGAAGGGGTGGTGCCTCAGAGAGCCTGGGCAGACTTGGGGCCACCACTTTCCTTCCTTCCACGGCCCCTTGAAATTAGCATCTGGAGCCTACTCCCCCCTGCCCCCACCAGGCAGAGCTCCAGTTCACATTTTTGGAATAACCAGGATTTTGACAGGGTTATTTGAAAGGAAAAAATTCCTTGAATGTTGACAAAGAAAGATTGCCAAGGGGGATGTGTGTGTGTATCTGGGGTGGGGGCTGCCTCTGCTGAGAAGCAAGCTGACAATTTGGGATGCCAGGGAACTGGGCTGGGTGAGCTTCAGGGCGCAGTGCTGGCCTCTCTTGCTGAGAAGCCTGAAGTGGGTGGGGATGGGGCGATGAGGCCTTGAGCTCAGAATCTCTGGGGCCTTGTGCTGGGGACAGAGACACAGGCCATCCTGAAGGGCTGGGGTTGGCTTGGTTCCAGACTTCAGGCTTACCTGAGAGGTTTCTTGGTGAGAAACAAGGTCCCGAGGGTGGGTGCTAGGACTCTCTGGGGCTAAGTTTCTTGGTCTCTGGACTAAGCTTCCTCAGTCCTGATGAGGACGAGTCCCTGCTCAGGCCGCTGCTGGCCATCACCATATTAGGACATAAACTCTAGGCGGGCTGTCTGGGTGCCAAATGGTCTCCAGCTGGGCCTGGCCCCCCCAACCCCCCCTGCAGCCTCCTAACACCACAGCTGTGCTTTGGCCAGGCCATGTCAGAGGCCAGAGGTCAGGGGACAGGAGAGGCAGGAACGGCTGCTGGAGGGAGGCATAGACAGAGCCCCTGGGCTCAGATCCCTCCTGCAGAGCTGAGAGCCTGGGATGCGGTGAGTGGACGGGCTGTGGGTGGGGCGGGGAATTCCCGGCCAGCCCCTCCCCTGGTGTAGCCCCCAGTGCTTCAGTGCCATCCCATTTAAGTTGGTGCCAGAGGACCTCATTCTGCAGGATCCATCCCACAGTTGTTAGAATCCCTGATCTGCTTCGTTCTCTCAGCGCCATCCCAGCAAGTCTTCCCCCAGCCTGGCCGGCATCCCCCAGGAATCAGGCCCTTTCCATGGTCTCCTCGGGCTGAGGCCGAAGCTGGTCCCCACCCCCATCCCCCAGGGTTCAGCCCCTCAGCACCTCCTTGGCAGAGTCCTCAAGCACCATCTCCAAGTCCTGGGGTTCCAGCCCCCTCCCGGCCTCAAATCACCACCATCCCTGCTGCTGGTCTGAGATCAGGGATGAGGGGGAAGCAGGCGCACAGGAGATCAGCCCAAGGAGGTTATGGGGGGTAGAAAGGTAAGGAGCTAGGATGGGTGAGGTTGGGTTTGTAGGGATACGGTTGTTAATCACCACTGCCACTTCTTCTTCCTTCTCCTTTCCATCATTACCAAACCATTTGCCCCTCCGCCATCATCACCGTTGCCCCATCACTAGCGCCATTAATTAGGATGCATTATTCTAGGTACTAAGCACTTCAAAGGGGAATGCCCACACTAGGGATGTAGGCCTCTTCGGTTCAGAGAAGACAGATAAGCACCGGGTGAGCTGAGACAAGGAAGGAAGCCTCAACCCTGGGGAAGAGTGGGGAGAGGAGGAACAGAATTTTAACATGCCTTCTTGTTTCATTAAGGAGAACTTCCTGGGGGCAATGGGTTCTGAGCTCAGCCTTAGATGGAGCCTGAGAGTCTATTCCAGAAACCAGCAGGGACGAGGGGTTCGGGGCCCATGCACTAGACAGAGAGCAGAGGCAGATGGGGTAAAGGTCACTTCGTTGGTATAGGGACTTTGGTGACCAAAGATTGAGACTGGGAGGGAAAAAGTCAAGGACAGAGAAGGACAAGGACAGGCAGAGATAAAAGATCTAGAAGCCGTGCTTCTTAGACTCTTTGGTGAAGGATCAGTTTTCTTTTATTTCGAATATGTGGCAGACCAATGCTTTTGTGAAATACAAAATCACATGCTTGGATATTGTGGCAATGCCAAGTTGCTGTAAAGGTTTTGAAACTTTTGCTTTCAATTTCTGTACTTCTCTTGTTGTGGACTGACACATCTAGAGAGAACAGAGACAGACAGATGATAATAGTTAAGCTGCTTCTAGTGTTTAGTATGTGCCAGGCATTGCTCTAAGCACGTAGCTTATTGACTCATTTAATCTTTATAACTCACGAGAAAAGAGCTACTATTCCCATTTTACAGATGAGGAAAAGGGAGCACAGAGAGGTTAAAGAATTTAAGAGAAATGCACAAATGACTAAAGAGTAGAGGTGGGATTTTAACCCAGAGTTTCTGAGTCCAGAGTCTGTGGGCTTAACCCCAAGCTGCCCTGCCTTACGTGAGGGAAAAGCAAAGATGAATTGAGAGGGTAGGGAAAACGAGATGAGAGGATGGAGGCAGAAAGGAGCTTAAGGCAGCATGATAGAAAATGTGCATAGGGAAGGAGGGCTAGGGAACAAGATAGCAGCATGGCGGTGGTGGTGGTGGTGGCGGTGGCGGTGGCGGTGGCGGTGGCTGTGGGAGCTGAATCACCAGCAAGTGAGAACAGACAAATTGAGGGAGAGGAACTCAGACTGTTGGGCAGGCAGCCAGGATGGGGGGGTCTGGACAGGAGAGACTGTAGAGGGGAGGGGGCAGAGAACGGTGTGGGTGGCTTTGGGGGAGGCAGAAGTGGAGAGCCCCTTCAGGCTCAGGGGTCTGTCCCACCTGGCTTGGTTCAGCCCTGCTGAGGGCGCCCTGGTGCCACCATGGCCGTGTCGCTCCCCACTCTGCAGGGAGTTGCTTCCTGTGCCTGGTGGATGTGGTGCCCGTGAAGAACGAGGATGGGACTGTCATCATGTTCATCCTCAACTTTGAGGTAGTGATGGAGAAGGACATGGTGGGGTCCCCAGCTCGTGACACCAATCACCGTGGCCCCCCCACCAGCTGGCTGGCCCCAGGTAAGTGCAGCCTCATTCTTAGGCTGGTTCGGGAATATGTGGTTTCCCTTCACTGGGGCCATGAGGGTGGTCCAAGGCCCTTCAGACTGGGGGTGGGGGGGAGGGAGAGAACACTTGGCCTAGGATGGGCAGAAGGATAGTGATAGACAGGCCCAGAATCACAGATCCTGGGGGCAGGAGCGTACCTGTTTTCCTGGGCCTCACCTGCTTGCAGCAGCACAGCACCCCCTGAGAGTGTCCCTTTTCCAGCTTCTGCTTGAACAGCCCCAGGGATGGAACAACCCCTTCCCAGATGGCACAGGCCTCTTCTGAGCAGCTCGCTTGGATCATTAGAAAGCTGTCTTGCATGGACCCGCCTTTCTGTCGTTTCTACCCCCTGGCCCTGGTTCCTGGACTGGTCAAGTCCCCTGCTGTGGCCTTGGCCAGTTTAGGAGAGGATTTCTGAAGGGTTGTGAGGGGCACGATCCCCTGGCTGGAGATACCTCATCTTCTCCAGGACTCCCACCCCCACCCCAGCATGGCCTCTGGGGGTTTAGTGCTCCCCTTCCCTCCAGTCATGGCAAAATATTTCACCTCTTGGTCTCACAAGCCCTAAACAACGTTAATAAATTTTGCCCTACCTATTCTACAGATGCCATTTGAAAGGCAGCAGAGTGTGGGCAGAGATTCACTCCCAGGTTCAGATGCAGGCTCCACCGTTGTGTGACCTTGGGCAAGTTTTGCCTCAGTTTCCTTATTTATGCCTCAATTTCCTGACCTATGAAAGGGGACAATACCCACCCAGCACAGTTGCCCTGAGAATCCAGGATAATTTATATACGGTCTACCATGATGTGTGGCTCAAGAAATGGTGTTTATTAGTATCATGAGCCTTAGTTAAGATTGTATTCTAGAGATTTCTTTGAAAATGGTTAAATTCTGTGCAGTAAGGGGTAGGGGTGCAGGAATGATGGCTGCTCAGGCCCACCAGTTCCCCTCAGTGCCCTGTCGCGGCTGGGGTTCCTGCTCCTCCCCGCGGGCTGTTCGTGGTCTCAGGGCTGCTGGGAGCAGCGAGGTGCGCCCCCCACCGCAAGCCTCCGCTCTCCCCGCAGGCCGTGCCAAGACCTTCCGTCTGAAGCTGCCGGCGCTGCTGGCCCTGACGGCCCGGGAGTCGTCCGTGCGGCCGGGCGGCGCCAGCGGCGCGGGGGCCCCGGGGGCCGTGGTGGTGGACGTGGACCTAACGCCCGCGGCCCCCAGCAGCGAGTCTCTGGCCCTGGACGAGGTGACAGCTATGGACAACCACGTGGCGGGGCTTGGGGCAGCCGAGGAGCGGCGCGCGCTGGTGGGCCCCGGCTCTCCCGGCGGCAGCGCCCGCGCCCCGCACTCTTCCCCTCGGGCACACAGCCTCAACCCCGACGCCTCGGGCTCCAGCTGCAGCCTGGCCCGGACTCGCTCCCGAGAGAGCTGCGCCAGCGTGCGCCGCGCTTCCTCCGCGGACGACATCGAGGCCATGCGCGCGGGGGCGCTGCCCGCGCAGCCGCCGCGCCACGCCAGCACCGGTGAGGGCCGGCCCGACCCGGCGAGCGCGCGGTAGGTGGGGGGCGGGGCAGCACCCCGCCCTTGCGGGAACTGACATCTCTGGGGGCCTCAGCACCGCTAATGCCCACCCCAGCACCTGCCACATTTGCCTCATTCTAGGACCTCAGCTTCCTCACTCTCCACCATGTTCTGTGCGCTTGGGAGATGGAAATCCTATTAACCACTTACTTAATCCCATTAAGTGGATTTTTACTCAATTAAATATCCATTTATCCCATTGCATTCTTTGACTCATGGAGCCTTTACTGGGCCATGGAACTGGCTTTCCCAGGACAGCCTGGAGCTGGGATGAGCCTTTGGGTCCCTGCTACCACCTGCCTTTCTGGCAGGGTCCGCTTGCCCACTGAATTGCCTTCCTGGGCTCTTCTTCCTTTACTCTCATCTCTTAGTTGTATCACCACATGCTTCCTTTAAGTAGGGTGGGGATCTGGCCCTGGCCCTGCTAGTTCAGGACCAGGTTGTTTCCCAATGGCTCTGCCTCTTCCAGCTGGGATGCTGGTGTCCCTTGCCCCTGAGATGTTCTCCCCAGGCCCCTGCTCTGCTGACCTGACCCTGCTTTCCCTCACCCCAGGGGCCATGCACCCGCTGCGCAGTGGCCTGCTTAACTCCACGTCAGACTCAGACCTCGTGCGCTACCGCACCATTAGCAAGATTCCCCAAATCACCCTCAACTTTGTGGACCTCAAGGGTGACCCCTTCCTGGCTTCACCCACCAGTGACCGGGAGATCATAGCACCCAAGATAAAGGAGCGGACCCACAATGTCACTGAGAAGGTCACCCAGGTAGGAGGACTTGGAGGAGATGGGGCCAGGGAGGTGGGAGTGGGCTGAGGCCGAGAGGTGGAGGGTGGAGGGGCTACTCAGGGCCTCTGGAGGGTGGGAGACCTGCTGGCCTGGAGCTGGGGTGGGGGACAGAACACTCTCAGAGGCCCTGGAGAAAGGTGAGCCAGAGGGGAGGTTAAAGGAGGTGAGGGCGGCCTTGGGAAGAAGCAGATACAGAGCATAGCGTCTTGGAGTGTGTGACTTCGAGGGCACAGGGTGAGGACAGGGCATTAGAGGTTGGGGTGAGAAGGCCTGATGTGAGAGGGCCAGGGTGGGTGGGAGAAGGTAGCCCCAGGGACATGACAGGGTCAAGGCCATAGGCGCTGTGTTTGAGGGGAGTACTGGGGGGCAAACCAAGAGGAAGCTTCAGATCAGAAGGGGCCGTGGGGGTGGAGGTCAGGAGGATCCTGATTCTGCTAGGCCAAGGTGATGAGCTGGGTGGAGGGTGCGGCTCAGTGCCACGAGGTATGGCCAGGGTAGCCTGGGAAGCCCTCCCTTGTCCCCAAGCCATGGGAGAGGAGAAGTTTTCTTCCCATGACGGGAGGGAAGGGGGTGGTGATGGGTGTAAAGCTATGAAAGATACGGAGAAGTCCCTGAATCCTGGGCCATAGAAGACCACTAGTCTGCATTGTCCAACACTGCCTCCGTGGCAGGGCCATTCTGGTAACAAGCTCATCTGCAGCCCCCTGCTTCTTCTTCCCATCTTAGCCTTGGTGGAAGTGGGCAGGGGGAGGGTCGGGGGTGGAGATCCCTGAGTCCCATCTACTGCCTCCCCTGCAATGAGGGGGTAGCCTGGGGCAGTGGGGACTCCTGTCCCAAGCCTGCTGCTCTGGGTCTCCCCAACCCCTTGCCTCCCTCCCACCCCCCTTCCAAAGCAACTCCCTGGGCCGGGCCTCCCTTGGGCCTCCTCCTGGCCCTGTTTCCGTCTCTGGCTCTCTGGGTGCCTGCCAGGCCTCCAGCCCCTTGGCCTTGGCTCCAGAACTGTTCCCCCACACCCCAGGCTTCATATCTGGCTGCCTACCCCTCTCCTCCCTCCCACTCAGGCCTCTCTCTTGCTTTCCAACCTGGAGCCCCTGGCGGCTGCGGTGCGTGTGCCTGCCGTGTTGCTGTGGGTATGGTGTGTGTGTTGTGTCAGGTGCGTGTGTGCTCCTGGCAGTGCCGGCCACGGTGGCTGTCTCTGCATCTCTGGGTGTCTCTGTTCAACTCAGGCTCGGCTCGGCACTCAGACCGGCAGGGCGGGGGTGTCGGGGAGACCATTAATCTGCAGTGACAGGCCAGGCTGCCGGGTGAAGGGGGAGGGGAAAGGGCTGCAGGAGCGGCTGCAGCAGGAGCCTGGGAGCGGACGCGGGGGAGGGGGCCGCTGGCCTGGCACTGGGTGGAGGGGGCGGGCACGGGCGGGGCCAGTGAGTCCAGTGTGTGGGGTGGGGGTGGGGGGCCGGGGGAGGAGGAGGGGCCGGCTGGAGGAGCGGAGGTTCCTACCGCTGTCGCCGCTGCTGGGCTGGCGGCAGGCGGGCAGAGCACAGCACCCTGGCAGCCGGGCCCACATCGGGGAGCCATGGGCAGCATGAGCCAGGTGGGCTGCTGCCCACGCTCACTGCCGGGGTGACCCTCGCCCTGGGGGCCCAGCCCCGACGGCCCTGGCTGCATGCCAGAGGCTGCCCTGGGAGCCAGTCTGCCAGCCTCTGGGGTACAGTCTGGGCTGGGACTGCTGCTGGGCTGCAGGTGGGAGCTGGCTGGGCCCTCGGGCCCCAGGGCAGGCAGACTGGGGGGAGCCAAGTTCCCCATGGCGGCCACAGCAGGGAAGGCGAGCAGGACAGGGGCTCTGCAGCCCAGGGCCCAGAAAGGCCGGGTGAGGCGGGCCGTGCGCATCTCCAGCCTCGTGGCCCAGGAGGTAGGTGACCCCTGGCCCTTCCCCTTTATTTCTGGGGCTGGGACACTGAGGCAGGTGACCGGCAAGCAGGTATGCAACCCAGAGGGCTCTGGGTCCAGGCAGGGCCAGGCTGGGAGAGGGCTTCTGAGGAGAAGTAAGGCTTGGGGAGCCATTGCGTCTGCAGCCCTGCTCATCCCACCCTTGGCTTCTGCTTGCTTCTCTCCTGGGCTTGGTGGGCTTGGGTTGACAGTGCTTTGCTTACCAGGACTTCTCTCCTAGGACTTCTGCAGGCTATTACAGTCTTCTAGCTCAAAGCACAAAGGGAGGAGAAAAAAGCAGGAATGAAATGGGCGCACAGAGAGGATCACAGGCAGACACGGGAGGAGAAGGAGCCAGCCTCCAGCTCCCATCCCACCTCCCCGCAGCTGGCGGGGATGAGAAGAGGGCTGGTGGGCAGCAGCTGGGCTTGGCATGAAGGCAGCAGGCATGGGAGGCGCTTGGGCCTCACTCAGGGTTCTGGCAGTGGACCCCGAGGTGGGCGATGGAGGCCTGGGGTGCCTTCGGGGTCCAAGGCTTAGAGGCTGGAGTCTGAGGAAGGTGGGGGTCAGGAGATGCTGGATGGGTGGGGAGGGCACAGTGAGCTGAGGCATCTGGCTCACCTCTGCTGGGGAAATCTGAGGTGGCGGTGGCTGGGCCGTGGTCCCCCAGGCTGATTACTCTCAGGGCACCTACTGGGAGCCACCTCTCTGCCCCCAGTGGCTCTTCTGCAGAGTGTCTGTCAGAGAGACCAGAGCAGGTGCAGGGGAGTGGATGGCATTGGGAGGACTTGGAGATGGCTCAGGGGCGTGAGTCTGGGAATCCCACCTCTGCCACTACTGCCTCCCCCTGGCACCTGCGCTGTGCTTCTAGGCTCTCTCTGCCTTGGCTTCTAGCTCCTTACAGCTGGGGGCCAGGTAGGGTGGAATTCTCTCCACCCACAGGCAAGGACCGAGGCTTCAGCTTCAATGAGTTCCAGTCTTCTAAGGGGACACAGGTCAGGAGGGGTTGACGACCTGGCCCCAGGCCATACAGTGGTGGTTGCAAGCTGGGCCTGGTGCTGCGGCCTGGGCCTTGCATCTGTGCTTGCCCCCATCATGTGATGTATTTGTGCATCGGACCAGTGCTGGCCATGTCATGGCAAACTCGAGGGCAGAGAGTCACTGCTGTCAAGTGGCCCCCCCAGACCCCCCCATGGGGTCCGACCTCTCAGCCATGGGGAGGAGTCCCACTCCAGGGGCAGTGACCTTCTGCTTCCTTGTCTGCTGAGGTCCTGGCAAGTCCTTTTTTTTTCTTTTTGTCAATTCCCTTTTGATTCCCAAAAGGCTACCAGCCCATGAAAGCCTCCATGCCTTAAAGAGCAGGCAGCTTGGGCTGGAAGGTAGGTAGAAGTAGGGATCTGCAAGCCCTTCTCCACATTTCCCCCTCCTGCTCCAGTCTTCAGCTGCTTCCCCCACCCTGTCTGGTGCCTCTGGAGCTCCTGGGTCCACCCCAGGGTGGCCAGTCCCCTAACCACGTCCTAACTTCCAGTTATTCCCTTTAAAGAGGTGTTCTCCAAACAGTTCCATCTGGTAAAGGTGGGTCCTGGGGGTCCCCAGCTTAAACATTAATGGGAGTCTTTGCTGCTCCACTCACCGTGCTCCCCCAACCCAGGAGCCGAGGATGTGGGACCGTGGCAGTCAGTACTGCTGGGAGCAGTGCCAGCAACTTTGGCTCTCAAGGGGCTGGGTGAGGCTGTGATTTAGGCTGCTCCTGGTTGGCAGGGGCCAGGCTGGGAGAGCTTGGGGAGGGGGCTCTTGGCTTGAATTGGATGTCTGGGACAGAGGATTCTGGGAGGCAGGAGGAGGCCACAGGGGGCCAGATAGGGAAACTGGCCCCAGCTCTTCCTGGTTTGACTTGGGGAGGAAGAGTGATGGGGATGCTGCCATGTGGTCTGGGTGGTGGGCCTGCCTCTGTCTGTCTGTCTGCAGAGGAGGTGGGCTTGTGCCCTGTCTCTGAATGTGAGCTGGTGCAGGGCTGTGTGTGGCTCACTCCTGAGTGTTTGCTGTGTGCCTGTCCCTTTGTATACATGCGAGGACTGTCTTCCCTGGGCTGGAGGGTGTCTGTAAGGGGGTGCTGAGGACCTGAGCTGCCCTGGGTCTGGGTGGAACTGGAGCCAGGAGATCGGGGGGCTGAGAGTGTCTTGGTCTGTCCTTCCCTGGGAGGCTAAGAGGCCTGAGACAGGGTGGCTGGTTTCTTTGGGCCAGTGGCCCGAAGGGGCTTTTAGGCCCTCCGCAGGACTCTTAGGCTCTAGCAGTGGGGCCAGCAGGGAACTGCTGTGGCCAGCGCCATCATAGGTGTTGAGACTGTGGCTCCCAAGGCCAGTGCCCAGGTTGGGAGCCTTAGTCCTGGAACGGTTTCTGGTTGTGTATGGAGGGGGTGTGGTGTTTAGGGGGTGTGGGCAGGATTGCCTGGTGGGAGTTATAGCTCACAGGTATGCTTCTGCTTTGCTTGTGGGGAATGGTATTTCTGGGCGTTACTGCTTTGTGTCCTGAGTTCAGATACACTGGGAATCGTCAGGACCGTCTGGAGCCGTGGTTGCTGGCTCCTAGCTCTGGAACTGGGAGCTCCTGTGCTGCATGTCATTCTGGGAACTGTAGTCAGGGGTGGTCAGTTTCTGTGGCCACTGGGCTGATGGGTGGGCATTCTGACTGAAACTTTTTTGGCCTCCCTCCTTACCCTGCTTGGCCTTCTTCTCTGGAGGCCCCAGCAGAGATGTCACCTGGCTCCCAGCCTTGAGGTCCCATGGCCTGTCCTCCCCTGCCTCACCCTCCTGTTGGACATCACCCCCTCACTTCCACCTTCCCCACCTGCCCAGGTCCTGTCCCTGGGTGCGGATGTGCTACCTGAGTACAAGCTGCAGGCACCGCGCATCCACCGCTGGACCATCCTGCACTACAGCCCCTTCAAGGCTGTGTGGGACTGGCTCATCCTGCTGCTGGTCATCTACACGGCTGTCTTCACGCCCTACTCGGCCGCCTTCCTGCTAAAGGAGACAGAAGAAGACCCCCCCGACTGTGGCTATGCCTGCCAGCCGCTGGCCGTGGTGGACCTCATCGTGGACATCATGTTCATCGTGGACATCCTCATCAACTTCCGCACCACCTACGTCAATGCCAACGAGGAGGTGGTCAGCCACCCCGGCCGCATTGCTGTCCACTACTTCAAGGGCTGGTTTCTCATCGACATGGTGGCCGCCATTCCCTTCGATCTGCTCATCTTCGGCTCTGGCTCTGAGGAGGTGGGGTTGGCAGGGAAGCAGAGAGGGAGTGGGGAGAGGAGAGGGTGTGGGAGAAGGGACAGAAGGTGGGGAGGGGGTGGGTGGAACGAAAGGGGGCTGCAGAGGTCGGGCGGGGGCCCTGACTCCCCTGAACTCTTGCCTCTACTTCATGCTTGGCTGTTCCCAGAGCTGCTCAGGTCCCAGGGGAGCCTTTTCTAATATGTCCACACAAACGGGCCACCGTTTTCTAATTTACATGAAAGTGCCCCATACGCTAGTGGGAGTCGGGGCTGTGCAGCCCAGGGTGGTTGTCGCACCTTTCCCGGCATCTGCTTCCTCCTTCTCCCCGCCGAGGACCATGCCCCTTCTGTCACAGTGAGCGCAAAGCTGAATGAGACACCTGCCTTGGGCCATCAAAGGCGGCCTCAATTCTTTGGAGGAGGTTCCGGGAGGAAATCCCTGGGGCTGTCACTCAGATGCCCCCTCCCAGGACTGCAGTGGCCCCTGCCCTCACTACTCTGCTCCTCGTTTGCCCCCACGCTGAATGCCTGCCCCGCTCCCCCCAGCTGATCGGGCTGCTGAAGACGGCGCGGCTGCTGCGGCTGGTGCGTGTGGCACGGAAGCTGGACCGCTACTCGGAGTACGGGGCGGCCGTGCTCTTCCTGCTGATGTGCACCTTCGCGCTCATCGCGCACTGGCTGGCCTGCATCTGGTACGCCATCGGCAACATGGAGCAGCCCAACATGGACTCGCGCATCGGCTGGCTGCACAACCTGGGCGACCAGATCGGCAAGCCCTACAACAGCAGCGGCCTGGGCGGCCCCTCCATCAAGGACAAGTACGTCACGGCCCTCTACTTCACCTTCAGCAGCCTCACCAGCGTGGGCTTCGGTAACGTCTCCCCCAACACCAACTCGGAGAAGATCTTCTCCATCTGTGTCATGCTCATCGGCTGTGAGTAGGCCCCGTGGGGCAGGCAGGGCACGCAGGCTGGGGACGGAGGGACGGGAGAAGCAGGGTCTGGGTAGAACCCAGACAGACACAAGTTGGAGGAAAGTGAGGATGCTCGAGGGGCCCAAGGAAGGCCTCTGGGACTTAGAGACTCCAGGGCCCATCATTGTAGTGTGGTTTGGAGCCCTAAAATTTGAGGGCAGAAGTCCAAGGCAGGGCAGAAGGAATGGCTGAAGGGCTGGCATGTGTTTGTGCGTGGGTCCTTGCACTTCTGTGTGTTTGCGTCTCGTCTCGTGTTTATGCGGTAACTGTATTCTGTGTGCATGTGTGGTGGCTGGGTGTGTCACTGCATGGTACAGGAGCTGAGCAGAGGGTCCCTGTGGGCGGGCGGGGTCCCGGCAGGTGCTGACGGCCCGCTCACCCACCTACCCCCAGCCCTCATGTATGCCAGCATCTTCGGCAACGTGTCGGCCATCATCCAGCGGCTGTACTCGGGCACCGCCCGCTACCACACACAGATGCTGCGGGTACGGGAGTTCATCCGCTTCCATCAGATCCCCAACCCGCTGCGGCAGCGCCTCGAGGAGTACTTCCAGCACGCCTGGTCCTACACCAACGGCATTGACATGAACGCGGTGAGGCCCCCGGGAGGCCGGGTGGCGGGGTGGGGTGGCGGGAGAGCCGGCTTCAGGGTGGCAGTGGGGGCTCTGCTTGGCCGAGTGAGCGTCTCCCCACCCAGGGCAGTGCCCGCTGGTTCAGAGGATGCCCTTCAGTGCTAAGAAGGACCCTGAGGTAGTACTGCCCCTTTTACCTCTGAGGCTGAAGTCCTCGCTTGGGGCAGGCACTAGACGGGGCCCTTCCAAAAGGGCTACCGCATTTAACCCTTCCAGCAACCCCCAGGTAAGGATCAGTCTCGACGCTTTAGAAGAAGGAAATGGAGACCTAGAGGCGCGAGGTGGTGTTCCCTGGGTCACACAGGCAGAAGTGGTGGAGCGGGGATGGGAGCTCAGGCCCTTTCCAGGATGCTGGGGCCCGGGAGGCGTCTCTCCGGACTCTCTGGGGCTTGGGTCTGGCCAGACTCAGGCAGCTCACCTGGCCTGGGGCTTGGGGAAGGAAGCAGGCTGGGAAGGGTGACCTTTCCCAGGATGAGAGATGGGGTGGTGGGTTGGGGGTCGAGGGACAGGCTCCTGAGGTGTGAGCCGGGCCAGGCTTGCAGAGCAGGGGGCGGGTGGGGGGTGGGGGGATGGGGTGCTGAGCTGGCCCTGGCCCGCCCCAGGTGCTGAAGGGCTTCCCTGAGTGCCTCCAGGCCGACATCTGCCTGCACCTGAACCGCTCGCTGCTGCAGCACTGCAAGCCCTTCCGCGGGGCCACCAAGGGCTGCCTGCGGGCTCTGGCCATGAAGTTCAAGACCACACATGCCCCGCCAGGGGACACTCTGGTGCACGCCGGGGACCTGCTCACCGCCCTCTACTTCATCTCCCGGGGCTCCATTGAGATCCTGCGGGGCGACGTCGTCGTGGCCATCCTGGGTACGGCTGGAATGCCGGTCGGTAGCCTTGGAGAGGTCACAGGCCTCGGAGGGTGCAGTGGCTGGGGCTGTGGACCTGGGACTGCCTGCAAGGCCTTCGGGCTCCTTTAGTTCACCCAAGCTCAGGCCCTCCAAGGAGGGCAACAGAGAGGTTCCACGCAGGATGGGGCTGCTGAACTTGGGGCCTCCCCCAGATTCTTCTTCCCCTAGGGATCTCCTCACGGGCGGTGGCATATTTGCTTCCCTAAAGCAGGATCAAATCCATATCCTCCCAGGTGGGCAGTCGGGGGAGAAGTGCTGAGTCAGAGGCTGTGCACTTGGTTTTATTAAGGGGCATGTGGTTTCCCTGCAGCCTCACGTAGGGCCCCTCATAGTCCCCAAAGCCAGGGCAGGTCCTGTCCTTCTTCTCCTCCCCCCTCTTTCTACCCTGCTTGTCCTAGTGGACAGGTGGGCCTGGGCTGTGAGACCTCCTGCCCCTTGCAGTCTTCCCCTTGACTGTGGCTCATGGTAGGAACTTTTATTTATTTATTTATTTTTAAAGATTTTATTTATTTATTCATTCATTTATCCCCCCCTTGCTGCTTGTGCTCGCTGGGTCAGCTAACCACGCCGTGCGGGCGGGCTTGCCTTCACCAGGAGGCCCTGGGAACCGAACCCGGGGCCTCCCATATGGTAAACGGCAGCCCTACTGATTGAGCCACAGCCGCTTCCCATGTAGGAACTTTTAGATCTTTGTATTTCAGTTAAGTACAAACACACATACTCCACCGACGTCCCACCCCCAACTAAAACCAAAGTTTCACTGCATAATACCTGGCTTTATTACGTGATACATGCTGGTGTTTTCTGTTCTATGGCATGCTAAATTGAATGGTTCTGTTTTCTTTTGGTAAAACAAACAAACAAATATTGGTCTTGATTAATTAAGGTGTTACCTGTAGTTTGAAAAACACTGCTAATGAGGTCAGGGGTTGGAACAGGAAGGTATTTGTGACATGGGGCTTGGGTGTAGAAGAGGAGTTAGAACCCAAGGAAGTTAAGACCTTGGGCAGAGCTGGAGCCTCCAGGCTCACTCAGCAGACCCAGGCCCAATTGCTGGGAGGCACAAAAGTTCTCAGGTCTTGGTCCTATGTCCCTTAGGGTGACACTGTGCACATCCTGCCTGGTGGGAGCTGGGGGAAGCTGCACTTGCTGAAGCTGCCCTGTCTGTGTGTGGTGCTGGGGAGGGGTGGGACTGGGCCCACGGGTAAGCAGGCTGAGAGGAGGTGCTCCTGGGCCCAGGAGGGCAATGGAAGGAAGGTGCCCTCTGCGCGGGAGCTGAGCTCTCCCTCCTCTCCTGCGGCCGCCAGGAAAGAATGACATTTTCGGGGAGCCTCTGAACCTGTACGCACGGCCTGGCAAGTCCAATGGGGATGTGCGGGCCCTCACCTACTGCGACCTGCATAAGATCCATCGGGACGACCTGCTCGAGGTGCTGGACATGTACCCTGAGTTCTCTGATCACTTCTGGTCCAGCTTGGAGATCACCTTCAATCTGCGAGATGTGAGTGGGCCACCCTAAGTGGGCTTCAGGAAGAGACCTGGCTTTTGCTCCCAGCCATGTGGCTGCCCTTTGCTGTGTGACCTTGTGTGTTGCTTTTCATCTCTGGGCCTCCGCTTCCCAGCCTGTCAAATGGCATCCTCAGCAGGCCAGTTATGAGAGTCCACATGGCCACTTTCCCAGCCTCAGCCCTTGTCCTGGGCAGAAGTCACATCTGTGGGGAGCATATTTCCCACAGTGGGAGCTCTTGGCCCACCCCACCCTTTCCTGTGTTAATTGGGGGTAGGGGGTGAGGGTCTTGGGCCCTACTTTAGCTGGACTAATGAGCACAGAAGGGCCCTGACATGGTTCTTGGTTCCAGACCAACATGATCCCTGGCTCTCCGGGTAGCACTGAGCTCGACGGCGGCTTCAACCGGCAACGCAAGCGCAAGCTCTCCTTCCGCAGGAGTACAGACAAGGGTGAGGCCGGGGCGGAGCGGGAAGGGGGGGTCAGGGTCTCCGTGTGTGCCCTCAGATATCTTGCCCCTCCCTTTGGTGGCCCCCACTTCTTACCTTCAGCTGTCCAAATCCTGCCCATCCTTTCAAGCCCTGTTCAGCTGTCACCTCCTCCAGGAAGCCATCTCCAATCCGTCTAGGGCAAGGGCGGGGCTGAGCCTTCTTTGGTCCTCACAGGACTAGGGTCTTAGGTGCTGTCTTAGGATTGGGTGAGGGGAGAAGAGGTAGGACGAAGGGTGGCGTGAGGGCCAGTGATAAGGCTGAGGCCCCAGCAGTGCTGACTGTCCTGTCCTTGGGCAGCCAAGGGCAGGCGACCCGATCCTGCTCCCAGGGAGTTCTCAGTCTGGTTGAGAGTTGGGGAGGGCCGGGGAAGGTAACAGAAGAAATAACTGGGACAAAATCAAGCATCCTGCCACAATCCTGTCCCAGGCCTGCTTGTGCCCCCTTCCCTCCCTCCTCTCCCCTGACTGCTCTCCTCTTAGAGGCCCGTTCTCTGTTTCCCACAGACATGGAACAGCCAGGGGAGGTGTCGGCCTTGGGGCCGGGCCGGGCGGGGGCAGGGCCGAGTAGCCGGGGCCGGCCGGGGGGGCCATGGGGGGAGAGCCCGTCCAGTGGCCCCTCCAGCCCTGAGAGCAGTGAGGATGAGGGTCCAGGCCGCAGTTCCAGCCCCCTCCGCCTGGTGCCCTTCTCCAGCCCCAGGCCCCCCGGAGACCCGCCGGGTGGGGAGCCCCTGACCGAGGATTGTGAGAAGAGCAGTGACACTTGTAACCCACTGTCAGGTACGGGCCGGGCCGGGCTAGGAGGGCCACGGCGGGTGGCGGGCAGGAGCCTGGCATTCAATCCTGGCCTCATCACAACTCTCTGGCTCCAGGCGCCTTCTCGGGAGTGTCCAACATCTTCAGCTTCTGGGGGGACAGTCGGGGCCGTCAGTACCAGGAGCTGCCTCGCTGCCCTGCCCCTGCCCCCAGCCTCCTCAACATCCCTCTTTCCAGCCCGGGCCGTCGGCCCCGGGGCGACGTGGAGAGCAGGCTGGATGCCCTCCAAAGGCAGCTCAACAGGTAAGGCCAAGTCCTGGCTCCTGGGATCCAGCTCAGCCCCCACTGCTCTGCGTGCATGCGTGTGCATGGGGGTGGGGTTTGAAAGCTGGGCACGCGTGTGATCTAGGTGTTTGTGGGTGTGGCAGTATTTTAGGGTGCCCGTGTTGGGCAGATGGACCCTCTCCCTTCATTCAGAGCCGAGTGAGGGGCTGCTGCCCATAAAATGAAGAGCGAGCCTTGGGTTGACCAGCTGACCCCTCAGTGGGGTGGTCCCTGAGTCACAGTTAATGGGGTGTCCATGTCCGCTTTCCTTGAGACCCAGAGCATCCTCCTCCCACATGGCCGATGTGTTTGCCCTCCCTCCTCCTCCTCGTCCCCAGGCTAGAGACCCGGCTGAGTGCAGACATGGCCACCGTCCTGCAGCTGCTGCAGAGGCAGATGACGCTGGTCCCGCCTGCCTACAGTGCTGTGACCACCCCAGGTCCTGGCCCCACCTCCACCTCCCCTCTGCTGCCCGTCAGCCCCATCCCCACCCTCACCCTGGACTCGCTTTCTCAGGTAAGTTCCCAAGGATTCTCTAAGGCACCCCCAGCCCTGCATGTTCTGCCCTAATTCCATCCCTGGACCTGTTGGCCACCTTTTTTGTGTGGCCCTGTGCCCCTGTGCCCCCAGCCTCCTCCCACCACTCCTCCTGCCCTCCTCCCTGTTGTCCTGCTGGACCAGGCACAGGGGGAAGCCCGAGAGTGGGGTCAACCAAAGCCCACAAGCAGCTAAGTGCGTGGAAATCGGCAGGCTTGCATCATGGGCACTCCTCTCACACCTCCTGAATGGCAGATCTACTCACTGGGCCTGTGTCATGGGCCTCGTGCGGTCTCTGAGGACCATGGTCCCCCACCGAGCAGAAGGAGATGCATGTGGGGTGTGGCGGGGGTGTGTGTCCTTGCTGGGACCTAACGCTGTGATCCCACACTGCAGGGTCCTGTCCGTGGCTCTGCCATTTCCCCAGGTTCTGAGGCCTAGCTCAGGGGGTGCAGGCCTCTCTCCTGCTCTTTGTCCTCTCCTGGTTGAACATGCTCATTCCCAGCCTCCTGAAGTACAGCCGCATCGGGGACCCCCTGGCCAGTTCCTCAGGGCCCTGAGAAGGGGATGCCTCTGGCTACCACCAGAGGAAGCCTCGGAGCTGCTCCCCCCCTCCCCTGGCACCCACTCCCCTCCCTCCCCTGGCACCCACTCCCCTCCCATATGCTGCCTGCTCCTGTTTGCAGACACCAGGGCCCACGTCAGCAAATGTGCCAGTCTCCCTTCACAGCCTCCCCCGCAGAGATCTCACCAGCAAACTCGTCAGCACACACAACCCCCCTTCCGCCCGCCCCTGGCACTTTCCCTGGCCTGCAGAGGCCCTGGCCGTCAGCTGCCTCTGTTTCTAGGTCCCTGAGTTCTTTCTAGATTGGAGGAAGGAACCTTGTTTCTCTTTCTGTCCCAGCTTCTGTCCCAAGTCAGGGTCCCCTTTTCCGGGTTGGGTTTGGATTCAACTGCCATGTTCCCTGAGGAAGGAAGAGGCTACAGCCCCGCATTGGCCCCGGGCCCTGGGCAGGGCACCCTGAGTTAGGCAGAAACTCCCCAGCTGCTCTCAGCTCCCCTGTTTGGCACTTGCTCACAGGGAGTTCATTTCTCTACTTCCTGCTTCAGTGGCTCCCCTGCAGCCCCTGTCCTGGTCTGTGTGCCTTCGCCCTTCTCTTCGTTCCCTCAAGCCCTTCTCAGTCCTCAACTGACCTTGTCCCCCTGGGCCTCCTCTCCGATCAGATATGCCTCCCCGTCACCTGGATTCTCCTGTCCATCAGTCCATCTTATGACACTCTGTCCTCTGACTGTCCTCTCTGAACCCTTCCATCCCCCATGGGCTCCCCGCCCACTAACGCTCCTCTGTGTTCTTTGCAGGTTTCCCAGTTCATGGTGTGTGAGGAGTTCCCCCCTGGGGCCCCGGAACTCCCCCAAGATGGCCCCACTCGACGCCTCTCCCTGCCGGGCCAGCTGGGGGCCCTCACCTCCCAGCCCCTGCACAGACACGGCTCAGACCCGGGTAGTTAGTGGGCAGCCCAGCGTGGACACATGGCTCACCCAGGGCTCAGGGCGCTGAGTCCCTCTCCTCCAAGGCGCGACTCCAGGAGGCCCTGGCAGCGGAAGGAGAGAGGAATGCGATGGCACAGCTCCTTCCTCAGCCCTTGGGAACATCTCTTCTTGGCATCCGCTGGGCCCCTGTGAGAGGGGCAGGGGCAGGGCCGGGCAGTGGACAGGGGGTCTGTGGTCCCCCCACTGCCCTGGGGGCATTAGCTGGTCTAACTCCCTGGAGGCACCCGGCCCTGAGCCTCAGGCACCTCAAGGACTGTCTGCTATTTACTGCTCTTATTGTTAAGGATAATAATTAAGGATCATATGAATAATTAATGAAGATGCTGATGACTATGAATAATAAATAATTATCCTGAGGAGACTCCCGTGGTCTGGGAGGGTGCAGCCCTCAGCATGCTGTATCCTGTGTTTACGTTTCAGGACACGTGGGCGTGTGCACTGCCCATCTGTGCAGGGACTGGGTGTGTCAGTCAGTGTGAACAGGGCCTGGAGGGGACACCCCAATATCCAGGTGTGGGGTGCGTCCAGTGTGCTCCAGGACCCTTTTGAGCTCAGAGGTAGCCCTGATGGGATGAAGGACCTGGAGTCCAGCCCGTCAGGGTCATGGGCTGCCCAAAGTTGTCCCCACACCACGAATGCCAGCTCTTCACTTGTCTCCCTTACACAGTACATGGACCCCGCCCCACACTGACCCTAGACTGGTACCATCTTGAGCTTACGTCCTGACTCACTGCCCCCCACCCCACCAGGCCTTACCTTGACCTTAACCCAGACTCAGTCTGATCCCATATCACTGGGCCTCCACCCTCCTTTCCCCAGCCCTGACCAGAGCTCTGATGCCTGGCTGCTGATGGACCTCCCCTGCTTGACCACAGGAGATCTGGGATGAAGGCAGTGGAAGTTTCAGGGTGGCTCATTCTCACTATTGGAGAAATAAGTCAGGATTAATGTCCCAGGGGCAATGAAGAGTGTGTGTGTGCTGCTGGTCTTGTGAGTTGCAGCCCTGGGAGGAGAAGCAGGTGCAGAGTGGCTGCAACAGGGTCAGCTGCTGGCAGTAGGAGGGGCTGAGGGGTCAGTGGCAGGCTCTGCCTGGGCAGGATGACTTAAAGGGTGCTGCCTCAGGGCTTCTGGACCCTCAGAGCTGCTTCTCGCTTTATCATCACCACCCCTCACCCTTTGAGGTGGGTTTTGTTAATCCCATTTTAAAGATGAAGAAAGGGGCTGCTTTTACTGCCTCTGCCTAGCTGGTGTGGGTGTCAGGGGCCTGAGTGGCCTGGAAGGTTCTTCCCTGTTGCCCAGAGCAGGTAGGAGAGAAGGGAGGGATCTCCTCCCTGGGCCCACATGGTTCAGCCTCAGAACCCCTGGTTCCATCACCTAGAGGTTGTGCCCAAGGAGGGGCCTGTGGGTGGGCACGGCCTGGGAGAGACAGACTAGGAGCACAGAGAAGCAGTGGGGGGAGGATGCAGCGGGGCGATGAGAAGGCAGGCCAGGCAGAAAGGGCAGCTTTTTGTGACAACATGTGCTCGTGTACCTGTGAGGGTTGGCCCCCACCTCCTCATGGCCTGGGAGTTCATGGCCTGGGTGGGCTGATGGGTATGTGTGTGAGTGTGTGGGCAGATTCTGGCAGAGGGGATGCACTAGGTTTGGGCATGGTCCCCTTAATAGGCTTCAAAGATGAGCGACAGTCAGGATTTCATAGCCTGGGGCAGGTGACAGATGCAGGCAGAGGCCAATATGATGGTGGCAGCAAGAAATAAAGGTACACATGGAGCTCAAGTTCATCTGGCCCAGCAAGGGTCTGTGAGCCCAGCTCTGAGCCATGCCACTCAGTGTCCAGGGGCAGGGGTTGGGGGCTGGGTGGCTGGAGCCAGACTGGGGGCCTTGTGGGGGGTGCCTGGGGGTGGTGACCAGCTGGGTGAGTCAGGGCTGGGTGCTGGTGGGGATGGGGTGGAGGGGGAGTAAAAGCCTTTGCCCTCACTTTCCAGGCTTGGTATCACATATAAACTGGTTATTTCTTCTTGGGCACCATACCAGGACCCACAGTCAGCTGCCTGCCACTGGATGAGGGCATTGGCTGGGCCATGGAGGCCTGGTATGGACTTTGGTTCTCCTAGGGAATCAGTGTGTGTGTGTGTGTGTGTGTGTGTGTGTGTGTGCACGTTTGTGCTCAGAATGGGGGCTGGGCTGGGCCCAGTAGGCCAGGCAGAGAGGGAACGTCTAAATGCTTGTCTTGACTGGAAGCACACAGGGGTCTTGGATCAATCCATTCAATCCAGGTGGAGGAGCTGCCAGCATGGCCTAGACACCCTGCGCCCGGCCCCTGGCTGGACCCACCCCAAGCTTCAGAGCTTGAGGTTTGAAGTTGGGTGGGGACAACAATTATAGTGGCTCCCCCTTCAGTGCCTGCCTGGCTGGAGCTAGGAGCTTTGCACGTTGTGTCATTTAATCTCTAAAACAACTGGGAGAGGTGGGTATCTTTGTTCCGTACCAGGAGAGTAGGGCTCAGGATGTTCAGTGCCTGGCCTGGTCCCCCTGCTGGTAGGGGTCAGGTCTGTGTTGTGCACCGCTCCAGGCTGCATGGGTGAAGGGGCAGGGCACACCACCGAGCCCACATCTCCTGGCTGCAGGACTCAGGCTCAGACCTGGGCCCTGGGGGACCTGAGAAGCAGTCAAGGGGCTGCTGTGAGAGTACAGCCCAGTTTGGGGATCTAGTCAGGAGACTCCCCGACTCCCATGCCAAGCCTGCTTTGGGCCCTCCCCTTATCTGGCCAGGTGGCAGGTGACAGCCATTCGTCCTGCCGACCTGAGGATAAAGCTCAGCCCAGCCTGTGAGTAATGCTGTAAACAATACCTGTGCCTGCGACCCTGGAGATTTCCGTTGGGCTGGGGAAGGTCAAGTTCTTGGGTAGGGTCTGGCCAGAGCAGAAGGCTGCCTAGACCACCCATAGTGGGGCCCCAGTACTAGGCTGGCTGCACCTCATGGGGTCCTTACCCCATCCTGGGACCTGGGAGTTTCTCAGGTATGGAGGGGAGGGTGGGTGGGGCTCCACCTCCTGTAACTCTTCAGCTAGTTGGAGAGGGACAGCCTGCGTGGCAGGTGTTTTCACTTCACGTGTGGCTCTTTTGGAGTCCACCTCATCTCTTTTTCTGTAGACACTATCAGTAACACCCCTCTGGAACCCTGGGAGGACAGGCATCTCATACCTGAGCTCAGGAAGAGAGAAGAGGAGGGTGTGTAGGGAGCCACCTGTAGCCACTCTGTGTCATAGGCCTGGTCTCCAGGTCAGATGAATGGGGGCCGTTTACTCCACTAGCCTGAAGGCAACCCTTAGAATATAAGCTCCACGAGGGTAGGGATTTTGTCCTGATTTTGTTTACTAATATATTTGCAGGGCCTAGAACAGTATCTGGCACTGGTACTTGCTTAATCAAGATTTTTGAATGAACAAATGAATAAAAGCACTGCCTTCCTTCCTGGGCCAGAGTCCCTGGGTGTGGACAAGGCAGGGGCTGGGGATGGCCTCATGTGGCTGGTAGGAGGAGAGGGGCACCTTCTCCGTGCCCAGACCCCTCACCTTTGGGGGCGTCCCTCCAGGTTGCCGTGTTCTCTCCCCTGCCCATCCTCAAGCCTGAGCTGCCCAGTTGGCAGGCAGCTGTCTACTGCACCACCTGGCTCCTGGCCTCCCCTCCCTCATTCCTGCTTCCTGAGTCACAGGACCTTTGATGGTGGGGAAAGGCACAAGCCATGGTGGCACAGTCCCCCATCTCATGTAGGGGCTGGACACCCCACTGCTGGGGGACCCTTGGGCAGAGGCTGGCAGGGTGTAGCTGTCATCCAGAGCTGAGGGTTCTCCCAAACGAAGAGAACCAGAGGGGTGGGGTGGGAGCTGGAAGGGACTGTGATGGTTGGGGAAAGAGGTCCATGTGGTTCCCAAAACCTGAAGGAGGAGCTGCAGCAGAGCCTGGGAGCTGGAGCACCGGCCGGGGTTGGGGAACAGGAACCAGAGGCAGGACTCTGCTGCCTCTCCGGTCCCCTCCACCTGCTGCACTTTTAAAGGTCCCAGAGCCAAGGGAGCCCTAGCAGTGCAGGCAGAGGTTGCTCCTGTCTGCATCCCAGCTTTGTGACTCACAGCCACAGCCCACCTGTCCAGGTGCAAGCTCGCCCTGCAGCACCTGCCCTTGTGCTCCCATCCCTGCTTGGCCCAGGCAATGGCAGCACTCATATTTCATGGACAAATAGTAATTGAGGTTCTCTCTGCCTAGAGGAGCCTGCACCAAATCTAGGTGTGTTTTTCCATCTTTCTCTTCCCCTTCTCAGAAAGCTCTCTTCTTTCCCCATTTCCCAATAATTTTTTTTTACTGGCCTAACTAAACAACAACAACAACAACAAAAAGGAATTTATAATCATTGAACACATCCTTTGAGGCAGACATCATTCCAAGTGCCTGAAACTGAAGCAGTGAAGCCATCAACAGTGCATACAGGAAAGCAGATGTGGCTCAAGCAGTCAAGCACCTGCTTCCTACATGGGAGGTCCTGGGTTTGGTTCCCGGTGCCTCCTAAAAACAAAAACAAAAACAAACAAAAAACAAACAAACGAAAAAACCAACTCAGGAGAGCCGATGTGGCTCAGTGGTTAAGTGGTGGCTTCCCACATAAGAGGTCCCAGGTCCAATCCCTGGCGCCGGTAACTCAAAAAAAAAAAAAAAAGAATGCTCCTCTCTCCCTCCCTCTCTCCCTCTCTCTTCTTTGGCACAATTGAGCTAGGGTGGTGTTTTAAGAAAGCCATGATTACATTTTTAAAAAGAGGATAGTGGAGGGAAGCGGATGTGGCTCAAGTGGCTGGGCTCCCGTCTACTCTATGGGAGGCCCCGGGTTCAGTTCCCGGGGCTTCCTGGTGAGAGCAAGCCAGCCTGCGCCCATGGAGAGCTGATGGTCCATGCCCGTGGAGAGCTGATGGTCCGTGCCCATGGAGAGCTGGCGCAGCAAGATAATGCAACAAAGGGAGAGAAGCAGACACAGGAAATGTGCAGCAAAGGGACACAGAAAGCAGACAGCGAGCACAAGCAGCAAGGCGGGGGGTGGGGATGGGGAATAAATAAATAAATAATAATTCTTAAAAAAACAAAAAGAAAAGAGGATAGTGGAACGGTGCTGGTGGTAATACAGAGATTTGGACCAAAAGCATGAAGACCATTCAGTTTACAAAAACAATTCAGACAATAGTTAGTAGTAATACTTAGCGATGCTCTTTCATGATTTGTTAACAAATGTTTCACAACAATGCAGGGTGTTTGTGGGGGGGTGATGGGTGGGAACCCTGTACGATATTATGCATGTTTTCTTTGTAAGATCACCATGTTTACTGAACACTTACAGTTTAGGTATGTTCATATATGAATGATATACTTCAATAAATTGTTTAAAGAAAAAAAAACCTCACACATGCTTTGGACTTTTCCGTGGCTGCTTCAGTCTGGAGCTCTGTCCTATTCCTTATACTCTGAGATAGCTCTTTTGTGGTCCCAGTGGCTATGTGGGACTTTGCAGGCACTTTGCCTGGGTGTCTTGCTCTCAGTGTCAGTTCCCAGCTGGCCTCTGCGTGGAGGCATCCAGCTCACCTCCTTGCTGCTTGGCTGCTTATTTGTTCTTCCGTGGTCATGGCTAAGAGTGATTCCATGTAGGGCTTTTCCATTCCAATTTCGGGTCTTTGGGACCCACCTTTCCCCCCAGGTGGTGGACAATGCTATGGGAAAGGAAAGAAGGATTGGTTTTGCCTTTCAGGTGAGACCATACACTGTTCATACAGGAAGGGACATTTTCCTCCTCAGATCCCCAGTGGGCAGATGACACAATGACCATAAGAAGGTCTGTCTCGTGTGTGGGTCTATCTCACGTGCTCAAACATGTTGAAAGAATTTTGAAGCACGGTGCCTTCCAAGGTGACCATTTTGAGACCTTTTTAGATAATTGTCTATCATAAAAGAGTGATTGGTGTGAAAATTAACGATGATTTTGTGAAAGACTCAATAATAACTTTTCTTAGGGCTGCATAGGTGCATGATATTAAACCCTATGCAAACTAAATTTACCTTCATCATCTTACTAAGTAGCATTTTAAATAAAGTGATTCTTGATTGTTTTGTCTTCTAAAAGTCCAAGTACAGTTTTTTAAATCAGTTTTTGTCTTCCAAATAATGAATATATCCTGAGGCCTTTGTTTAAATAATCAGCTTCATCATTTTATAATCACACCTTATAAGTGAGTTGAAAGTTTGCAAGAGCCATTGCTGAGAAACCCAGAGGAGAAGCATTTAGTGTGACTGTCTTACCATTATTTTAAAATTAGCAATAGCATAAGGTCTGGCTGCAAAAGACTTAGAAGCTAACTGAGAAGAAAATCAGTCATTAGGGAAACACAGTCTGGAGGGGGCTTTCGCAGTGACAAAACCATATGTAGCTTTGTTTCCTCTGTTTGCTCTACCAGGCGATGTCAGTCAGAGAGTCAGATGGAAATTGCTGGCTAGGGATGCTGGGCAGGTCAAATGGAGCTGTTCTCATGACCAAACAGCCTAAGCAGAATGAAACTCTTAGCAGATGGGGAACATGACTATTCAACAATTTAGGTAAGGTTGAGCTTGACCTGGGGCACCTGCAGGGAGATTTGGCTTTATGCAGGGGCCTTGAGTGACCATCAAGAAGTGCTATTCTCAGGGCTGGAGAAAGGAGTGGTGCGATGAGGCTTGGGTTAAGTAGCAATTAGGGATGTCACCCAGCCATCCTCCATCCTCCAGCCCTGGAGTGGCCCTTCCTTTAGGATACTGAAAAATGGGTCAGCCCCATCCTACATGCAGTAGGGTGTGCCCAGTGTGCCCACGTCTCTGCTTATGTTGTGGGTTAATCCACCTTGTGCCTTTGTCTCTGCAGCCACCTGGCTCCTAAACATGCTTTCCATTCCCGTGCCTTGCTGCTGTCTCCTTCCAGAACATCCTGCCTCGAGCTGGGCATTCCCCTCATTATCCCAAAACACCACTACCCATAGCAGGTGATTAATGAAGATTTCGGGGGTCATTGCAAGTGCTGCAGAAGTGACCTCACTGTACAGCCCAGAAATACCCATCTACTATTCTAGTGGATATTCTCATCCTAATCCTGTGGCCACCTCCCTGTCCAGGCTTTCTCATGGACTGACCTCCTTCCTAGCCCTTCCAAGACCATCTTAATCAGTTCCCATCTTTCTGAAGACCCTTCTCCATCTCTGCCTTTTTCCTCACTTCCCATCCCTGGATCAAGCAGAGCCGTTCAGGGTTTGTCAGGCTATTCTCACCAGACCTTGTCCAGGGCTCCATTTCTCCTCCAAAGAGGCCCTTGAAGGCCATCAGGATGTTATCCGACATACACCTGATATGTCCCAGAGATGAATTAAACCATTCCCCTGGAAGGGAGGAGTGGCTGCAGTAATTTTTAAAAATTAGCAATCCTCCCAAAATAATAATTAGTGGTTCATAATGAGGTATCTAGTTGCAGAGACAGGGAATCAGAGAGCAGGAGAGGAGGAAGATGCATAGGAAAGGGGCAGAGCTGGAGGTGAGGAGCCTCCCAGGAGACCTGAGCATGGTGTGGCCTGAGGCCCGGGTTGTGTGCTCTCAGTTCAGTGGCTCCTGCCACCATCCTCAGATCTGCGATCTTGAGGAGCACGGGGGTCAGTGCTTGTTTCTAGGTCGAGCAGCTCAGCTTAGAGCTCACAAAGCCGAGGTCTCAGGAAAACTCTGTTCACAAGCCCCTTAGCTCCGCCCTTCCACAGGCACAGATTGAGGTGCCAGCCGAGTCTGCCCTCTTGTAATCTCAGGCATTTGGGGAAGGAAGGGGGTTTGGAAGGGTGGTAAGCACCATTGCTTGTTACAGACCCAACTCACATCAGACATGGCCCCAGGAGTGGGTAGGGGCAAAGCGCAGCGTGTTGAGGCCAGACTTGTCCTGGCTTCCCACTGACTTTTTGCCAACTGACTAACATGGATTGTCAGAAACTGTCAATTTTGTGGTTTGAAAACGAACAAAATGTAGCACAGCTGCAAGTTACATCGGTAAAGTGGCTGGGTAGCAGCTACTTTGAACAAAAGTCTTCTCAAGTTAGAAGGGGCTGGGGAAATAAGTAATGGCAATGGGACAAACCGTTTTCTCTGCATCTTGTCCTCATCGGATGGCATCTCCCTGGCTCTTGGCCCCTGGTTAGTCCACCTGGCGGCCTGGACCCTGTGCTGGTGGGGTTCTTGCCCCAGGTGCCACACTCTCAGCAGAGCGAACCCTCTGAACTGTCTGTGGGTAGTTATAACCACAGCTCTACTGTCAGCTCAGGCAAGAGCAGGAGAGTTTTCAATGAAAACATTTTTCTTGAACACCTCCTAGAATCACAGTCAAGAAGGGTTCTTAGAGAGACTAGTCTAACTTCTTCATTTTTCTGTGGAGGAAAATGAGGCCCAAAGTTGCCAAAGGCCATAGAGTTAAGGGGAACATAGCTTCCTCACTTCCAGCTCCTCTGTAGGTGAGAAGCTGTGGAGGATACAAGATGATCGTATAAGATGCGACCACGTCCTTCAGTGTCTTGTAATTTGAGAACTCATGAAGGAAACATGAGAAGTGCCCAACTGAGCTGCTTCTATTCCTATCCAAGTCCTTCTCATTCTTCAGGACTCTGCTCATGGCTGGCCTTCTCCACGAAGCCTGTCCCTGAAGCCTTGTCCATGCACAATGACCCTCCGTTGTGCTCCCTTGACGTGCTCCATTCTCCTGTTTAAGTTCTTAGTTGTAAGAGCTGTGTTGGTCAAGCAGAGCTTGAAATTTGGGGGAATGCCCCTTTTATAAGATGCTCTCTTCATTAATGATACGTTGTGCCCTCCCTGACTTCTTGCTTGAATATGGCACATCCTTTCAGTCATGGAGGTGGAGAGGAAGGTAGCTCTATAGAGTATGATGAGAAAGAGCAGTGAACCACCTTCTATTCCCCTTGCTCAGCCTTCACTCAGTTTGCCCTATAATCAGTTTTCTTAATTCCTGATTTTCTTCCTGGATGCAGGCTGCCTCCTGAATCCTGGAAGTGGTATGTTGGTGCTCTGCTCCTTGCCACTAATCCACTGCTGTGTTGGTGGATTAGATCTTGGACTTTGGGGAAATACTCACTCTTCCTCCAATAGCAGAGTATCCATCTATTGACATTGTCTGTGGTTCCAACCATTGTGACCCTCTCTGCACACAAGGACCTCATGCAGGATGTAAACTCGATTTAGAAGCAATTTCTTTGAGTCACCTATGTGTTACCTGGTTCTGATCTTATCTGTGGCTATCATGCCCAGAGGGCAGGCCTCAGGATAACATCTCGAAAGGATTGAACTTTCATTTCTTACTGCCAAACCAGCAGAGGCAGGAGTTTTCTGGACTGGAGGGGTGTCTGGCTCTTATCACTGCTATAACTTTATCGTATTCTGTTTCTTCTAAAGGAAAGCTTGCAAAGGGGACTTTGTAGTCACATGACTACCACATCTTAGAGTTGTTTTTATTTTCATCTTCAAGGGACATAAGGGAGTAATTAATAAATTGGAATCTGAGCCTGGCAGGGTACCATTTACCTTCTGGGTCATCTGACAGTGCTGGTGTGGTAGTGTGGAACTGTATGTACCCCAGAAAATCATGTTTGTAAAGCTAATCCACTACTGTAAGTAATAAACCTATTTTAAGTAGGACCTTTTGCATAGGTTACTTCAATTAAGGCATGGCCCAGGTGGGTCTTTTTTAAAAAATCATAATAAACTTTATTTTTAGAGAAGTTTGAGATTACAGAAAAGTTACATCAGAAGTATAGGGATTCCCATATAATCCTCCCCCACCAACATACACATTTTCCCCTATTATTACATTAATGTGTTACAATTGATGAACCAAATTGTAATTTGATCTATAGTTTATGGTTTACATTTTGTGCTGTGTGGTTTTATAAGCTTTGACAAACATGATGTCATATATCCATCATTGCAGTATCATACAGAGTAATCCCAATGCCCTGAAAATGCCCTGTGTTTCAACTAGTCTTTCCTCCCTCACCCCTCTGAACCTCTGATAACCACTATCTTTATATCAATGTTACAAGTTTTGCCATTACCACATGATAATAACTACAATAACAATAAATCTACATTGGTCCATGGTTATGCTCCCCTCTTATGTTCGTGCATTTCTCAATCTTGAGGAATTTGGGATGATGTCCACTCTGATTGCTTCAGATTGTGAGGTGGCTTAGATATTATGGGGCAGATGGAAGGAACTGTTTTGCTTGCAATTGTAGATACACCCTTTTTTTTTTTTTTTGGGATAGGATTTGTCAACCATCATCATTTTGTTAGCTGTCCTGGGCAAGTCTGAAGAACTGGAGAGTAGGTGTTGGCCACAACTCTGCTGGGATTCAAGGCTCAACTGGCCTATAAACAATGCAAAGATTTAAGTTTCTGAGACATATATTTAACAGGTATAGTGATAATTATAGCTTCTAATAAAAGGGTTGGAAGAGTCATAAGTAGGGAAATTATAAATGACTCTTATATGGGGGAATAAACTAACATGTATTCCCAAATATAGCCTGCCAAAGGGGTGTTGATTGCATGAGGCTGTGTTCCTTGCCTATAGCGACCAGATGTCCCTAGAGCTCTTGAGAGCACTTTTGTTTGAGGTTTTGTTTACTGTGGCATTTAGTGAAATCTGTCTGAGATCTGCATAAGCATAACCTCCAGAATGACTTCCCAACTCACTTTGAAATCTCTTTAGCCATAAACACTCCTTTTAAATATAATGTTTCCCCTTTCTGGTCAGGATCTATTTCCAAATGCATTGCTTGTTGGCACTTGGTAATAATTCCTTAGTACCAGGGAGGATCATCCCCGAGAGCCATGTCCCATGTCAAGAGGGGCGGGGAGAGGTAATGAGTTTATTTGCTGAGTTTGGCTTAGAGAGAGGCCACATTTGCCTAACAAAGAGGTTTTCAGGAGGTAACTCTAAGGCATTAATTATTATTAGGTTAAGTTTCATTTTTATAGTAATAACATTCATAAGCATTAAGATTGAGGGCTTGGCATAAGGTCTGTTTTCTTTTATTGGGCATTGCCTATATATTCCAGAGATTTTTGCCATTTTATTTGAGAAAGTATCAGGACTCCCCAGGATGGGGAGTTTAGTATTTTGTTATCTATTGTGTGGGCCTCTATCTATTGAGAAAACATTCCTTAATCTTCTTACTGGAGTCCTTTATAAATGGGATGAATATATGGAAAAAGAGAGAGAGAGAGAGAGAGAGAGAGAGAGAGAGAGAGAGAGAGGAAGCCATGGAAGCAAGAAACTGAAAGCAGTGAAGCCTGTAAGAGAAGGGAGAGACCAGCAGATGCCACCATGTGCCTTGCCATTTGACAGAGGAGTCCAGGATTGCTGACAGCCAGTCTTTGGGAAGAAAGCATTGCCTTTTTTGATGCCTTGATTTGGACATTTTTCTCAGTCTCAAAACTGAAAGCTTGAAAGCTAATAAATTCCCATTGTGAAAAGACAACTCATTTTATGGTATCTGCTTTGAGCAGCTCAGCAAACTAAAACAGCCAGTCTTGAAAATTCAACTTAAGTCCTAGGTGGATGCACAATAGCAACCTGCACAGTTGTAGATGGAGGTGGAATCACTAGAAAGTGTGGCTCTGGAGGCTTGGGCAGTAGAAGTGGCTCTAGGAGATGCAGCTGTGAAAGCAACTGGGAGTGAGATGGAGGAAACACAAGGCAGAACAGCAGCAGCCCCAGGCTATGAGGTACCAGGATGGGCTCCAGTTAAACCAACCAGCACAACCACATGTGGAGCAGATATCCATATGCTCCTTGGCCAGAGGCAGAGGGAAGAGAACTGTGGATGCTGGATTAGTTCTTTCCATATTTTATAGTAAAATTTAGAAAAACTCATGTTAAAGGTTAAAAATTATGAAACAGACTTGATATAGGCCAAGTTATTCACTGGTTGCTGTTGTGGAGAAGGTGGCATTCTTCACCTCTGGCAAAATAAAATGGAAATGTGTGCTAGTTTTGTCTTCCTAACAAGACTATAAATTCCTTGAAGATAGGGCTGAGATTGAAGTTGAAGTGAAGAGAGGGGGCTGCTTGAGAAAGTCTCTCACCCAAGAAGTGCACGACAAGACCAGCAGCAGAGCGGGCTTCTCAACTCCTCTATCCCTTGTTCCTGAATATAGAAAACAGAAACCCAGTGTTTTTTATTTTGTCCCTCTTCTGTCATTGTCACGTGTCACTGAGCTGGGGATAATACTGGGCTCAGTGAAGACTGGTTGATTGAAAATATTAGGGTTGGAAAAGCGGGGTGCTATGAAAACTCAAGTAATAGGGAACTAAGGCTAAAATGGATATGGAAACAGGCTCTGTGGAGTCAGAGAACATCAGTGATGGGAGGCTCTTTGTTGGGCACTTGGCTCAATCCACTCATGACAGAGAGCAAGACACTTAGACCCAGAGAGAGGAAGTGGCTTACCCAAGGTCAGTTGGATTCTTAGTGGCAGGGCTATGTCTAGAACACAGATCGTCTGTCCTTTCTATCCCAGCAAATGTCCAACGTATGGCCCTCCCAACCCTGGGAACAGACCCTTGTAAAGCCTGGAATGTTCTTTGGATATGAAAATAGTGTACTAGATTCTTCTAAGAGAGCTTGTGATTGGATCGGGCAGGATTGTGCTGAGTCACTCACTGGCGTCTAGTGGGCAGAGGCCAGGGATCCTGCTAAACCTCCTGCAAGGCACGGGACAGCTCCCCATAACAAAAAGTTACCCAGCCTAAAATGTTAACCGTACTGAGATGAGAAACCCTGCTCTAGCTTAAGTACTCTCATTTCTTGGGAAGGGGATTTCATAGCCACCCTTGTCTGCTATACAAGTTACCGTGATACCTAATTCAACTCACTTCTGTGGTGTTTTCTCACTAAAAAAAATTTTTTTTTTTTTACTGGGAGGTCCCGGGGATCGAACCCAGGTCCCTCCATATGGGAGACGGACGCCCAACCATTTGAGCCACATCCATCCCCCTCTCACTAAAATTGAAACAGCCATTTCTGTCTTCTATGTGTAGCAGAAAAAAACATTTTTTAAAAGCTGACTGTAGTTTGAGCTGAGCATCCTAGGGGAAAGGCCACATATTCCTTTTAGAAAGAGAACTATTTCTTTGTTTAGAAACACCTTGATGGGCCTGTTTATTAAAGACGATGTCCCTGGAGAATGGCCTGGATAAAAGTGCGGGTGAGGCAGAGATGCAATAACAGAAATAACTTTTGAGTTTTTATGGGCATTCTGGAAGAGAGTGTGAGGAGCCCAGAGGAGAGGGGGAGAAAGACCTGGAAGACACCCAGGGTCTATGAAGAGACACAGAGAGTAAGATTTTTTTATTTTTTTAGTGGAAAATGTCCAATGAATTTTTAGGAAGATTGATGTTTGATATTTAGTATTTTGGGTTATTTCCTACCTGTGGTAAAATTACACTGATATACTCCTAGCCTTTAGTAAAAGCCTGTTATGCACAATCACTCTGTGTTAGAGGTACTTTGGGTAAATGGAGGAAGACGGTATTTTCAGTAGAACAGAAGCCAGAAGCAGAGTGGAGAGAAAGTTAGGAGTCAGGCAACATCACAAAACCACAGCTGCCGCCCGTTCTGACCTGGAGTTGCTGTGAGATGATTCTCCCAAATATACCAGTTAAGGTGACTTTTTAGAGAGGTTTGATGTGAGGAATGGGGGAGGACAAATCAATCTTGCTATTGTGCGGATGGAACCCTGCAGAGAGCAGACATGTGGATTACATATATAATATAGTATCCCTTTGTGGCAGAGACTGCTAATTGCCTGCTCCAATATCTATTCTTTTCCTCCTTAGCAAAGGAGTTTCTTTCTTTTTAAATTTATTTTAAAAGATGCTTAGATTACATAAATGTTACACAAAAATTACAGGGATTTCCATGTTCCCCACCTCCCACACCTCCCACAACCTCCCACATAAACATCTTTCATTAGTGAGGCACATCACCTGCAATGGATATACACATCCTCGGGCTTTGCCACTAAGCATGGACCATAGTTCACATCGTAGACCACACTCTCTCCCACACAGTTCTGCATGGTATATGCTAATGTAAAATGGCCTATATCTGTCGTTGCAATGTCACTCAGGATAATTCCCAAGTCCTGAAAAAGCCTCTATATTACAACTGCTTTTCCCTCTCCCTGCCCCAAAAGTGTCCAGTGGCCACTGGCTCCACATTAATGTTGTAATTACTTCCACTGTGTGAATCACAATATGTCTATAACAGAATACCAGTAGGGAAGCGGCTGTGGCTCAATAAGTAGGGCTCCCGTTTACCATATGGGAGGCCCCGGGTTCAGTTCCCGGGGCCTCCTGGTGAAGGCAAGCCTGCCCGCACGGCGTGGTTAGCTGACCCAGCGAGCACAAGCAGCAAGGGGGGGATAAATGAATAAATAAATAAAATCTTTAAAAAAAAAAAAAAAAAAGAATACCAGTAAATCCACTCTAGTCCATAGCTCTTCCCCCAATCCTGAGGAGTCTGAGATGGTGATGTCCACTCCACCTCCAAGTGAGAGGGGGTTTATATCTCATGGATAAGATGGATGGGGTTATCCTGCCTGCAGCTGCAGACTCTCTCCATTCTCTGGGATGGCTGTTGTCCATCATCATCTCCCCTCCAGGTGTCCAGGGTGAGTCCATTGAGCTGTAGGGTAGGAGTTGCAGATACACCGAGATTCTAGGCCCAGCAGGCACGTGGACAGCCCAAAGACTATGGTCTCTGGAATTACACCTACAAACTCTGACAACACATATAGGTTTGAATAGAAGGGAGAGATGGACCATGTGCAGGGAAGATATATTTGGGTCCAACTCTGTCACTCTCAGGAGCAAGGATTCCAAAGTAGGGCCCATCGATAAGGCACAAAACTCTGGGGCTATCTGCCCTGATATAGGACCTGAGTGTCTCCAGAGCCCTCAGGAACCCCTCTGTTTGGGGTCTATCCACATGGGAAGCCTATAAGGTCCTATCGAGATGTGCATAAGCGTTACCTCTGGGATGACCTTCTGACTCACTTTGAAGTCTCTTAGCCATATGAACTCATTTGTCTTTACCTTTTCCCCCTTTTATTCAAGGTCTTTTTCCAGTTGTATTTTGTATTGGCTCTTGGTAGCAATCCCTCCTTGCCAGGGAGGCTTATTCCTGGGAGTCATGTCCCACGCTGGGGGGAAGGTAATGCATTCATATGCTGAGTTTGGCTTAGAGAGAGGCCACATTTGAGCAACAAGGAGGCTCTCAGGTGGCAACCCTTTGGCACCCCATAACAATAGGCTAAGTTTCAATTACAAAAGCAAAGACTCGTAAGGCTAATCATCAATAACAAGAACCTGTTAGTGGACCCTACTCCTTGCCAGACACTGCCCCTGCTCTCCGGGGACTGTTGCTGCTCCCTTGGAGAATGTGGCAGAGCTCTCCAGGCTGGGAATTCAGAATTCCCTCATTTATTGAGTGATTGTCTACCCACTGTGACCATGCCCCACCCCAAAGATCATTTGAATAATTTTATATATCTTTCATGTATATTCAGGTGAACTTCCTCCCATGAAACCCCCATCCCAGACAACCCCCACCAATTATCCTCTCCTGCCCCCTCTGTAACCTTTCTGTGATCCAAACCTTCCCTGAAGATGAAGCCCATATAATAGCCAAATACAATTAATAGGAAAATGAAATAATAAAGTTGTTTAAATATGAGATAAAATACATGGAAACTTAAAAAAAAAACAACACTAGAAATAAAATAAAATGAAATGATTGGGATATTCAAAAAATGGGAAAAAACAAAAAAAAATTATTATTTTTTTCTCTTTTTAACATTTTTCCTTTTATCACTGCATTATCGGATGTCCAGTCTGTACTGTGGCACCTGCCCCCTCTCACTCCTCAGTGTCTCCTGAATTTTCATTTAATTTTCAAAGAAGTTTTAGGTCACAGCAAAGTCACACAGGGAATACTAGAGACTCCCATATACCCAACCTCCTTCCCCTTTCCTCACCTCATATTAAAACCTTTTTTATGTGGATGGTAACATTGTTATAACTGTTATACAGATAGTAAAGCTTGGCTACTAAACCTTGTCAATGGTTTACAGTATAGTTTACAATTTAGATGGTACAGTTTAATAATTTTTGATATTTACCATATCCCCAGAAACCTACTCCACCCCTTCCTGAATGCCCCCCCCAACCTACACCCTAAACCAGTGACACTACCTTGTCATACTGCCATAAGAGCATTCCCACCCCTGCACTTTCAATCTCATACCCACAAATCCCATGCTCACCTAGTCCCCCTCCCATCTCTCCCCCCAGTATCCTGCGTATTCTAACCCACCCTTCCTAATCTACCCACCTGAGAAATGGAGTTTCTGATTCTGAGCTAAGCACATGATTTCCCAGAATAAGGGCTACATTTACCAGCCTCCCTTGTGGCTTGGTATTTCCATGTGATTAAGATCTGGCCAATTGGATGAGTAAAGATGTCAAGTGTAGGGAAGCGGCTGTGGCTCAATCAGTAGGGCTCCCGTTTACCATCTGGGAGGCCCCGGGTTCGGTTCCCGGGGCCTTCTGGTGAAGGCAAGCCCGCCCGCATGGCGTGGTTAGCTGACCCAGCGAGCACAAGCAGCAAGGGGGGGATAAATGAATAAATAAATAAAATCTTTAAAAAAAAAAAAAAGATGTCACGTGTACCTTTTGAGAGGTGCCCTTCAAGGGAAGGAGAGGTACCTTTTCACCTTTCCTCTTTACTGTTAAGCTAAAGATGGAGGAATCTTAAGATCTTGAGTGCCTAATGATTGAAGAGCCTCCGTGCCAGCACTGACTGCCCATCTCTGGACTTAATTTATGTGAGAGATAAAATAAACTTCTATCTTGTTTGAGCCTCTGTTTTATATGTATTACATATATATGTGTTTTTTGTTATATACAGTTAAGCCTAATTTTGACTGTTATTCTCTTCATATGGGACTGACAAGTTACTTGGATTATTCTTATATGGTCTTCTCCAGAGCCTGACACTCCAGTAAAGCTTCACTGTATTGAATTGAACTGAGTTTTCCATGAGAAAAATAAGACAATTCCTTAATTTTTTCCTTTGTGTATTGGCCTTGTCCTATCATTTTTATTATCTTCTTCAGAACTCTCTCTACATTCTGCCTAACTTAGTTCCTCTGCTGTGGAATAAGAAGACAGCATTGAGAATCTCCCTTCTAAGATACCCCAAAAGTTTCATACAATAATAGCTCAGTTTTGAAGCCTAGGATCTTGTGATCTGCATCAGATTTGGGGCTTTTCTTGATTTGGAGACCTAGGGATTGAAAACACAAGTTACTTGCCCTCTCCCACAACATACAGAGGTGGAACAGACAAAATAACAGCAATGAAGAATCTCATTTGAAAAGAGGAGAATGGGAGGCACATAGCATTCACTGGTCCACAGCAATTCTGAAATCCCACTGGTAGAATGTTGCCAATTCCCTTTATCCTGGAGTAAGGGATGTTTTGTAAGCAGGTTCCAGTTCTGCTTCTGGGAAAAGATTTCCCAATTCATTGTTTCCCAGTGTTCTTGGCTCTGCCCTCTGGCAGGTCATTCTGTTCCCATCTTGCTATGCTTTCTGCCTGTAGAAAGTTAGGGACCAAAAGGTTTTTTTTTTAAATGTCTCAATCAGTCTCTTAATTCAGCACTGCTGCCAAAAATGACTCTCTCAAAAAAATTGTTGGTGTATGCTGTCTTTGAGTTCAAGCAACTTTAAATACTAAAAGCAATATCCCACAAACTTTATCCATAGATGAATTCTCTCTAGACTTATTTACACCTGCTACTTGATTATTTAATTTCTTTAAAACCAGGCCTTTAGACTCATTTCCAGAAGCCATTTTGTCTAGCTGAAACGATCTACTAGGTGCCATATTAATTCTTTCTAGGTTTCAGCGAAGAGTACGAGAATGTCTTCATGGCTACAACCTTGCCTTGATTTTTGCTTTTAGGCCTAGTGGTAATAGGTCTTTCTAACTCCAAGCAGTCTTGATTTTTGCTTTGAGGCCTAGTGGTAATAGGTCTTTCTAACTCAAATTTTATCTTTACTGACTGAAGTCTAGAAAGTTCCATTTTCAACTTTTCAATGTTCTGAGTTCTCTATATTCCCTACTCTGGTTCAGCACAGTCTTTCTTTTCTTTTCTTCCTCCCTCCCTCCCTTCCTTCCTTCTTTTTTTTTTTTTTTTTTCCTGAGCTCATTTCTTTTTGGTTGCACCTTATCAAATGCAAATAGCAATAACCAGATCACAATATTGAGATTATGCCTCAAAATCTCCCCCAAATGCCACAAATTCATTAAGTACTATTTTTGCTTTCTAGGTTATTACAGGCAACAGTTTATGAAATTATTCACTATTACACAATATGGATCACCATTTTTCCAGCTTCCTATAACACTGACTGTTACCCAGCTCCAAAGTCAATGCTACATATTTTAGTTTTCAGTTATAGCAGCTCCCACTCTTGGTATCAATTTCTGTATTAGCTAATTTCTGCTGTAATAATGCTGAATAGCAAATAACCCCCAGATTCTTGATGATTTAGTTTTCTCAGTCATTGGTTTGAAGATTGCCTGTGGTTTGTCTAATACCCACAGATCTCAACTGGGCTTTAATTCCAAGATTTGGGTAGGGTTCAGGTATGCTCTATGTCTACTCATTCTGGGGCTCAGGCTGAAGGAGAAATGGCTACTAGGACCTGCTCTTACCAAGGCAGAGGATGGAAGTTCAAGAGTATAAGCCAAACTAAAGAGACATAAAGGCTCTGATTGGGTTCACATTCCATTTGACTAAACAAATCCCATGGCTGAGCAGAAGTCAGAGGGACAGGAATATATACTCTGCCTATTCTAATGTAAGACACTACAAACTTGTATGGCAAAGAGAGTGGGGGTACAATCCTATTACATGGATGGAGTAAAGAGTTGGGAACAACGATCTAATCTACCACAGGAAATGAGTGAATAGAAATGTACTTGGACCTCTCCCTGGACAAGGGTGTTCAGGATTATGTCTCAAACATAGCTACTGTACCTGAGGATCCCTCTTCTTAAGTCTACATATAGTTTCTGTATCACTGCCTCACCAACCCCCAGACACCACTTGTATTTTAAGATCTCTTTTTTGTTAGCCACTAAAATTGTGCAGCAGAGATACCTAATGACTTGTCCCTTTTGCCACTGAAGTATTTTCTCATTATCCCTAAGAAATATTCCTCGCCCTCTCTCAAGGAAAATAAAATATCATTCCCTCCTCTTCTGTGGCATAAACTGGCTTGTCATTCATAAAATCCATTTCTTTTTCCTTTTGGGCACAAGCTGGAATATAGCTCTTGGTCTTCCTTGCAATTAGGGTGGCTGGCCATGTGATTGTGTTCTAGTCAATGGAATGTGGGCAAAGCTGATGTGTACCACTTAAGTCTGATTCATGAATTTTTCCATGCATTATTCTACAACTTCCCTCCCTTTCCATGGTGATCTTGGAAGCCTTGTATTGAAGATGGCAGAGGTGCCAGATGGAAGGAGCCTGAGTTCCCAAATCACTGCTTGGAAGGAAGCCACATGCAAAGCAGGATTACTCATTTTGCACTTTCTTTGAGCAAGAAATAAACTTGTATAGTTCTGTGAAGATTCCCAATTTTGTGGTTTATTTATTACAGAAACTGTTATCTTAACTAACAGTATCCAGCCTTAGTATTGGTTCCAAAGGGAGTAGCCTTTTACCAGCTCTTTGGCACCTTATCATCCTTGTCCTCTCATCTTCAGGGCTCATTTACAAGGGACAGGGAAACAGATTATAGGGGCAGGCGCTATAGTTTCTGCCAAAGAATAATGGAAGCAGTTAAGAAGGGGGCTGTCTTGGGGACCTAAAATATAGATTTTTTTTACAATAAATTTTTATCAAAGTATATCATTCATACATGAACATACATAAATAATAAGTATATAATAAAAGTTGTGAACTTATAACAAACATGCATATCTTACAGGGCTCCCATACAACATCCCACCATCAACACCTTGCATTGTTGTGAAACATTTATTACAAACTATGAAATAGCATTGTCAAAATATTACTACTGGGAAACGGATATGGCTCAAGCGATTGGGCTCCCGTCTACCTTATAAGAGGTTCAGGGTTCGATTCCTGGGACCTCCTGGTGAAAGGCAAGCTGGCCCACGCGGTGAGCTGGCCTGAGCGGCGTGCTGGCCCATGCAGGAGTGCTGGTCCACACAGAGTGTTGGCCTGTGTGGAGAGCTGGCACAGCAAGATGACTCAACAAGAAGAGACACAGAGGAGAGACAATAAGAGATGCAGCAGACCAGGGATGCAGCAGATTGAGCACCTCTTTCCCACTCCGGAAGGTCCCAGGATTGGTTCCTGGTGCCGCCTAAAGAGAAGACAAGCAGAAAAGAACACACAGAGAACACACAAGTGAGCACAAAACAATGGGGGTGTCGGGGTGTGGAGATAAATAAATCTTTAAAAAGATATATAACCCATACCTTACATTTGTTGTATTTCCCCCCCAATCCACCTGATTATAGACTTTTTTTTGGAAACAAATAAATAAACTTGTCCTCTGGATTGAAATGATAAAATTTATCCAGGGTCAAGAAGTTGGTTGGACAAAAATATCTTTAGCCATATTGAGATGATTTTGGATTATGACCTCTTGTCTCAGAAATGTGTGCTTTGAAGAAACTTCTACTCTGGACTTGTTGGTTTTTGTTTCTCATTATTTTCTATAATAAAACTTTTAAAACTTCAGCCATTTGGGTGTGACCCAAGAAAGCTCAATTGGCAGAAGAAAAGAGGATGTGGGAGACATCCCTGCAGACTAAACGGTCAGGTAGTAGAAGTTAAACAGCTGCCCCGTAGCAAAATGTAATCAAGGAGAAGGGGAAGAGGGAACTTTGCGACAGTAACTATGGATGTGTTCCCTTCTTCAGCTTGTTTTCCTCTGCCCAGTGCATTCTCCTGCAGGAGGTAAAAGTGGCTCCTCTCTGTGTCTAAGCCACAAACAATCATAGGATCCTTGGGGCTAATTCCAAAGCTCATTTGTGGCCATTCTGTCCTAGCCCATTCTTCCTCAGCTTCTGTCAATCCCTCACTAATCTTTCTTTGCATAAGTTTCTTATCAGCTCCATACCTGCTAGAGCCACCCCATTGTATGATGCCGTGGATGATGCCGTGGTATATCCATGTCAAGTTCAAGACAGAAAAACAGACATTACTCTTGACAGTTCAAGCAAAGAAAGATTTAGTGCAGGCAATTGGTTACAAATTTGGAGAAAGGTCTGGAAGAGCAAAAAGTTGGAAGGGGTGATACCACGAAATCAGGAAGCTCCCTGGGATGGAGTGCCCAAGTTCACAGTGACTGCTGCACTCCTGGAGGTGCTGCTGAACACGAGCCATTCTTGTTGTCACCACTGGAACCACTGACCCTGCTATAGATCACAGTTGTTTGCAGTTGCCTGTTGTTATTGCAGCCAGAAGCAGAAATTGGTAGGTAAATCTAGAGCCTTGATGGCCAGATTACCCCTAGGTGGTACTATTCTAACAGGAGGCACATAAATAACTGCTTGTCTCTTTTTGTGATATGATGTGGTGGTTTGAAGCTTTATGTAGCCCAGAAAAACATGTTCTTAAATTTAATCCATTCCTGCTGGTGTTGAACCCATTGTAAGAAGGACCTTTTGGTGAAGCTACTTCAGTTAAGGTGACCCACCTCATTCAGGATGGGTCCTTAGTCCTGTTACCAAAGTCCTTTATAAACAGAATGAAATTCAGAGAGAGCGAGAGAAAGTTACAGGAAGCAAGAAGATGAAACAACCCAGAACAGAAGGAAGAGACCAGCAGACACTGCTACGTGCCTTGCCATGTGGCAGAAGAGACAAGGATCACAAGCAGCTGGTCTTTGGGAAGAAAGCATCACCTTGATTTGGACATTTTCCTGGACTCTAACCATGAGTGAATAAATTCCCATTGTTTCAGATGAACCATTTGATGGTATTTATTTGGAGCAGCCTAGGAAACTAAAACGTGTGAGCAGCCATACATGATCATTATGATCATTAATTCATTAGGGGTTGCAAAATGCATCATTATGCATTTCTATTCTAATTCTATCTTCCTTTTTCGTTTATTATCTGGAATTCTTTTGTAGTGAGAAACTTTATCTCAGCAACTCTTTTGTTACTCAGAGGTAGAGTTCATAAAGTAAAGGTAATAAAAATGTTTGGTTCTTTCACTTTATTTATCAGCTTTTCAAAATATGATTCTCTAGCATCCCCCAGAGTCTTCTTTAGTAGTATTATAAACTCACAAATTGAAAAAAAATAATATGTTTCAATCAATCATAGTTTTTTCCTTATCGATGCTAACATCTTTCCATCTTTGGCCAGTGGGAGCTTATTTAGGTTGGCTCCTGAGTTATTTTGGTATATCCCTAGTGGTCATGATAGCTCTCTTGTTTTCTGATATGACAACATGTTCCAAATCAAATTATTTTGTACATTTCCTGTTCCAGTACTGGAATTAGCCATTTTTTTCAACAAATCCTGGTTCTTTTTAGTGGGAAATGTAATTAGAGACTGGTTATTGTTTCTTGGTCTTTTTGGTGACTATAGGTAGGAAATACGCATTGCTTTAAAGATAACATATATAGTGAGTTCATACTGATACTACTAATTCAAATTCAGGACTACAGAGTTTTAATTTAACTTTATTGATATTATATCTCTATCTCCTTTCTCCCATTCTGAAAATCCTGACTCTCAATGTCACTAACATAATTACTTATTTGCTGTATCCCACAACGAACAGGTAAACAATAGTCTGAGAGTAAAAATATTATACACTATCACTAACAATATGATTACTGAAAACAGTCTACGATTTCTCTTGCAGTTTTTTTTGTCCTTAAACTATATCCCATAGGGGTGTATAGTCAAAGTACTGTCATAAAATTACTTGGAATAACTTCTTTCTGGGTGGTAGTGTTACCAACTGGTGGTTATGTTATGTAATTAAGGCCCATTGTATAATTTCCCTTTTCATCTGTAGGGCTTGCTTTTTAAATTTAATTCAGAGGCTAAATATATAAAACAAGATACATTCAAAGAAGTCTAGCTTCTCTCTCTGTCCTACACATTCATTGCCCTTCCTTCCCCATGGGGAAATGTTTGTATGTATTTATGTATCATCTCTCTATTTATCTAGTCTATCCATTATCTATCTGTCTGGTTTCCCTACTTTTCCTTAGTTGAATGATAGCATTCTATAAAAAAATTTTCTCTTCTTTTTTTTTCCCACTTAATGATATCTGGAGTTATTCCTCATTCTTTTTAATAGTTACATAGAACTTCATCATGTGGATGTATATAGTTTATTTAACCAGTCCCCTGTTGATTGTTGTTTTTTTCCAATCCTTTGTTATTATAAAACTGTGCTACAATAAAGAGCCTTGGGTATACATCTTTTCATATTTTTCTTTGGGATATCTTTGGGATAAATTCCCAGAAGTGGGATTTGCTGGGTCAAAGGGTTAATGCACATATAATTTCTAAAATACCTACCAACAAAGTAGGATACTTCTTTCTCTCCCTTGCCAAAAGAGTATGTTGTGACTCTTAGATTTTTGTCCAATTTGATAGGTGAGAAATGGTATCTCAGTGTATTTTTAAATGTGTATTTCTGTCATAGGATGAATTCTCTGGCAGCAGACTCTGAGACAGAGACTAACATGCAGGGCATTTATTAAAGAGTGGTCTTTGGATCAACACCTGTGGAAGAAAGGGAAGGAAGCAAGATTAAGCAGAGTGACAAGTGGAGCTATTATGCAATCTCAACGAGTGCCCCAGCCACCCCAAGGGAGCCCTGGAGCTGGGAAGGTCCTTCAGAGACGTCCTGAGTTGGGGTGGGGGTAGGGGCCCCAGATTAAGCCCCATGTTACTCCATCATTGGAAAGAAGTATGACCTTAGGTGAGGCAGTTTTCTTCTGTTGAGGCAAACCCACAAGAATGCTGACAGCGGAGGGCCATCTTCTCGTGGCACTTGCAGCAGGTGGTCTCTCATTCCTGAAGGGGAATCTGGATGGCCCATCAGAGCATCCATCTTCATCCTTATAAGATCTACCTTAATGATGGCATTTTTAAAATTCTCTATAGACTTTGTTTGTTTATTTATTTCATCAATCTCTTTCTCTAATCTGTCTATACCTATCTTCTATGTAGTTTATCTACTTACTTGATCTGTCTTGAACTGAGATAGGTGCTTTAAGTATTCCTGTTTTTTTTTTTTTAATGTGTTTCTATATTTTCCCTGGCCATCTCCTACAATTTCAACTTTATGTAAGTTGCCACTAAGACACTGCATGCATAGGTAGTACTTACTGTTATGTCGTCATCCCGAATTGCAGCCTTCAGAATTGTAAAATGTCTTTCTTTGTTTCATTTAACACTCTTTGGTCTGACTTCTGCCTTGCTGGATATCAAGTTGGTAACTTGTGATTTATTTTTCATTTATATTTGCCTGTTATATCTTTGCATAGGTTTTTATTATTTTAAATTTTTATTTTTAACCTTTATGAATCTCTTTGTATGTATATTTAGCACAGTATTAGGATTTGATTTTTTAGCCAATCTGAATATCTTTTTCTTCTGTTAATCAAGCCCAATTACTTTTAGTGATATGATGTATATATTTGACCTCAGTTATGTTATATTGTTTTATTGTACATATAGTATGTATAAGTATAGTAACATACATATATAATATTATATATATATTCCAATATCTTTATATGGTACATTTTTTCCAAGGTATGTTTTTATTTAAAAAATTTTTTTAATTAGAGGAGTTGTAGGTCTACAGAAAAATCATGCAGAAAGTTCAGAGTTCCAAGCTACCCTCCCGACAAACATGGTTTTCCCTATTATTAACACTTTGCGTTAGTGTGATACTTTTGTTATAATTGATGAAACAATGTTATTATCATTATACTATTAACTATAGTCCATAGTTTACTTCAGGGTTCACTATTGGTGTTGTACAGTACTATGGTTTTTAAAAAATTTAATTCTGGTAACATAGATACAACCTAAAAGTTCCCATTTTAGCCACTTTCATATCTACAATTCAGTGGTGTTAATTGCATTCACAATGTTGTGCTACCATCACTATCATCCATTGCCAAAACATTTCCATCACCCCAGACAGAGACTTTGTATCCATTAACCATTAACTCCTCATTCCCTGCACTCACTCTGGCCCCTGGTAACTATAGTTTCTGACTGTATGGGTTTGCATATTCTAATTATTTCATATAAGTGAGATCATATAATATTTGGCCTTTTGTGTCTGGCTTATTTCACTCAACATGATGTCTTCAAGGTTTATCCATGTTGTCACATGTATCAGAATTTCAGTCCTTTTTACAGCTGAATAATATTCCATTGTATGTATACACCACATTTTGTTTATTCATTCATTTATGGATGGACACTTGGGGGGGTTTCCCTTCCATCTTTTGGCAATTATGAATAATGCTACTATGAACGTCAGTGTGCAAATATCTGTTTGGATCCCTGCTTTCAATTCTTTTGAAGGACACATACTGAAGAAACATAATAAAGGTTCAAAGAGGTCTTGGTTAGATAAATAATAATGGGGAGTAGAATTTTCGAGATAAACTTAAAGAGAAACAAAAATGGTTCCCCAACTCTGGCATCAAGTGGCAGGCATTTGCCCCATTAGACAGCCAAGTCCATAGTGGCAAGCATTTTCCAGTTAGACCACGGCTCCCCTGAGTCCTTGGATGTCTCCTTTGGGCCATTTCTATGTGACTCTTCACTGGGCTGGGGGCCAAACTTGGTCCAGAGAGAGGTTATTTCTATGTCATCCTTTATTAGGCTCCATAAACTTGAAAATCTGTCAAAGAGAAGCCCTCTATCTTTGGACCCAGTGGATGTGGAGTGGGAAAGAAGGGCTAATCTGTACTGCCTATTCTGACCATTGAATCTGACCAGTGAGGTTATTTTTAAAAGCCTCAAACCTTCACACAGGCTGAGGAGGAAACAAGAAGTCAGAACAGGTGCCAAGAGCTATAAATTTTCTCTTTCTGTCTGGGGCCATAATTCCATTGCCCACAGGCACTCAGTTGGCAGCTCAAAGTAAATCAGTCACATTCTCCAGGCTAGGTGGAGGCACTGGTTATTTAATTAATAGGATGCTCATAGTTCAGGGCCCTAGCTCTTGCATGGGGTGTCTGCCAAATTTTCAGGAGTTTAGAAACATCCCAAAGAACTTTACTGACTTATAATTGTTATGTTCAGGGCTCTCTCATCTACCTAAGAGTCTACCTTTCATCATTCTATTGTCACAAAAACAGTACAACTACAGCAACTCCATCCCAATTCACCTTCCAGCATTTCTGGACAGTGTTTTATGTGTTTAGAGCACCTGTAGCTGCTTCATAAGGCAGATAGAAGTCTCTTAAGTAGTTGGCATAATCGTATGCCCTGATTCATGTGCCTTTTTCTTCCATGTATCATTTTTAAAGGATTTGAGGAGCTTTTCCAGGAAACATAATTTTACAGTGAATCACACATTGAAGCTCTATGTTTGAGACCTGAAATAGCCTGGTATGACAGAGTTAGCTGTTTATTCCCCCAATATCACAATTACCCAGTCTATTCTGCAAAAACCCTTCATTATTCTCAACAAACTTCTATTCACTTCCCACTAACCATCATAGGCACTTCCCATCAACCTCACCATGCAGCTTCTCAATTCCACATCATCAAGCAGTTATTTTTTAACCTTGTACCTGTGCCCCTAGCAATCCAAGACCAAGTCCCTTATTGACTTCCTTTCACTCTTCCATGGAGCTTCTTAGGACTCTAGTGAACAATGCTGTTGGATTATTTGGGTATTTGCATCTTTCTCTACTTTTTAATTTCTATTTCGGCGATTTTCTTTTCTCCCCCTCTGTGACCTTGGTCTTCTCCTCTTAGGTTTCTTTTCTTCTTCTGGTAACTCGATCTGTTTAGTCTACTTTATCACGTTCTTGCCATTCCTTTCTTTAACAGGGATATCAGGCAGACCTAGTTGCAGACAATCAAAGCAACTCTAGCTACTTTTTTTTATTGCTGTTTACAAGTTTGTTTATTTTTTATTTTATTTATTTATTTTTTTTAAATTTATTTATTTATTCATTTATCCCCCCCTTGCTGCTTGTGCTCGCTGGGTCAGCCAACCACGCCCCGCGGGTGGGCCCGCCCCCACCAGGAAACCCCAGGAACCGAACCCGGGGCCTCCCACATGGTAAACGGGAGCCCCACTGATTGAGCCACAGCCGCTTCCCAAGTTTGTTTATTTTTATTTTTATTTTTTTAAAGCTTTTTTAGGAGGTACCAGAGATTGAACCCGGGACCTTGTGCATGGGAAGCAGGCACTCAACCATTGAGTTACACCTGCTCCCCATACATGTTTATTTCTAAGTTGCTAAGATTATTTCCCCTTCCCCATGTATTTAGAATTTCCTGTATTGCCCCATTCAATCTTGGCTGCCACAATCAGATTGACAAAAAAGCACAAGGACCTTCTTTTTCTTGCATCTATAGTGGAAACTTTGGCAGCAGACATGAACTACTCCAGGTCTGTCAGAGATGCATAACTCTAGCTATTTCAATCAGAAGGATGTTCAGTACAGGGAATTAGGTGCTTACAGAATTGCCTAGATACGGCTCTAGGCTGGGTTTCCAGGCCTGACACCCATAAGAGCAGTAAAGAACGGGCCCAACGAGGGAACTCTTTTCCACAAGTCAAGAAGCTGCTGCCCTCTTCCTGATTCCAGAATTACCCACTTTAGCTGTGATCCAGGATCAGGAAACTATCACTACATCTATTTCTCCCCAAACACAACATCTGGGGATGAAGAAGTCATTGCCAGAATTATTGATGTCACCATTAAAACAGATGCCTTACCTGCCACTGTCTCTCTTCCCACTTAACTACGTTTTGAATTCAAGTCTCAGGGGTGAATTCAAGAAGTGGCCTCAAGATGGATTAACATCAATTCACGGGCGTGGAAAGTGGTTTGGCCAGTGTTTTAGTTTCCTAGGCTACTGAAAGCAGATACCATGAAGTGGATTGGCTTAAAAATAGGAACTTATAAGCTTACAATTTTAAGGCAGAGAAAAATGTCCAAATCAGGGCATCATCAGGTGATGACTTCTTCCCAAAGACCAGCTGCCAGCAATCTTTGACTCTTCCGGCCACACGGCAAGGGACATGGTGGCATCTGCTAGTCTCCCTCTTCTCTTCCCAGGTTCATTGCTTGTAGCTTCTTGCTTCTGGGACTTTCTCTCTCTCTCTATTCATCTCATCCTGAATGAAGGTGGGTCACTCTTTTTTTTTTTTTTTTTAAAGATTTATTTGTTTACTTTATCCATTTTAAACCCCCCCTTCCCCATTTGCTGTTTTGTGTCCATTCGCTGGGTAATTCTCTGTGTTTGTTTCCTGCCATCTCTTCTCATCCTCGTCCTCCAGTCTTCACCAGGATTCGATCCTGGAGACCTCCGATGTAGGAGAGAGGTGTTCTGCTACCTGTGCCACCTCAGTTCCTGGTTTTCAGAGCTTTTGGAGCATCTCGTCTTGTCTCTCCCCTGCGTCTCTCTCCTGTTACGTCATTATCTTGCTGCATGGCTCCCGCGGCCTGGCAGCTCACCAGCACACAGAGCCTGGCAGCCCATGCGCCTTCTATATATATATTTTTTATTTTACCGGGAGGTCCTGGGAATCGACCCCAGGTCCGATTGGCATATGGCAGACAGACACCCAACCATTTGAGCCACATCCGCCCCCAGGTGGGTCACTCTTTAACTGAAGTAGTCTCATCACAAGATCCTACTTACAATGAGTCTGTACCCACAGAAATGGATTACTTTAAGCACATGCTTTTCTGGGGGCACATATAGTTTCAAACCGCCACAGCCAGATAATCAGAGACATGGAAGGATCACAATGGGATGATTGGTGATAAAGCAACCTGAGGAAGAGGGATGTGGGTGGACCCTGACATTTAAGAATATTTGTGTCTCATGTGAATGCTCACCTCAGAAGAGGCTCTCAGTAATCAGATGGATAATATGACCCATTCTATGGAGACTGACTAATCTTTTTTCCCCGGCCACCTCAGCTATTTCTTAATGGGTACAAAGTGACTATGGCAGCACAGACAGAGCTTACACATGGGCTCAGCGACGTGGCCTTTTCCCTCACGCAGGCTAATCGGCATCCTGCTACCATCCTGTGCCTAACAGCTGAGTCCAACAGTTGGCTTTACTGGAATAGTGTTTTATTCTGAAGATGAGTTTACCTTGCTAATGTCCTGGTTTGTCTTTTGTGGGCCCCAGAAAATTATTTTCTTAAGCTAACCCATTCCTGTTACTGTAAGCACGGCTATTTCCAATAGAAGGGCCCATTTGATCTGGAACCACAAAGGAGAAACAGGTCTTAGTGAGAAGGTGATTTACTGCGAGTACACAAGCAAGGAACTGGGGAATCTTCCCCAAACTAGTTCAAAGTGAGAATGGGAACTAGGGTTTTTATAGGCAAGGGAGAGGGGTAGGTGAGAAGAAAACCAAGTGACGCCAGGGGTCTTGTGAAGAGGGTACGTGCAATTTCTCAGTCCTGTGTTGTCTTAAGCACGCCAAACCTGTCCTTGGTTTCAGAGACTAATTTTTTTTTTTAGGAGTTACCAGGGATTGAACCCGAGACCTCATACATACAAAGCAGGCACTCAGCCACTGAGCTACACCCACTCTGCTTCAGTGGCTAATTAACCACAGTTTAGCAAGGTCTCCATGACTCCTTTCTCAGCCGACTGCTCAAGGATATCAAGCTTTTTTTTTTTTTTTTTTTTTTTTTTTGTCTCCAAGGAAAGTTAAAGATTCACTGGGTCATAATGTGCTCCCAACAGTATTCTATGTGGTTTTGCTTTGAGACATTATCTTATTCCTGTAAGCAAAACTGAGAAGGTCTGGTTACTTTCCTTCGGGGAACTAAGTGCAAAGAGTAAACTTCTAAAATTAGATTAGTAGAAAACCAGCTCCATTAGTGTATTAGAATTTTCAGAGCTGCTTAATTGAAGGAATTTCTAGTAAGCACATTTTCCAGCTATCAAATCTCCCCGCCCGCCCCCCCACCCCCATATTTATATTCTTCTTATTCTTAAGAAGATATGTTTCGTAAGCATCCCCCCTAGAAGGAAAATGGGTGAAGGTCTCATCTTCTGTAGTTATTTCCTGCTGATTAGGGGTGAAGAAAATTTTTATGTCATTATGGAGGATGCCCTAGACATAAACTCACAAAGACAATAAAAATAACAAGACAAGCATATGGCAAGCAAAATAAAGACAGTACTTAAGAGACCCATTCTTTTATCTCATAGGCAAGTTCATTAACTCCTTCAAAATGAATCAAGTTTTTACCAAGACTTTTAACATGTTCAATATCCCTCTGCATATGATCCAGTATAGAGGAGATATATTTATCAGGTATGAAGGTACAGCACTTACTACTAATCAATGCATAAGTTTCTCTTTGAGCTGAGTTAATATATCTAAGCTCCAGGTTTGCAATACATACATGTATCTTTCCATGGGAGCAGGCCATAATGCCAATTGTACTTGTTTAGGTTCTACTCACATTACCCTGATGACCATTGCTCCACTGGGTATATCCTTCACACAGCCAGCATGCTGCAGCACCACTGGTCCTTGAGAGAACAGGAAGGTGGGCTGCAGTGTTCCACAAGCTTCGTGCATAGCACCCTCCGGCACTGTGAAACAGAGCCAGTCTGAAGGCAAGGTCAAGCCGTCCCTGGCAAGTCCAAGGCAGCAACGAGTTTCCATCTACATCAGGAGCATGATCAGGAGATGTGGCAGATAATTTGTTTTCGGGTTCCTAGTGCCTGTAAATGCAGTGTAGATGAGATCTTTTGATTAGATCCAGTTAAAGGACCTTGATTAGATCACTTGATTAGACCACTTTTGAATGGACTATGTCAGGGAGGCTTTCTGCCCTCTTGCTGGGTCTTTTTTTTTTTTTTTTTAAAGATTTATTTTATTTATTTATTATGTACCTCCCCCTTGTTTGTACTCGCTGTCTGCCCTTTGTGTCCATTTGCTGCGTGCTTTCTGAGTCTGCTCGTCTTCTCTTTAGGAAGCACCGGGAACCAAACCTGTGACTTCCCATGTGGGAGGGAAGCACTCAATGGCTTGAGCCACCTCAGCTCCCTGGTTTGTTGTATCTTTCATTGTCTTTCTTCTTTGTGTCTCTTTGTTGCATCATCTTGTTGTGTCAGCTTGCTGCGCCTGCCTGTCACACCAGCTCAGCTTCTCCAGGAGGCACTGGGAAGTGAACCAGGGACCTCCCATGTGGTAGGTGGAAGCCCAATCGCTTGAGCCACATCTGCTTCCCTTGATGGGTCTTAAATAAACTGAGACACAGAGAGAGAAAGACAGCTGCCATTTTGACCCTGTCATGTGAGAGAGAGGACTGCAGGAAGACAGAGAAGCCCCAAGAAGCTGAGAGAGGTCCCAGAGTTTGGAATCAGTGGAGCACGGGGACAGAAAGAGGTCCTCAAGGGGTCGGGCCCATGAAGCAGCTCAAGGCTGAGGAGAGGCGCTCTGCCCTATGCCTGATTGCCCACAGCTGAGCTCCAGGAGAAAGCAGAGTAGCCAAGGCTGAGAGAGGAGGCCCAGAATGAGACAGGCCATATGCCTGATAGCCCACAGCTGAGCTCTGAAACATGGCGCTCCTTGAGGGGAAGGCAGGGACCTTGGCTGCCATCTTGCCTTGCCACATGGCAGGATGCCTGGATTACCAGTAACTGACTTTGGTGAGAAAGCTTCTCTGCTGATGCCTTGATTTGGACCTTTCACGGCCTTGGAACAGTAAGATTTCCCCCAAATAAATCCCCTTTACAAAAGCCAACCCATTTATGGTACTTTGCATTGGCAGCCCAGTGGCAAACTAATATACCTACCCATCAGGTCTTTACTAGCGTCCATGGACTTTATAAATGAACTATGTCTCATTATAGCATCACACTCCAAATTACTTCTAACCACCTCTGTGGTATTTTTTCTACAAAACATATAACCCTGGTCTGATCATGAAAAAACATCAGATAAACCCAAATTGGTGAATGTTCTACAAAATACCTGATTGGTACTCTTCAAAAGTGTCAAGATCATGAAAAAGAAGGAAAGACAGAAACTATCACACTTAGGGGAGGAGACATGGCAACTAAACTTGATGTGCAATATCCCTTACTGTTTCCAGCATTGAGTATTCTCCTTTGTGCTGCTTCCAGTTTTGCCTTCATTTCTGGAATGTTTTTATTTTTTCTTCTATTCTTGTCTGAACTTTGCCAGCTTGCTTTTCACATCTTTCTGTCTTCTCACCATCTTTCTTGAACATGGTTTCATTAAGTTTAAATAACCCATGGCAAAATATTCGGATACAATTTTTATCTGTTCATTGAAATACATTTTTAAAACCTTTTTTTATTAGAGAAGTTTAGGTTGACAGAAAAATTGTACCGAATATACAGAATTCTCATATACCTCCCTCACACATGCAGTTTTTCTTGTTAACACTTTGCATTAGGGTGTTACCTTTGATGAAATAATATTCTTATTATACTATTAGCTATAATCCATAATTTACATTAAGGTTCACTGTGTTGTACAGCCTTATGTTTAAACTTTAAAATAAAAATTCTAGGAACATACACATAGCCTAAAATTTTCTCTTTTAACCACATCAAGTATATGATTTAGTGCTGTTAATTGCATTCATATTGTTGTGCTACCATCACCACCATCCATTACCAAAACTTGTCAATCATCCCAAACAGAAACTCTGTTATCACTTAAGCATTAATTCCCCATTCTCTTGAATGAGCATATTCGTGTCTTCCTTTAAATTTGGGAAGTTTATTTATTTGAATATTCTTTTTGTCTTTTTCTCTCTTTCTTCTCCTTTTGGGACACGCATAATACATATGTTAGTATTCTTGATGGTGTCCCACATGTCTCTTAGGTTCTATTCCCTTTTTTTTTTTCCATTCTTTTTTCTTTATGCTTCTCATAATAAATCATTTCAACTGTCTTGTCTTCAAGTTAATGGATCATTTCTTCTGCTACTTCCAATCTAGTGTTGAAACCCTCTAGGGAATTTTTTCATTTCATAGTGGTCTTCAACACCAGTATTTCTGTTGTTTCTGCTTTACAATTTCTATCTCTTTATTGAGATTCTCATATTGTTCATTCATTGTTTTCCTGCTATCCTTTAGTTCTCTCTCTGCATTTTCCTTTATCTCCTTGAGCATATTGAAGATCATTTTTTTAAAAAGTCTTTTTTCTATGTTCAAAGTCTGGTCTTCTTTACTGATGGTTTTTGGATTTTTATCTTGTTCCTTTGGATGGGCCATCACTTCCTGCTTCTTTATTTGTCTCTTAATCTTTTGTTGCACACTGTACATTTCAATATTCTAAAGTGTTAACTCTGGGATTTAGTCCTTCAGCTGTCCATTCTTAAGTTTGTATCCAGCTATTGGTATGCTATTTCCTTGACCACTAGGAGTTAACAATAACAAACAAACCAATTAAAAAAACACCTTTCACAGTGTTTGCAAATTTACTGTGCATTGACTTGTGCTCTTCTTTAGAGTTTAGCTCTCCTATCATGATCAGCCTGAGGTGAATGTGAAGTACAAGGTTTTCTCTGTCTTTTCTGAGCCTGTGTCTTGTCCTGGGCTTGTGCCCTAGGAATTCCCCCATATACCAGAATTTGAGTGTCCCCTCTACTTCCTATGAAATAGACTTTCTCCCCTCATAGATATGCTAATGTATGACTTATGGCAGGTAATCTTTTGCCCCAGGTGGCTTTGACTTAACTGTTACACTGCTTTAGCTGTCTACAAGCTGCTTCTGCCTGTAGAGCAAGTTCTGAGAGTGCGAGCCAGAGATGAGTTTTTTAAAATGTGAGTTTTTCTTAGCTTTTACTTTTCCCCATTCACTGGATATAGGAAGGTGGCGGCTGTTCATAATGTAAAGCCTTTCTCCCTCTATTGCCATGGGGTTTGACAGTTTGGATTCTCCAGAAAGCAGTGTCTAAGATGGAGGTCAGTGTTCAGGATGTTTGTTATGGAGTGCCCCTGGGACCAATACCTGTGGGAGGGTGGGGTAGGAAGCAGGACTGGGTAGAGGGAGGAGTCATGAGGCCAGTCAGCCTCAGTCGACCCAATGGGGGAGTTCTGGGGCTGAAAGAACACATAGGAGTTGCCCTCTGTTTGGTTGAAATGGTGGGTTTTTATATCTTTGTTTCCCTCAATTGCTGGATATGGGCTACACACAGAAGGGCGTGGCTTGGGGTGAGGCAGCTTTCTTCAGCTTATGAAATAGGTGAAGGGGCTGACAACTGAAAGCTGTTTTTTTTAAAGCACCCGTAGCACCTGGTACAATAAGTCCTTCCTTCAAGGGAGGACTGCCCTCCCGGGGACAGACTATTTCCAATAAATAGAGCTTGTTAGTGTGGTGGCTCCTTTACTCTGACTTCTGCTTCTTGGAATCAAATTAGGTCTAGGGAGGCTCACTCTGCAAATGTAGGTACTGTGGTAGGTTGAATTATGTATTCCAGAAAAACACATGCTCTTAATCCCATTCCTGTAAGTATGGACCCATTGTAAATAGGAACCTTGTAAGATGTTGTTTTTAGTGAAGGTGTAGCCAACTGAATCAGGATGGATCATAATCCAATTACTGTGGCCTTATAAAAAATTACTGTGGCCTTTGTTTCCCTCAATTGCTGGATATGGGCTACACACAGAGATGAGGACTGGAAGTCAACAGAACCTGGAATAGAAAGGAGAGGACATCACCATGTGCATTGCCATGTGACAGAAAAGTCAAGGACCAAGGATCGCTGGCAGCCAACCCCAGAAAGCCACAGTCTTCAGGGAGAAAGCATCACCTTGCTGACACCTCGATTGTGGACTTCTAGCCTCAAAACCATGAGCCAATAAATTCCTGTTGTTTAAACTAACCCACTGTATGGTATTTGTCTTAGCAGCCAGGTAATCTAAGACAGGTAGTCGGTATCCACTGTTGCAAACAAGGAATTCCAGTTTTCCACCTGAATGTGCACCCTCATCTTTCTGAGAATACCACCGTAAAGATCCTTGTATTTGGAGATTTCATAGTTAAGAGTTTTAAGCGTCTCCTGGTTTCCTGAGATATGGTGATTGTGTTTCTGTTTTTCATTCTCCTTGATACTCTTAGATGATTTCCAAGAGGAGAAGAGGGAAAATGAACTCATGACACCATATTCAAACTGCTTCTCCACCTTTCATAGAGAATCACCTTCTATCACTTTGCTCTTCTCTCTCAGGAGGTCAGGCAGGGTCACACCTTCTCTTGCTCCCTTAACAGCACTCTCTCCGCTTTGCACACTTTGAAATACATGCCGTCACCTGCAGGCGCACAATATTACCACTCAATGTGACTGTTGCCCTCTGGGCCTTGTCCACTTCTAGATGGTCTTGACTTTTACTCTTCACTCTGTTCCTGGTGCACAATGTTCACAGTGAATTTTACTCTGCCGGCCTCCCTCCATCTCCACCCCACAGTATCCGTAGCTGACCTCCCCTGACTCTATCAGGTCCAATAACTTCTCATATGATGCAATTTTGAGACTCTTTGGCAGTCTGGGGTGGACTTCAGGTGATCAATGTTCATTTTCAAACTGGATGCTGAAAAGAAACAATACTGCAGCCCTCATCAGTGGCCTGCGATGGCTGGCGTCTTTCACCGGCAGTGCTTTGACCCTTGGTCACCCTGTGATGAGGAAATAGAGGCTCCTCAAAACTCTGAAAATTTGATCAATGCAATCAACACAAGTGGTAAGAGACATGGTACCTTCTGGACTAAATGCAAACCAAAGAGATGCCATTAACAAATCTAAAGAAATCATGTGACCAAGAGTAAAGGAGATTTGGGCATAGACACAAAGCAAAATGGGAGTCAGAGAGATGACAGTTGACAGTGTTTGTCTGACACAGTCCAGCGGACTGGGACATTGTATCTGGCTGACATGAATAATGAGGTCACTGGAGAGCTGATTTGCTTGGACAGGGATAGTACATCATCTCTCATCATAACCTGCGTGGAATATCCTCCAATATTAGCTGTGTGCATCTGATCTGATTCCATGTTCACCGAACAATGTTTAGATTGATAATTTTACTTTCCAGTTCCCTAATATTGGAAAGGAGAGCGTTCTGGTGAAAAACAAGAGAATTCCGGTCACTGGAATGGTATACTCTGTACCGAGGATGGATACATTCGTGTCTGGTTAATATATCAATCAGTTGTGAGTTGAGAAGTATGAAACATTCCCTGCCAGAATGGTCGCTCATGGATACTTTGTCATCACTGGCAGTTGCCACTCCTATCTATTTTCCATTTTTGCTTACTAATAGAAACTTACATATTTGTTCAAGAAAACATGAACTGAGCTAAAAATACTCACCTCCTTTGACTCTCTCACAGCTAGCATAGCCATGCACCACAGTTCTGACCAAAGCAATGTCGGTGGAAGTTCCTGGAGTGTGGCCTTTTTCCTGAATAACAAAGGCAAAACCTTGCTAAGAGCAAATGCTTTTGTCCGTTCCTCTTCTTTCTGGATAGAACATGAACGTGAGGCCTGGGAGTGCAGCAGTCATTTTGTGACCATGACGATGAAAAAGTCACACCTAGGATGTCAGAGAAGACAATAGAAGATGGCTCCTTGGTAGCATCTGTGAGTAGCTCTGAATTGCCTTCTCTGGACATTGGTGGAAAAGCAAACCCTATCTTTTTTTTTTTAAAGATTTTATTTATTTATTCATTTATCCCGACCTTGCTGCTTGTGCTCGCTGGGTCAGCCAACCATGCCGTGCGGGCGGGCCTGCCCTCACCAGGAGGCCCCGGGAACCGAACCCGGGGCCTCCCATATGGTAAACGGGAGCCCCACTGATTGAGCCACAGCCGCTTCCCAAACCCTATCTTTTTAAGTTAGAGTTGGTAGGACTTTTATTATTTGCAGCATAGTACATTCTTCATCAATACAGGCACTAAGTAGAGTTTCTAAGTGAGCAAAGCTGAGACCCTAGAATGTGGTTATTTACAAGGTGATGCATCTCTGAGGCTCTTTGCTGGTCATCCCCCTGGGGATTTCTCTCAAGCTTCTTCTTCTTCTTTTTTTTAACCATAAATAGATTTCACATACTTTGTGAAGATTCAGATGAAATAGTACATTATAAAGAAAAAAGAAAAAAAAATCACCCAAGAGTCCACTGCCCAGACATAACTACTATTTACATAGTGGCGAATGTCTTAATAGATATCTCTGTGTATATACATGCATCCATTTCTTACATAAATGGGATTGCATTTTTTAACTTGCTCATTCACTCCACAGTTTATTGTGAATGTCTTTCCAGCTATTTTGTTAGAAAATCATTCTGAATATTGTCTGAATAAATGTAGATCTACATGATTAGTTTTAGCTATTTTAATACCCAAATACTATTATTCCCTTAAATATAAGGTCTTTGGTAAACCTTTTAGAAATCTTTTGATTATCGACTAAGGAGAAATCCCTAGAAGTGGAATTGCTGACTCAAAGCGTATACAAGCATCCCTGGGTCTCAATATATGCCCCCTGCCCCAGATCACGCTGTTTCCCACTGTTTGGTCCCTTGTCCTCTGCACTGCAGGGAATTTCTGGGGATGGCCACAGCTCTCCCTGACGTGTCCTGCTACATATGCAAGCTCTTTGGTTTCAAATGGACCTCAATGTTGCTCAGCCGTGTTTTGATCACCACCTTTTCTCTGATTTGTGTCCCATAGCAGTTATCCCAGTTTTCACCACATTTCATAAGCCCCCAATTCCACCTTTCTGGAGACACTTGCACACTGTGACTCTACCTCCCCCATTGCTGGGAAGAGAGAGATCGTCAGGGATGAGCTTCCCTACAATTCTGTTCTGTTCATTTCTAAATATCTGTAAGGAAATTGTGGCCAAAGATCATGGGAGGTTTCCTTCTTCTTTGTAGTTCTCAAGTTAGGCTCTTTTATAAGGCAATCTGTAAAAGGTTCAGCTTTGTAAGAGAGACAGTAGTTAGAATGGATTTTCTTAAAATCTCCTCATTTTCTGATAAAGATTGCGTTAAGTAATAATCAGATATCACCTTCAGTGGCTTTCTGCCTCTTTGTTGAAGAGGCTTCTCTTTCTGTACAGATGAGCCATTTCAGTACTCCAGTACCCCACCTTCTCCCTCTGTCTCAGGAGAGGTGGACGAAAAAGTTTAATCTATGTGGAACTCTGTGGATATAACCCAGTCTCTGCTTTTCTCCACGGACCCGCATCCCATTTTTTATGCCCAAGTTGATTGACCATGATGACAATGGATTTCATTATCACTGTTCTCATTAGGGGAATTGAGAAAGGCGCATCTTCTGTTCTCCAACAGACACTGTAAAGCAGCTAGCATGCAAAGTTTTCTAATGAAACAATGTAAGACATAAAGACTAAAGAACATTCTGTGCCCTTTTCTATTCTCTTGTTTTAAACTACATGAAGTTCTCTTGAGAACAGGACATTTTAGGCCTCAGGGTACCAGGCTTTCTTAGTGATGATCTTCAACACCCATAAATTAACAGGTAAAGGAAAAGTAATTGGCAAATGGCCAAGAACCACCCCCAACCCTGCCACATCCACAGGGTTGTCCAAATGTCCCTACACGTCAACCCTTTCTGCCTTTCCCCCTGGATAAAAGGAAAGGAAGATCTGGATACAGATCTTTCCACATCCTGTGGTGTGCAACACTTTGCCCCTTTAATTAATTATTCAGATTCTCTACATAATATTAAAATTCCCTCTCCAGGAGTTCTTTCCTTACTAGTCAGAAACCTGCTCTCATCTCTCATCCTGGTTCTCTACTTTTCCCAACCAGATTTTTCCAACAATTAGAATCCATGTTAGACTCTCCCCTTCTCCCACCTGCTCTCTATCATCCTGCAATCTAGCTTGGCCTCTGTACTCTCCTGAATGTATACCATTTGAAGTCACTGCTGACCTAGAATTTGTCAATGTGATGTCTTTTTTTCGTTAGTACTTGCTCTCTTCGACATGTCTTCAGCACTTGGCATTTTAGCTGCACGCCCCTCCACAACTCGACTACGGTAACTTGGTAACTCGTGCCCACTTGGGCCTTGGAGAGGAGAGCCATTCCCTTTCTCTTCCCCTGCACCCACTCCTTTCTCTGTCTCCTTTGTTGGCTTCTCATTTCTCCTCCTGTAAAGGGTTGATATTCTCCCAAGGTTTAGTCTGTGTCTTGAGCTGCCTTCTGTCTATATTCTAGTTTGAAGATTGCAGCTGCTTGTTTAGCTTCTTTGGCATCTCTGTGAGGATAATTCCCCAATCTGCGTATGTGTGGTATGTGCGTGCATATGTGTGTGTGTGCGCGTGTGTGTGTATTCTATGTATGGGGCCAGAGTGCTCTTATTTACTCCATTCCAGCTACACTGGCTTCCTGCTCCACAAACAAGCCAAGCTTTCTCTCATCTCAGGAACTGTGCACTTGCTGGAAAGCTCTTCCTCCAGCTATCTGCACAGCTCCCTCCCTCACCCCTTCAGGTCTCTGCTCAAAGGTCACCTGCCAACAAAGCCTCCTGACCTACCCGTGTGAAGGAGCAACCCATCCACTTTTCCCCGTAGCACACACAAGCACTTGGCACAGGCACTTAATTGTTTCTTTCTCTATTGTCATCTCCACAAACTAGAATAGAAATTCCAAGTGAACAAGAACTTTGTCTACCTATTAGGCATGCGATACACATTTGTTGAATAAGTGAGTCCTCACTAATACCTGGTATCAATCAGTTATTAGTTGCAAGTAAGAGGATCCCCTCTCCTCCACTGAAGGATAAAGGGCTTTTAGTAAGGGTATTAGATAGATAACAGAACCAAGGAGGTTGGAAAAACAGACTCAAGAATGCGCTTTCAGGGACGGCTCGCTGCGTCACACTGTAGAACCGCCGCTGCCTCAGTCAGGAGCGTCAACATCAGAAGCTGCCACCATGGCGGCAGCCCCCACATGTACCACCACCTCAGCCACCATTCGCAAGGGAGTCCTGCACTTTACCTCTTTCCCTACAAAACTTGGGCCAAATCTAAGTTTCCCTGTGGGTGTATGTGATTAGTGGAACCTAAATCCAATGTCCATACCTTAACAAGGAGGGTTAGAAATATAGGTCCCCATTCGCCTACATCAGGAAGGCAGTATTTACACAGTGGAGAGGTGTTCAAGAGATTTCGGGCAGCCGTGAACCACAGGTGCCCATTATATATGCTTGCCTAGGTTTCCCCATTCTGATGGGATTAAAGTATTATGTCACTGTAGTTTTAATTTTTCTGATTTTTGGCATGCTTGAGCAACTCTGCTTATACTTGTTTAGCTGTTTGAGCTTTTGCTTCTATGACTTGCCTATTCATTCCCTTTGTTTTTCTCTTATGTTTCCTATCTTTATCCTGTTGATTTGCAGGAATTTCTTGTATATTCTCTCTCTTTTTTTTTTTTTTTGACTTAAGCTTTATCTAAGCAGTTTTATTGAGATATATTCATATGTCATACAATTTATCCAAGGTGTACAATGAATGGTTTTATTATACCCAGAGTTGTGCATTCATCATCACAATAAATCTAAGAAAATTTTCAATACTTCAAAGAGAAAAACAGCATACTTCTTAGCAGTCATCTCTCAATCCCTCTATCCTTCCCCTCTATCTCTTATAGTCTTTTCAGGTTTAGATGTTATAGGTAACTTCTCCCAGTTGGGCATGACTATATTAATTTTGTCTATGATATCCTTCTTTGAAAAGAAATTCTTAATTTTGATATAGTGAAAATATCTGCTTTCATTTTATAGATGTGCTTTTTAGAGCTTATTTATGAAACTCACTGAATTCCACTCTGAATATCAAATATATTAGTCTACATTTTCTTCTACTAGCCTTATGGTTATATCTTTCACATTTAAGTCTTTTTTTTAAGATGAAAAAATATTTATTTATTTCTCTCCCCCCACCGTCACTTGCGCTTGCTGTCTGCTCTCTGTGTCTGTTTGTTGCGTGCTGGTTGTGTCTGCTTTTTTAGGAGGCACCTGGACCCAAACCGGGACCTCCATGTGGTAGGTGGGTGCCCAACTGCTTGAGCTACATCCGCTTCCTTCACATTTAAGTCTTTACCTCACTTGGAGTCACCTTTGCATATAGTGTATTGTAGAAATCCTGGCCCATAAAGAACTAGTTTTCCCAAAAATCATTTACAGAGGAAGCTCTTTTTTCTCCACTGGCTTGTGGTGACTTCTCTATTTATAAACCAAGTTCTCATATATACATGGATCCATTTTCAAGTTCTCTATTTTGGTTTATGGTGTTGGCACCTTATAGTTTTATTACCATGGCTTGGGAGTATGTCTTCTTTTTCAAAATTACCTTAGTTATTTGAAACTCTTTACTTTTCCTTATAAAATTTAGAATAAATTTATTAAATTCCTAAAAAAATCCATAAATAAGTTTAGTGAGTTGGAATTTGACTAGGATTGTAATTGTGAAAATACTTTAATATTTAGGGGGAGTTGATATTTTTATATTAAGTTGGCCCATCAAACAACATGGATTATTCTATTTATTTAGACCTTTTATCTCTTTTAATTGAATGCAAAATTTTCCTCCATAGAGGACTTGTGTATGTTTGTTATTTTTTCAGGTATTTTATGGTCTTGTTGCTATTACAAGTGGTATCATTTTCTATTATATATTCTAAGTGGTTATTGTGGTGTAGAGAAAGTGTTACTGATTTTTCTAAGTTATGCCTATACCCTCAACCCTCTTATTAGTTCGAGTAATGTTCATGTTTCTATGTAGGTGATCATATTGACTGCAAATAACCAGTTTTACCCTTTCCCTTCCAAGTCCTACACCTCTTCTTTCCTTTTCTTGTTTTATAATATTGGCCAGTCCTCCATTTCTTTGTTACATAAAAGCAGAGATAAAAGACATCTTTGTCTTTACCCATCTTTACGGGAATGTTTCTGAAGTTCTCCACTAGGTATGATGTTTGCCGGGAGATTTTGGTATAGAGCCTTTAAAGTTGGAGGTTCCATTCAAATTCTAGTTTTCTGAATTACTCTCTGGCTCTCTGGTCCAAGGCTGTCCAGCTCTAAACCTCCCCGGCCCACACTGCCTAGCCAGGTGTTAGCCACAGTCATCGCACTGCAACTGCGAGACCTACAGGCTGGTATTTTGCATGTGGGATGCTCTTACTCCCGGGGGAGCATCCTCCATCCCTGCCCTAGGGGGGCACAGCTGTGTGACACTGCCCAGGTGGAGGAGTGATGAGGCCTCCCGATTGCATTCAGACACCATCTGGGCATACCTGTGGGCCACGTGCTGCAGCCGAAGAGCGGCATGGAGGGAGCGCGGGCTCCACATAAGGTTGTCTTGGGTTCAAAATCGGAACCTGCACTTATTAGCTTGTGATTGTGAATAAGCTCCTCAACTCTCTAAGCCTTAGTTTCCTTCTTTGTCAGAGACATCTGGCAGAGAGTTGCCTGTAGTCAATGTTATCTATTGTACCGCGAATCCATAAAAGTAATCGCATTAATACATTTAACGTAGTCTTTTCAAAAAAATTTTAATGATATGCAAAATGCTCTTGATAAAAAGCCTCAGTGAAAGTTGTATACAGACTAAATCAATATTTGCTTAAAAATGTGTTTAAATTGGATAAGACTGAAGAGAAATGTATCAAAATGAGGGATGATAGATATCTAATTAGCTTTTTTATTCTTTACTGTGTTTTCAAATTTTTCTACGATGAGTACAAAATTACTTTTATAATCTTTCAAATATGTTTTATAGAAACAAAAAGCTCAGTGTGACTCAGCAGTGACAAGGCTGCCAAAAAGCTAATGCCATCTTTGGCTGCTTTAGTAGAAATAGCGTGTCCAGAATTGGGAGGCGATGGACCCGCGGCCCCTGGCACTGGTGAGCTCGCGTCTGATTGAGGTTTTGTTTCTCTCTGGGCATAGGTAACCACAGGGATGTTCAAAGTGTGGTGGGACAAAAATGTAGCAAGTTTGCGAAAGCAGGGAGGGAACGGGATTGGGAGAAGCAGAGGGGCAGTCCAGGGGTGGGTGGGAGTAGAGGGGAGAGAGCGTGAGCGAGAGAGGGGTCTGCGTGAGGAAAGGGCTTCTGCTGGAGAACATCTGGCCTTAGGGCACATCGATTGCTTTCCTGGAGGCCCAGCACCATTTCTTTCTTCTGGGAACTGGCCCTGTCTCCACACCAACCTGGAGGTTGAGCTGAGTCTTCTTAGAGGCCCTGCCCACTCCCCCACGGCTGATGGGCCCTGGGCTCCAAACAGAAGCCCAGCCAGTAGGTGTCCTTCCCTGAAGTTTGCAAACTGGGACTGGGGACAGAGAATCCCTCCCTGCCCGGGGATGGGGTAGCACCTGCAGTGCTCTGGTACCACGTGGAGAGAGTTCTGTTCTCCAGAAAGTTCCCTACCCCTGAGAAGGAAATCAGCAAGCAGAGAGGTTGAGGCACGGGGAATGCACCAAGAGAGCTCTGGCGTTGTCCCAGTTCTAGTGAAGTCCGAGCTGAATCCTTGCCGTTCTCCAGGGTTTGGCCATTTACTCTTCCTCTGATTAGGTGAGACATCCGAGTATCTTTACAAAGCTTGTCTCTTTTTTCCCTTAACCTTGCTCAGGTTGCGTTTTTCTCAGTTGCAACCAAAAAGTGACAGGTATTAATGGCATGGAGGAGCTAAAAGGAGAGGCTTTAAGGAGAAACTGGCATGGCTATCGGTTTCAGTATCAGCCTTTGGCGGCTCTTTACAAGCCGTGTTCCACCCTGCCTCGCCCTCTGTCTGCTGATGACCTGGCCCCCAACTTGCTGAGCTGTAATGTGCTCCCTCCCCTCTGCTAGCTTACCTGCCCCGTGCCCATCCACAGCTCTGCCTGAAGTCAGCAGCGAGGCCTGGGTTCTCCGGGCTAGGGGTCAACCCCTCGGCACAGGCCCTTTCCCCCGTTAATTGCCCCATCAGGCCTCTTCCTTCCCCTTCACCGCCCCCCCCACACATCCTCCCTCCTCCCTGGTCCTGCTCTCCGGCATGGCTCCCTAATTTGGGTGGTGGCCCAGTCTGGCACCTAGGCTAAAGGCCTGGTAAGACAGCTCCCCTCCTGCATGTGCTACATCCCGTCAAGAAGCTCTGGAGATTTTGCCTCCTAGATATTTCTTGCATTAGTCTGTCTTTTCTCTCCACTACCATTGCTCTAATTTAGTCTCTTATCATGTCTCACATGAATATTTTCAGTCTTCTAAATGGTCTAGTTCCTCCTCACTTATACCCCGACAAGCTCATAAAATCCCAGCGCTCATAGTGCCACTGTCCTGCAGAACCCTCAAGGGCCCCCATCGGCTATGGAATAGAGCGCAAGGTCCCTGGAGGCTCCCGGGGCCTCCCCCACCTCTGCAGGGCACCTCCCGGCCTTCCCCTGTGCGCTCCGGTGCTGCTGGACTGTTCTCAGGTCCCCGCATGGAAGCGGCTGCTTCTCGTCCTGGTGCCTCGGCTGGAGCTGCTCCCCTCCTCCCGGGCTGCTCCCCCTTTCCCGGGCTCTCTCGGCCTCTGACTACCACTTATCAGTCAGGCCCAGCGCAGCCACCACCTCCCTGACAGCTCCCCCCCCTCCACCAGCCTCTCACTCCCATACCCGACTCTCTCCCCCCAGCCCCAGGTGGGTAATCTTCGCATTGGCTACACTTTTTCCAGTTATTTCCTCATGTATCAGTGCTTTCCCCTAACCATGATGCACTGAGAGCCAGAAGCGCTGATTATACGTCTCTGTTGCTCCAGTGCCCAGTCCAGAGCCAGGCAGTTTGGCAGATGCTCAATAAATGTCAAAAAAATCCACCTGGAACTCATGCTTAATAAAAGGAAGGAAGGGACAGATGACTAATGCCTTGCAAGGACATGGGCAGTGGCAGTGCCAACCCACATGCAGTGCGGCAGGGGCAGGGACGTGGCTTTAAAGCTCTGCAGTGGGCTTTCCTGCTGGGGCAGTGACATTTGATCACCTTGTGGGGTGGCTCTTACCCTCCTCGGAGCCGTGGGGGACAGCAAAGTTATCACACATCCATCGAGTATGAACTGTTTGGTCTTTAGAGAACTGTCTTTAAACCTGGATCTTCCTTCCCACCTGAGAGCCCAGGAGAAGTTACACAGCTCCCTTGAGCACCAGAAGGAAGGCTCCTGTTCTGCCATTGAACTGGAATATCAGAGCAGACCAGAAGGTGTGTGTGTGTGTGTGTGTGTGTGGGTAGGATTAATTAATTAATTCAACAAATCTGACGGATGAATAGAGCACCATGCTCAATTCTGTTCCAGGCACTGGAGGTGTACAAATGAGCAATGGGCTTACAGTCTCAAGTCACTAGGCCATCAAACACAGAGTGGGGAGTTGGTGACTGCAGCCTGGGCCAGTGCAGGCTGCCAGGGGAGTGCAGAAGAGGGCTGGCTACGAAGATGCACAGCAGTGAGGAAGGCGGACAAACCCTACCATCACAGAGTCTGTGTTCTGTTTGGAGAGGTGGACATAGACTGAGAAAATGTGAGGGAATGAGGCAATCTCAGACTGTGACAAGTGCTATGAAGGAGGTGATAGAGCGACTGTGTGGTGGTGGGGCCTCTTTGAGAGGTGACACTTGAGCTGAGACATAAAGGAAGAGACAGAATCAGCTATGTGAAGGGCCAGGACAGGAGCCTGGCTCCTGGGCAGGGGCAACAGGAGGTGCAAAGGCCCTGAGGTGAGAACAAGTTTTGGTATGTCTGGAAAATGGGTGTGGCAGTTTGATATTGTTTATGAATTCCAAAAATAGATATTGGATTATGTTTGTAGACTAGTCTGTCCCTCCAGGCATATTAGATTATGTTGGATTCAGAGGTTTCACTTTTACTTGATTAAATAATGATTAAGGGTTTGATTGGGCCACAGCAGTAGGCTGTTGCATCCCTGCCCCCCTTGGTGGGTGGGGACACACAGAGAAACTGCACCTCAGAGAAGGGAGTTTGGAGTTTTAATGCTGGAGCCCGGGAAGTAAGCACAGAGAGGAGCAGAGAGGAGGCTCATTTAGACATGGCAGAGACCCCAGGAAGAGAGACGAACCACTCGCCTGATAGTCTACAGCTGGCCTTGTGGAGATAGCAGAGCAGCTGAGCCCGGAGAGAGGCAAGCCCCGGGAAGAGAACCCAGGAAGCCTGAACCCTTGGCAGATGTTGACAGCCATCTTGCTCCAACATGTGGCAGTAGACTTTGGTGAGAGAAGTAACTTAAGTTTTATGGCCTGGTAACTGTAAGCTTCTACCTCAAATAAATACCCTTTATAAAAGCCAACAGATTTCTGCTATTTTGCATCAGCACCCCTTTGGCTGACTAATACAATGGGGATAATAAGACTTATTTGCACAAGTCAACTATTGCTACAAAAACGCTGCATTTAAAAACCCACTCTCAAACTCAGTGGCTTAACACAAAACCAGTACTCGTTGTTGCACGTGATGGTCTCAGACTGACTGTAGTTTGGCTGGTGTAGGATGGGCTTGGCTGGGTGATTCCGCTTCTAGGCTGTGGGTTGGCTGGGTTTGGACTGAGTTCAGATCTGCTCCACATATATTCATTCTGGAAGAAGCTCTGCTGACCGTGGATTTCCAGAGTGCAAGCAAGGAGCCAAATCATGGAGGCACACCGGATGCTTCTGCTTGCATCCTGGCTGCTAGCAGTCCATAGGCCAAAGCAAGTCACATTGTCAAACCCAACATCAATGGAGTGGGGCAAGCTATTCTGTTCACAGAGGGAGGAAGAGGACTGAGAATATTTACCGAGCAATAAACTAAACTATCACATACCACCTCATAGAGTTGCTATGAGGATTGATGACGTTAACACTTGGTGTGAGCACATGGTAGTAAATACTCATTAAGTTCTAACTATTATTAGGCAGATATAAGAATGGGTCTTGATAAATCATGTTAAAAAATTTGGATTTTTCCCTGAGGGTGATGGGGAGCCACTGAAGCTTAAATCAGGAGAGTGGTGTTATTTGATTTCATTTTAGAGCAATCCTTCTGGAAGAAAGGTGAGGATGGTTTAGAGGACGTGAGATTGGAGGCAGGAGGATCAACCTTTGATGACACTTCATGCAGGCAGTGATGAGCAGGAAAAGAGAAGATGGAATGGATTCAAGAAACATTAACAAGGTGGGACTACAGGATAAAGAGAAAGAGTATGCGTGGAGGTGAGGGGAGGGAGGTGTCCAGGATGGCTTCCTGGTTCTTGACCTTGGTGATATGGGGATGATGCTGGAATCCCTGACCTGGGGAACATAGGAGAAAGAGCCACCCCGTCGGTGGGTGGGGAGGGGAAAGCAATGAGCTGGTTTTGGACATGTTGGCTGTGAGATTCTTGTAGGACATTCAGGTAGAGATGCAAGTCTTGGAGGTTAGGAGAAGAATCTGGGCTTGGGACATATATTGGGGAGTCATATCATCTAAAGGGTAGGCAGGAAACAGACTGATTCTGTCAGTCATCCAGGTTTCCAGGGGTTGGAAAACATGCTGTGTTGGTATAGTTGATTTTTCAGTAGAATACATTAATGTGTGGCTGACATTGCTAGTTGCTTTCCAATATCCATTCTTGCATTCTTCTTCCAAAGAGAAGCTGGAATTTATTTGGAGTGGTGATGCTTAGGTAAAAGGCACCAATCCCCAGCCGTAAGTTTTGGCCAATTAGTTGTAAGTAGAAGTGATATATGAATTCTGGGAAAACTCCTTAAAGCAGGAGGACATGTCTTTTTCTGTTCCTTCTTCCATTCTACTGCCTGGTTCTTGGATGTGATGGCTGGCACTCTAGCAGCCATCTTGGATGAGGAGGCTAAGGTCTACATCCCAGGTGGGGTCGTGAAGTGAAGGATGCTGCATCGCCAGTGCCTTTGAGGAGGCCCCCAGACTGCATTCTACAGAGACAAATGAAACTATCTCTTGTTAAAGCCACCGTTATTATATATTTTTTCTGTTAAATTCAGTTGAACTTAATCCAATGAAAACATTATGAGTTGAGATCTTTGGTCAAGCGATTGACTCACATAGGGGCAGAGGGGGAGGGACGGGACAGGACATTTCCAGTCTCTGGTGTGATAACCTCCTCATGATAAACCATGAAGCAGCCTTTTGTCTGTCTGAGTTGTCAGCCAAGGTGTTGCGCGCCACCTGGTGGACACACAGCGGTAGCACGCCTTGCAAATAAGGCGCAGCACTAGCACCGAAAAGCAAGCGAGCCTTTCCAGACTGTCCCGCTTTTCCCAGAGATACGCACCTCAGCTCGGGAATTCGACCTCAACCCAAACTCATCTATTAGCCAGTGGCAAACTGAATAAAATGCCGCAGAATCCTGGATGCCAGTGGATTTCCGACAAGAACTCCAGGAACTCCAGACTGTTCTGAGCTTGTCAGCCCACGTGTGTTCTCAGAATCAACCGGGAGGCTGTTCCTAACTCACCGTGCCGGCAGTGCCCCCACCCCCACGCCAGGTTGAGAACCTCTGTACTAAATCAAGGATTCCATGTGACCTCTCGTTCTGCAGCCTCTGGTCTCAGAGCAATAGTTAAGAAGGAGAGAAGATGACTCATAGCTTTGCTGAGCAGGAAATTAACACCAAGGGAGCCTAACCTGGCAGCAGCCTGGAAAAAAAAATTATTTGCTGTGGTTTGAGCTGTGAACAAAGTGGGTTTGTGTGGGCAAGCTTGTTATGACTGTTCTCTACTGACCGTCGGTACGAACTCGACATGGCTGGCAACGTAGAAAATGGTGTGCAAGTTGCAAAAATGAGTCTTAGAGTTTTAGGAATTCTAGAGGGTTAGTGGAGAGAGCCCAGGATGCACAGGTTTAAACTCGGTCTGGTCACCAGTTCTGTGTGTGACCCTGGCACTCATCTTCTCTTCCAGCTCCATTTGTTTCGTTTGGTTTTTGAACACGGGGTGTGTGTGGGGGGTGGGGGATGAGGGGGCTTTCTGAGACCCCTTTCAGCCCTGAGGCTTCTGTGGACACAGCCTTGGCAATGAACATGGCCTTAAATCATCAAGGCAAGCTAGAAGAGGGTTTTTGGGAAAAGTGAAAATAAAAAGAACAAGTGAAATCACTCCTCCATTGTTTACCTGGCAACCGAAAAGAAAACCGGGAACGGCTGTGGCAGTGTCTGCCCGGGGCCGCGGCGTGCCAGGGCCTTTGCCACTTCCACGAGCTGGGGAGGGCAGCGTGGAGGTGCGGGAAGTGGTGGAGTTTAGCAAGTTGATTGAGTCTTTTGTTTTCCCAGCTGGGTTCTATAAGGCCAGGATAAGATGAAAGGGCCTTCAGCTATGGAGAAGCTGGAGCTGGAAAAAGAAAATGAGGTGGACAAGCACCCAGAGCCACCCCAGTCCAGAAGTTCTGAACTGCAGGGCTGGAGGGCAGGAAGTGAGAGTCAGCCCATCATTTCACGGCTGGAGAAAGTGGGTCTCAGAGGTTATGGGACTTGTGCACATTCCTGCAGCATTTACTGGCATTGCTGCGAGCAGGACCCGGTTCCTCCAGCTCCTGGGCAGATGCTGGGATCAATGGTCTGTTGGGATTAGATCCCTACTTCCTTGGAATTAGACCCCAGACTACTGAGAATTCTTTTTTTTTTTTTTTGTACTTAAAATGACTGTAGTACTTAGGGAAAGGTCCTTTTGGCTCTGGAACAAGGGTTTCTATGTGTTGGTGAAAAAGAGAGGGGCTCGCTGCCTAGGCGAGGTGGTCACAGTAAAATCCTCTTCCCCCCTCTTCCCTCAGTTTGCCACCCTGCCCTGAAAACAACAGTGCCTTTTCTCACTCCGTTTTCTGACTCCCTTTGCGTTCTGTAAACTGATCTAGCTCTCTCTCAGCTTTCCCCATTTGCATCTCCACCCTGTAGCTGTAGGTAGACCACAAACAAAATAGCACCCTATTTTACCTGGGAGAGGGGATGTGTTGGGGCTGGAGGGAGGGAGGGGGCAGAGGTCGTAAATACTTGATTTTCATTTCTTTTCTCACTCTTCTTGATGGAATCTTTGGGGTCCTCTGAGGTTTGGGGGTGGGGTGGGGGTGCCTCTTCCCTCTCACAGCCCAGCCCTCAGGCTTCTCCTCCTCCCACCGGCTTGGACAAGACTCGTTTCTGCTGCCCCTTTGACAGCTTTGCCCAGCTTGGCATGGGTGCGCCCGCCTGCCAGAATATCTCCCCAGCCCCCCAAGCCGGGACCTTGGCTCCGTCCTGGGTGAAGATGCATAGCACCAATGCCTCCCTCCCCCAGGGTCATGAGGTACAGGTGACCTTGTGTCTACCAAGGTCCTTTCCTCAGTGGGGAACCCTCCTCTCCACAACCAAAACCGTCCAGATGTGGCACCATGGCCAGATGTCCTGGGCTGCCCCAGATGTGCCCCATCTCTGCCCCTAAATTCTGCGGTCTGTGAGCTGCCCAGAGCCTGGGGGCCAAGCCTGCCATGTGGGAAGTGAGTGATAAGACATGCTCGTGACCCAGGCCCGGAGCTGGCTCTCAGGACCCTGAGAGGGCACAGGGGTCTGCCCACCCCGAAGGCTTGGTCAGGGATCCCAATCCAGGAGATGAACCCACCCTGGAGCCTCCTGTCTGAACACGGTTGGCCAGTCCTGTTTCTGGGCGCCAACCTGAATTTGAAGCCAATTTATGGAACAGTCTGGGCTAAATGGGCACAAACTGGAAACGGAGATTTCCCCCTTTCAGTCTGCTGTGCTGGTCCTGGGGCTGCTCGTCTTCAGCTCCATCCCTCGCCCTTCCCCCTCCTCTCCCTTGCTCTCCCGGTACCACCCCACCCTCCCCTTCTGTCAGGGTCCACCAATGGGAGGCCCTGATGGGAGGTTGCATTTTTCCTCTCCCTCCCTCTCCAGCTCTGGGCAGCCAGGTCCTCTGTGATTCCAGCTTCCACTGGCTGACCCGGGCCCCTGGGTCTGGGAACCCTCGTTCCTCCCTCTGGGCCCTGCTCCTGGAGTGGAAATGACTTCCTATTTTGGCTGCTCCTGGAATACCTCCGCTCCTCCATCACCTGTGCAGCCAGCTCCCCGAGTTCCAGGGTCTCTATTTTAAACACCACAGTGGTTTTCTGATACTTGTCGCTTGCTGGATTTTCCTTCCTGGGTGTAATACCATTGGCAACAGATCCCATAGCTTTTTTTCACATTTAAGTATTTATTTATTTTTTTAAATTTTATTATTATTATTTTTTTAAAGATTTTATTTATTTATTCATTTATCCCCCCCTTGCTGCCTGTGCTCGCTGGGTCAGCTAACCACGCCGTGCGGGCAGGCTTGCCTTCACCAGGAGGCCCTGGGAACCGAACCCGGGGCCTCCCATATGGTAAACGGGAGCCCTACTGATTGAGCCACAGCCGCTTCCCAACATTTAAGTATTTATTTATTTATTTATTTATTTATTTATTTATTTATTTATTTATTTATTTTTTACCGGGAGGTCCCGGGGATCGAACCCGGGTCCCTCCATATGGGAGAGGGACGCCCAACCAGTTGAGCCACATCCGACCCCAACATTTAAGTATTTAAAAGTCCCAACAAGTTAATTTAAGACTCTCACCTGACATCCAACTCAAATGTCTCCTGTCCTCCCAGTTCAACCTGACCCCAGGCCCAAGGGTCCCGCTGCAGTGGGACAAGGTCTGCCTTCACCTCCACTCCTCTCCTGGACCCGCTGAAGCCCCCAAGGGCCAGGCAGACGTGGGGAGGGGCTGGTTGGAGGAAAAAGGGAAAATGTCTTTTTCTACTAAACTGGCCCTGCTGCCGTGGTTCCTTCTTGCTCACAGGGGCACTTGTCCTCTTGTTGGCAGGTACCAAGGCTGGCACCTTGGTTAGGCACGAGTGTGAGTCCTTCCGAGGCATCGCGGAACCCCGGCCCTGCACAGTGTCTGGTGGCGTTGGTCCCTATCCCCTGTGTCTGCCCCCACAGCCTCTGACTGCCCGGCTCACCAGGCTGGCTGCCCTCTTAGAAGGGGTATCTTCAAGGAAGTCCAGGCCTGGCCACTCTCTCTGGAAAAATGGGGAATGCAGGCTGCTCCTGTTGCCTGGCCACCTCGGACTGCTCAGCCAGACTTTGGCCTTCAAGCTTCTTTTGGCAAGGAACAGGCACTGGATTCCAGGTTCATGTACGCCCCAAGCTGCAGGGGAGCAAGGTGAACTCCAGGGACCAGGGAGAGCCTGTGAGTTTCCACAACCAGTAGACATGCAGCTGTGGTGTGGGATAACTGCCCCATCTCCACCCCTGATGCAGGCACCTGCAAATTCTCCGAGTACTTCTCCTGGAGATCCCCTCATTTGACTCGAGGTGGTGGGAGGAGAAGAGCCAAAGCATCACCCCTTGGCCACCCACTTGAAACCTTGCCATGTCCCCTGCCTCAGTGGGCCCCTTTATGCCCAATAGGCTGGAGGAAGGTGGTGGTCCCCGGGCCAGCTGGACCACCTGTAGCACACTTGGATGTAGAGGTAGGGGAGGAGAGGTCCCTGGTGTGCTCTTTAGAATGCAGGGGTACTTGGTACTTGAGGTTTCAGCTTTGGGCTTGAGCAAAAATTCTCAGACACCTGAAAAGTCCCATTCAATACTCTGTTGACTTCTCAGCTTTCTTTTTAATTAGCACACTACACTACCAGTGAGAGTTCAGGCATCTACCCAGGCTTGTGCTAGAGTCGAATCTGTTCGGTTACTTCTTGGCTATAAATTGATCCTGCAGTGACCAGACCTGGCAGTCCAGAGCCTCCTGCTGGGCCACCCATGCCAGGCTGGGTGGCCAGCAGCCAGGGCATTCGCGCCTAACTCTCCTGCAGACACTTCTTCCTTCTTTGTCACCGTGAATCACCATGGATGGCAGCCAGGAATTCCAGTGAAGAAGTGGAGGCCTTTGTTGCATGGACCAAAAATCAATCCTAATTCTAGATCCTGTAGAGGGATGTGAGAAGTAATGTAGGGCGGTTTGAAATGTTTTTCCCAGAGCCAAAAGGCCCTGATCTCATGTTTCATCGTCCTTTGTTAATTTACTCTGTGAAAGCCAAGTCTGAGGTCAGCCAGGGTTGGGGTTGTTCCTCCTGGTAGCTGATGGCTGTAGAATATCGGCAAGTCGTGCCTGTCACTTCCTATAGCCACTGCCATGACCCCCGCCACAGCTCGTGGATGTCCTCCCGGGACCAGTCAGATGGTCAGGCACGTGTTGCACCACGATCCCCTGAAGTGTGTCAAGAAAAGAACCCCAGTTGATCGCAAGCCCACACCTCCCACCGTCCCTGTCCTTTTCTACTCTCCATTCATATCATGCCCAGCTAAATAGGTCCAAACCAGATCACTCCTGCCATTTCAAGCTCTCAAAAAGATTTTTAAAGTAAACTTTGTATTTTGAAATAATTTCAAACTTACAGGACAGTTGCAAAAATAACACAAAACCCGTACAGAGAATGCCACCGTACTCCCCACCCAGACACCCAGATCCACCAACTCTTAACAGTTTGCCACATTTGCTGTGTCAGTCTATCTATCCATCTTCTTTCTTTCTTTCTTTCTTTCTTTCTTTCTTTCTTTCTTTCTTTCTTTCTTTCTTTCTTTCTTTCTTTCTTTCTTTCTTTCTTTCTTCTTTCTTTCTTTCTCTCTCTCTCTCTTTCTTTCTTCTCTCTCTCTCTCTCTCACCCCCCTCCCTCCCTCCCTCCCTTTCTACCTATCTATCTACCTATCCACCTATCATCTATCTCTATCTATCTATAATCTATCATCATCTATTTCTACATCTATCATCTCTCTCTCTATCTCTCCATCTATTTTCTAAACTTAGAGAGTAGATCGTATGCATTATACTCCTTGAACACTTGATACTTCCAAGTACATTGCCAAAGAAGAAAGATATTAACTTGTGTAACCACTTAAAGTACAGTTATCAAGTTCAGGAAATTTAACATTGATATAAAGTTTAGAGTCTATACTCCAATATTTGTATGTCCCAATAATGTCCTTTGGGGCATTTCCTCCTCCTTTATTAGATGCAGTCCAGGATCATGTATTACATTTAATTGTTATTGCCTCTTTACTCTCTTTTTTCCAATTGTGGGAACATGTATACAATATGCACTTTCTCAGCTCAACCACTCCCACGCATACAATCCGGTGGATTAATCACAACCACAATGCTGTGCTGCCCTCACCACTAGCCGTTACCAGAATCCCATAAATATTTAAGACCAGTGAGTGAAATGTTCCCTTTGAGGAAATTACATGTATGTTTACACCTTAGGAAATCAATGTCTCCATTTCTCTTCAGCCTTGTAGCGTGAAGGTATGCTCCGTGGGTCTCCCTTCAAGAAAGAACTTGCTATTTGTCTGCACGGAGTACACTTAGCTGACAGCCTGTTAGTGCTCTCAGGATCCGCCTCAGCTTTTCAGCTGCCTTTTCTGGGTATCAGCCAGTCACTGACTGAGCACAGCAGGGTACTCCGGCCTGGCCATTCCTGCCCATTGTGGGACTCTTTATAGGCAGTTTTTGCTCCAGAGCTCCCTGTTGGGTTGGCTGGGACTTTGTCGGTTCTGTCTTGATTTGGGGTACTCTGTCCCCAGTCCTGCTTCCTTACCTCTTTTTATTTTCCAGGGCATTACTCTCCAAAAACCTCTTACGCTCCTAACTCAATCTAAGCATGTTCTCCCTAGAGGACCCAAACAACACAGTGCTCATTTATTTTTCAGTCTTCTTTGCTCCCGCCAGAGTGATCTCACTTAGGGGCCTAACTGGACTCTGGGTCTCTGCTGTAGCAGTACAGCTTTTTAACCAGAACCCGAGTAGCTTATTTAGCACCAACACAATAGGATTAGCCCAACTTAAAGCCTCTCATGGGTCTCCTTTTCCCAAAGTCCCAAGGAATCAGCAGGGTATAGTAATAGCACTAGAAACCTCCCAGGATCGCGTCTGGAGAATGGCTAGTATTCTACCAGCTTCGGAGATGGGAGGGAAAGCAAGTCCAGCAGAGATGCCCATTCCATTCCCAGTTTACTCAGTAGCTGGCGATTGGAAGATACTCTGCAACAGTGTTTCAAGCCCTGGGCAGGAAAGCCTTCTTCCAGGATTCTTCTTAGACATGGTTCTGCCTCTTTCTTGAAGGCATCATGGCTGCCCTCAGACCCCTTGTGAAGCCCAAGATCGTCAAAAAGAGGACCAAGAAGTTCATCCGGCACCAGTCAGACAGATATGTCAAAATTAAGCGTAACTGGCGGAAACCCAGAGGCATTGACAACAGGGTCCGGAGAAGATTCAAGGGCCAGATCCTGATGCCCAACATTGGTTATGGGAGCAACAAGAAAACGAAGCACATGCTGCCCAGTGGCTTCCGAAAGTTCCCGGTCCACAATGTCAAGGAGCTGGAAGTGCTGCTGATGTGTAGCAAATCTTACTGTGCTGAGATTGCTCACAACCTTTCTTCCAAGAACCGAAAAGCCAGCGTGGAAAGAGCAGCCCAGCTGGCCATTAGAGTCACCAATCCCAATGCCCGGCTGCGCAGCGAGGAGAATGAATAGACGGCTTATTTTCAAGTTTCATTTGTGTGAAATAAAACCATAAAAAGTCAAAAAAAAAAAAAAAAAAAAGTAATAGCACTAGACCCACACCACCGACCAACCACGGTCTAGACCCGACGACCACTGCAGAGCGTCAGTGTTTTCTGGGAGGAAGGGACTGGACAAGGAGTATGAACACGTGAAGGTGAGTGTGTTCCAGGCCTCAGCTTTGCCAGTACCCCAGTCAATCCGTGCTGGTGCTCAGAATCCATGACCTAAGGTATTAAACCTAAATTGGGAGAAGTGAATTGTGGAAAGATGGCAGAGTAGGAAGTTCCAGGAGTTGATCCCTATATAAAAAACAACTACTGAACTGGCAAGAACTGACTGAGTCAACTATTTTGGAACCCAGGAGTTGTAACCGAAGGTTAAGAAACATTATATAGGTGCTTTTAAACTTAGCCAAAAGGGTTAATATCTGAAATTACTAAACCAGCTAGACTGACCTCACCCTTTGTATGTGGCCATTTCCAACTAAAGACCTGCCATTGTAATGACTGCTCCAGATGGCTCTTACCTTTGTCTATGAACATTTCTCTTGAAAGGATGACCACTCCGCCTTCCTCTGGTGTCCACATGAAAAACTTTGTAGCTGACCTTGGTTTTGGTAACCCCCTTTCCGGGATGCCTTGATCTCTGATAATGGTTGTAACTTTCTGAATCATCCCCAGTCAGCACCTACCCCCATCCTGGTTCAGCCCCTTCATGTTTATTAATGAAAGAACCTGTGCAAACACCACCCCAAATACTCATTAGCATCCTGATGTTATAAAATACTAGAATTTCTGCAAATCGGGGAGGCAGTTTTGGGCCATGAGGCCTACTATGCTCCTTTATTTGCACTACAATAAACTTTTTCTCTCTTTGAAACCCCAGTGTTTCAGAAATTGGCTTTCAAGACACATTGAGAGAAAAGAATCCTCTTTTGCTTGGTATCAGAGTCTAGTGAGACATTTGTGGCATCCAGGGGAAAGCTGATGAAGAGGCTGGTAAATTGTGGTAAGTATTGGTGCATTTCACCTTCTGTGTGGTGGATGCTACACATGACAGGCAGCTGTGGGGACTGCAGCCTGTGTTCCTGGTAAAGCATGCTGGTGTTAGGGTGGATAACAAGGACCTAGTCCTTCAAAACATGGGGACGTGTGGGCTGATTGTTGATTACCACTTTGGATTGGGATGTGGCACAAAGACTGCCATTGTTTCAAGCCCCTTCAGATAAAAGCAGCAGAGGATTCTTTTTTCTTTTCTTTTCTTTTTTTTTGAGGTACCAGGGGCCAGGGATTGAATCCAGGACCTCATATAAGGGAAGCCGGTGCTCAACCACTGAGCCACATTGGCTTCCCTGAGTTGGCTTTTTCATTTGTTTTGCTTGTGTTTGTTTTTTTGTTTATTCAGGAGGCACCGGAACTGAACCCAGGAGGAACAAAAAACATACAAGACATACAGAAAATAAATAGGTAAATGGCAGAAGTAAGCCCTTCCTTACCAGTTATTACATTAATTGTAAGTGGATTAAACTCTCCTATTAAAAGGTATAGATTGGAAATTGGATGAAAAAATATGATCCATCTATATGTTGTCTAAAAGAGACTCACTTTAGATACAAAGACATAAAGAGGTTGAAAGTAAAAGATAGAAAAAGATATTCCATGCAAATAATTACCAAAAGAGAGCCAGAGTGGAAATATTATTTTCAGACAAAGTAAACTTTAAGTCAAAAGAAGTTTACAAGAGACAAAGAAGGATAATATATATTGATAAAAGGCTCAATTCAGTAATGAGATATAGAAATTATAAATATATACATGTATATATACCCAACAACAGAGCCCCAAAAACATATGAAGCAAAAATTGACAGACTTGAAGGGAGAAATAGTTCTGCAATAATAGTTGGAGACTCCAGTATGCCACTTTCAATAATGGGTAGAACATTTAGATAGAAGATCAATAAGTAAACAGAAGACTTGAACAAGATTATAAACCAATTACATCTCACAGACATATAGAACACTCCATCCAACAACAGCAGAATACAAATTCTCCTTAAGTATACATGGATCAGTCTCCAGGATAGACCATATGTTAGGTTACAAATCAAATTTTAATAACTTAAAAACTTAAAATCAAACAGAGTATCTTTTCTGACCACAATTAGAGTTAACCTAGAGATCAAAAACAAAAGGAAAATTTATAGCTATGTGGAAATTAAACAACACACTTAAAAAAAATCAGAGTCAGAGAAGAAATCACAAGAGAAATTAGAAAAATATGTAGATATGAATGAAAATGAAAATATGATATACCAAAACTTATTGGATGCAGCAAAGGCAGTACTCAGAGGGAAATTTATAGCTGTAAATGTCTACATTAAAAAGGAGAAAGATTACAAATCAATAACCTAACTTCACACCTAATGGAACTAGAAAAAGAAGAGCAAACTAAGCCTAAAGTTAGCTAAAAGAAGGAAATAGTAAAGATTATTGTGGAGATAAATAAATAGCAAATAGAAACCTTTATCCAGTCTGACAATGTGAAAAAGAGAGAGGATACAAATAACTAAAACTAGGAATGAAAATGAGGACATTACTACCAACCTTGCAGAAATAAAAAGGATTTTAAGTGAATACGATGAACAATTGTATGGTAACAAATTAGTTAACCTAGAAGAAATGGACAGATTACTAGAAACTTACAAATTGCCTAAACTGATTCAAGAAGAAATAGAAAATCTCAATAAAACAATTGCAAATAAAGAGATTGTATCAGTAATCAATAGAAAATCACAATAAAACTATAACAATAAAGAGATTGTATCAGTAATCAAAAACCTCCCAACAAAGAAAAGTCCAGGACCTGATGGTTTCACTGCTAAATTGTACCAAACATTACAAGAAGAATTAACACCAATCCTTCTCAAACTCCTCCAATAAATAGAGGAGGAATGCTTCCTAACTCATTCTATAAAGCCAACATTATCCTGTTGCCAAAGATAGATGAAGACAGTACAAGAACAGAAAATTACAGACCAATATCCATTATGAATATAGATGCAAAATTCTCAGCAATAAACTATCAAACCTAATCCAACAGTATATTTAGCAGATTATACTCCATGACCAAGTGGGATTTATTCCAGGACTGCAAGGCTGGTTCAACATAAGAAAATCAATGTAACACATGACACTAATATAATTAAGGCAAAAACAATAACAACAACAAAAAAAACACGATCATCTCAATTGGCACAGAAAAGGCCTTTGACAAAATCTACATCCTTTCATGCTTAAAAACACTCAGAAAACCAGGAATCATGATAAAAGGCATTTAAGAAAAGCCCACAGCAAACGTCAAACTCAATGGTGAAAAACTGAGAGCTTTCTCTCTAAGATCAGCATCAAGACAAGGATGCCTGCTGTCACCACTGTTATTGAACATTGTATTGGAAGTTCTAACCAGAACAATTATGTAAGAAAAAGAATTAAAAGGCATTCAAACTGGAAAGAAAGAAGTGAAAATATTTCTCTTTGCAGGTGACATGATCCTATATATAGAAAATACCAAGGAATCCACAAAAAAGCTACTAGAACAAATAAACTAATCAAGCAAGGTTGCAGGGTAAAAGATAAACAGGCAAAACTCAACTGTGTTTTTTATACACCAGTAATTAACAATCTGGAAAGAAAAATTAAAAAATTCATTTACAATGGCCTCTAAAAAAATACCTAGGAATGAATTTAACCAAGGACGTGGAACACTTGTATGCTGAAGATTACAAAACATTGCTGAAAGAAATTAAAGAAGACCTAAATAAAGGGAAAGACACCCTTGTTCATGGATTGGAAGATTTAATATTGCTAAGGTGTCAATACTACATAAAGTGATCCACAAATTCAGTGAATCTCTCTTAAAATTCCAGAAGTCTTTTTTTCAGAACTGGATAAGCCAGTCCTTAAATTCATATGGAATTGGAAGAGGCCCTGAATAGCCAAAACAATATTGAAAAAGAAGAACAAAGTTGGAGGACTCACATTTACTGATTTCAAAACTTAATACAAAGAAGCAGATGTGGCTCAAGCAGTTGAGTGCCCACCTCCCACATGGGAGGTCCTGGGTTCGATTCCCAGTGCCTCCTAAGAAGACAAACAATGAGCAATAACAATGAGCAGACATTGAGCAAAAATAAAGAACAGACAATTAGCAAAAACAAAACAAGCAGGGAGCGTATGTGGCTCAAGCAGTTGAGCAGCTGCTTCCCACATGGGAGGTCCTGGGTTTGGTTCCTGGTGCCTTCTAAAGAAAAAACAAACAGACAAAGAGCAAAAACAATGAGCAGACAATGAGGAAAAAAGCCTCATAAGAAAAAAAACAAGCAAACAGACAAGGGAGACATCTCGGGGTGGGGGGAACTTAATACAAAGTTACAGTAATTAAAACAGTGTCTTACTGACATAAGGATAGACACATAGACCAATGGAACAGAATTGAGAGTCCGGAAACAAACCCACACGTCTATGGTCAGTTGCGTTTGACAAGGATGACACATCCATACAATGGGGAAAGAAAACGCTCTTCAAGAAATGGTGCTGGGGCAACTGGAAATCCACATGCAATTTGGACCTCTACCTCTCATCATATACAAAAATTAATTCAAACTAGATATAAGATCAACAAATTAAATATAAGATCCAATATAAGATCAAGAAACTAAATATACGAGCTAATATTACAAAACTTAGAAGAAAATAGAGGGAAATATCTTTGGACCTTGAATTAGGTAATGTATCCTTAGAGTTTACATCCAAAGCACAAGCACAAAAGAAAAAAAAATAGATAAACTGGATTTTATAAAAATTTAAAACTTTTGTATATGAAAGGGCATTTTCAAGTAAGTGAAAACAGAATGGGAGAAAATAGTTGCAAAACATATCTGATAAGGGTTTAATATTCAGATTACATAAGAATCCTATAACTCAACAACAAAGACAAACAACCCAACTAAGAAATGGGCAAATGACTTGAAAAGACATTTTTCTAAAGAAGATATACAAATGACTAATAAGTACATGAAAAGAAGCTCAGCACTATTAACTATTAAGAAAGGCAAGTCAAGGGAAGCGGATGTGGTTCAAGTGGTTTACCATATGGGAGGCCCTGGGTTCAATTCCTGGGGCCTCCTGGTGAAGGCAAGCCGGCCCGCGCGCCACGGTGAGCTGATGGTCTGCGCAGGGCAATGAGCTGACGCAACAAGATGACTCAACACAGGGAGACAAGTAGACACAGAAAAACACACAGCAAATGGATCCAGTGAGCACAAGCAGTAAGGGGGGGATAAATAAATAAAAATAAAATAAATCTTAAAAAAATAAAAAGAAATGCAAGTCAAAACTACAATGAGATACCCCTACACACCAACTAGGATGGCTATTATTTTAAAAAATGGAAAATTACAAGTGTTGGTGAGGATGTTGGTAAATAGGAACCTTCGTACATTGCTGGTGGGAATGCAAAATTGTGCAGCTGCTGTGGAAAACAGTTTGGCGGTTCCTCAGACAGTTAAACATAAAATTACCATATGACCCAGCAAATGCCACTTCTAGGTATATATGTGAAAGAAATACAAGCAGGGACTTGAACAGGTATTTGTACACAAATGTTCATAGCAGCATGATTCACAATAGCCAAAAGATAAAAGCAACCCAACATATGAATGGATAAACAAAATGTGATATATACACATAATAGAGTATCATTCAGCCATAAAGAGGAATGGAGTTCTGATACACGAATCTTGACAATATCATGTTGAGTGAAATAAGCCAGACACAAAATGACAAATATTGTATGATTCTCTTATATGAAACACTTAAAATAAGCAAACTCAAGAACAGAGAAAGCAGAACAGCAGTTATCAGGGTCTGGGGTTGGGGGAATGAGTAGGTATTGCATATGTTTCTGTTTGGGATGATGAAAATATACTGGAAATAGATAGTCGGGAAGGTTATACAACATTGTCAATGTACTTAATGGCACAGAAGTATACATGTAATAATGGTTAAAATAATTTTCATGGTATGTATATTTTACCACAATAAAAATATTTTAAAAATATTTTTAAAAAACTAGGTTGGGTTAACCATTTGCAGTTACCGAGTTTAACCATTACACAGAAATTTTCTTATCTTGGGGAAATTCTCATCTATGTATACTGCTTCTTTTCTTTGAGAATGGTATCTGAGAAAATGCTGTTTTGTTTTGTTTTTACACAAAAGACAAACATTCGCAGTGGCAGGTGCATTAGTTATCAGTTGCTGTGTAACAAATCACCTCACAACTTAGATGAAAACAACACTTATTATCACACCGTTTCTGTGGGTCAGGAATTTGGAAACAGCTTTTCTGGTGGTTCTAATGGGAATACACTCAAGATGGCCAGGGCTGCAGTCAGCCAAAGGCTTGGCTGAGGCTGGAGGATCTGCTTTGGAGATGGCGCCCCACATGGCTGCTGGCAGGAGACCTCAGTTCCTTACCACATGGACCCCCCCATGGGGCAGCTTGAGTGTTCTCCCAACATGGCAGCAAATGATCCAGGAGAGAGAGGCTGAAGCTGCAATGTTTCTTATGACTTGGTGTTTCTTATGACTCTCATTCGTGCCACATTTTTCCAGAAGCAAGTCATGAAGCCCAGTCCACCTCAAGGGGAAGAGAATTAGGCTCCAGCTTTTTTTTTTTTTTTTTTTTTTTTAAAGATTTTATTTATTTATTCATTTATCCCCCCCTTGCTGCTTGTGCTCGCTGGGTCAGCTAACCATGCTGTGCGGGCGGGCCTGCCTTCACCAGGAGGCCCCGGGAACTGAACCCGGGGCCTCCCATATGGTAAACGGGAGCCCTACTGATTGAGCCACAGCCGCTTCCCTAGGCTCCAGCTTTTGAAGGGGGGCGTTTCCAAGAATTTGTGGACATATTTTAAAACTATCACTTCCAGTCCTCCCAGGTCTTAAGATGCATTTAGGGAAGCAGATGTGGCTCAAGCAGTTGGGTGCCTGCCTACGACACGGGAGGTCCTGGGTTCTGTTCCTGGTGCCTCCTAAAGAAAACGAGTAAGACAGCGAGCTGACACGACAGGCTGGCCTGGTGAGCTGACACAACGAAACGACGCAATAAGATGATGCAACAAAGAGACACAACTAGGAACACAATGAGAGACGCAATAAGCAGGGAACCAAGGTGGCTCAAGTGATTAGGCACCTCCCTCCCACATGGGATGATCTTGGGTTCAGTTCCTAAAAAGAAGAGCACAACACGAGCAGACAACGAGCACAAACAATGAGGGAGGGAGAAATAAATAAAATAAATCTAAAAAAAAAAAAAAAGATGCATTTATTCTCCTGTATTTCCATGTAAAACCTCTTAATCTTCTTCTTTTCTTTGACCTTTATGTTCTTGGCACCCAGTGGGCACTGAGGGTGGCCTCTGTCTAGGGACTCCCCTCCCTCCGTAAGTCCACAGCCTTGTGTTTTCCAGGTCCCAGCCTCCTGCTCCACTTAAGGCTCTGAATTTCCCCTCTACAAGCCCATAGCCTAAATGCTAGTATTAATAGACATTTCAGAGAAGAAGGGACCTCAGTGGAAGTCAAGAGAATGGCCTGCCTTCAAACCATCAGAGCCTGGCCCTGAAGTCACTCACACTGCCTGGGCTTGCGCTTACCTGGGGCAGGGGCTTAGCTCTGAGCGTTAGTTTCCTCATCTGTTAAATGGAAATATTCTCATAAGGCTGTGGGAGCATTAAGTGAGCTAATCCAGACATAACCCTAGTAAATCTAGTGCCTGGAACACAGCCAGTGCTCAATGACTATTAATTACTAGTGTTACCAGACGTGTGGCTCAGACCAGTTACATAACCTCTCTGAGCCTTAGTTTCACCTTCTGTAAAACTGGGAACAGTATACTGTTTACCTTCAACCTAGAAATAGCAAATTAAACTGCAAGACGATAAAAATGTTTATTTTGGGTCTTAGAACGGACTGGAAGAGAAACAGACCCCCGGGTAGAAGGCAAGGAAGAAGTTCGGGAGCGAAACCTTGAAAGAGGAATAAAACTTAGCAGTGCCAGGGGCTTCGGAGAAGAGAGAGCTTTCAGGAAGGTCCAGAAATTAAAATCGAGCAGGATCACGTCCAACGCAGGCATTTAGCCTCCCACCCTTCCCAGTCCTCCCCGGGTGCTCCTATCAGGACCTTCAATTTGGAAACAGGGGTGCAAGGAGCAGGCTCAGCGGAGGTTAGGCTCTGGCAAAGCCGCGGCAGGAACTGCTGGAGTGGGCGGAGGGGATGCGAGGGCCGTGGAGGCGCCGGGACGCCACCTAGTGTTCAGCCGGTGGAGGCGCCAGGAAAACTCGCCTCTTGGGAAAATTGGTCCCTGGAAAGCCCTGATGAGTGGAGGAGGATGAACTAATGAGTAAATAAGGATAGGATCAGCCTGAGCCTCTTTTCTTTTAAAAATATAAAATATTCTCTTTTTTTCCTTCTTTTTCTGTGGACTGCAGGTGCAGGGCGTTGCGTGAATCCTAGCCTTCACGCATGGTCTACTCCCGTGGGAGGTCTGCGGGGCAGGGAGGGGGTGGGGTGGGGTGCTCCCTGTTTGATCTGTAACTCCGTTTTCCTCTCCCCGTCTCAGGAGAAACCTCTAACGTGTTGGACATATGGCCTGAATTCATATGTATTCCTTCAAAATAGGAAAGGTGATTTAGTGTGTATCTGTTTACCTGTCTTTATTAAATATGAAATTTCAGATTTTAAAATAGTGCTGCTTTTCTCACTTTCCTTCTAAGTATTCATTATTTTTAGTAAAACTCATGGGGGCGGCTGTGGCTCAAATGGTTGGGCGTCCATCTCCCATATGCAGGGATCTTGGTTCCATCCCCGGGACCTCCCAGTAAAAAATCAAAACAAAAAACAGACCGAAAAACAAAAAACAAAAAACAAAAAAACCCTCATAATTGCTGGATCACATAGATGCAGGATTTTGTCCTTAGGATACAGCTCTTCAAAGTGGACAGTAGAGAGTTGGTAAAATAGCCCCATCATAGTATTTGTTCATGCCAGATCCCTTTAAAACAGTTTACAGATTAGGCATTGAGAATCTGAAAAAGCAGCAAGAGTTTTTCTCTCCTTTGCTTGAGTATTTGTATGTGTGTCTTCTTTTTTTTATATAAAATTTGACTGAAGTATATCATTCATACATGAACATACATAAGCAATAATTGTGTAGTAAAAATTGTGAACTTACAGAACAAACATGCATATCATACAGAGCTCCCATACATCACCCCACCACCAAACCCCTGCATTTTTGTGAAACATTTGTTACAAACTATGAAAGAGCATCATCAAAATATTGCTATTCACTATAACCCATGTCTTACATTTGGTGTATTTCCACCACCCCCCCCAACGCACCCGATTAATGACGCCCTTGTTATACTTGTTATAGTTCATGAGAGCGTGTTCTCATGTTTGGTCTGTTAATCACAGCCCATCTGCCGTCACTGGATGTCCTGTGTTATGCAGTTCCATGCTTTGTACAAGCCACTCCAAGAGCACACTCAGTGGCTCTCATTCTCATCACATAATTGTGCTGTCATCACCTCAGTCAATTTTAGAACATTTTCATTTCTCCAAAAGGAAAAACCTCATATCCCCTTATACCTGCCTATGATTGTCCTTAGAATTGATATAGCTTCTTTGCCATTGCTGCAAATATATTGCAACATTACTATCATCCACAAGTTACATTGTTGTAATTTTCCCGTGTATCACCATGTTCTTAACACCTTTTAAAAGAAGAACAGAAATTCTTATATTTATACTATTAACCACAATCTTCATCCACCACTGAAATCACTGTTATACATTCCCTAGACTATTCAATAGCTTTCTTTCAATTGACATTTATCTCCACAAACTGAAGCCACAGTCACATTTATACATCAGCAGTGTTAGTTGTTCTCACTATTACCATCAACTCTATTCATTTCCACACTTTTACAATAAACCTTATTTAAAAAATCTGCATACTTTAAGCATCAGCTCCCATTCTCAACCCATATTCTATGTCCTAGTAACCTACACTCTAGAGTTTGCCTCTGTGAGCTTACTTATCGTATTTCATTTATATTAGTGAGACCATACAATATTTGTCCTTTGTGTCTGGCTTATTTCACTCAACATAGTATCCTCAAGGTTCATCCATGTTGTCATATGCATCCTGATTTCATTTCTTCTTACAGCTGAATAGTATTCCATTGTAAGTATACACCACATTTTGTTTAGCCATTCATTGGTTGGTGGACACTTGGGCTGGTTCCATATTTAGCAATATGAATTATTGAATGCTGCTGCTATGAACATTGGTGTGCAAATGTCAGTTTGCATCCTTGCTTTCAGTTCTTCTGAATATATTCCTAGTAACAGGATTGCTGGATGATGTAGCAGTTCTATATTCAGCTTCCTGAGGTACTGTCAAACTGTCTTCCACAGAGGCAAAGTGAAGGAGTGTTCCTGTTTCTCCACATCCTCTCCAGCACTTGTAGTTTTCTGTTTTGTTTTTTTTTGTTGTTGTTGTTTGTTTGTTTTTAATGATGACCATTCTGTAAGGTGTAAAATGGTATCATGTAGTTTTTATCTGCATTTCCCTAATAGCTAGTGATGTTGAACGTTTTTTCATGTGCTTTTTGGCCATTTGTATTTCCTTTTTGGAGAGGTGTCTATTCAGGTCTTTTGTCCATTTTTAAAAATTGCGTTGCTTGTCTTTTTTTTTTTTTTTTTTAATGTTTCATTTTATTCCACAATATCTGGTTAAATAGTTTTGTTTTATTTTATTATTTTTTTAAGATTCTATTCATTCATTCATCCCCCCCCCCCTCCCGCCGCCCATGCTCGCTGGGTCAGCCAACCACGCCGCGCGGGCGGGCCCGCCCCCACCAGGAGGCCCGGGAACCGAACCCGGGGACTCCCACATGGTAAAAGGGAGCCCCACTTATTGAGCCGCAGCCGCCTCCAGTTGCTTGTCTTTTTATCATGGAGTTGTGTGATCTCTTCATATAACATGTATATCAAACCCTTATGGGATATGTGGTTTCCAAATATTTTTTCCCATTGAGCAGGCTGCCTTTTTACTTTCTTGACAAAGTCTATTGAAGAAAAAAAGTGTTTAATTTTGAGGAGGCCCCATTTTCCTATTTTTTCTTTCATTGATCCTGTTTTGGGTGTAAGATTTAAGAAACTACCGCCTACTACAAGATGTTGAAGATGTTTCCCTACATTTTCTTCTAGGAGTTTTCTGGTTGTAGCTTTTATATTTAGGCCCTTGATCTATATTAAATTAATTTTTATATAAAGTGTGATACAGGGGTCCTCTTTCTTTCTTTTGGATATGGCTCTCCAGTTCTCCCAGCACCATTTGTTGAGTAGACTATTCTGGCCCAGCTGGGTGGGTTGACAGCCTTGTCAAAAATCACTTGACCATAGATGTGAGGGTCTATTTCTGAGTTCTCGATTTGGTTCCATTGGTCAATATGTCTATTTTTATGCCAGTACCATGCTGTTTTTTTTTTTTTGTTGTTGTTGTTGTTTGTTTGTTTGTTTCCTTTACCACTGTAGCTAAGAAATATGCTTTAAAATCAGGAAGTGAATGTCCTCCAACTTCGTTCTTCTTTTTAAAGACATTTTTGGCTATTCGGGGCCTCTTACCCTTTCAAATAAATTTGATAATTGGCTTTTCCATTTCTGCAAAAAAGGCTGTTGGGATTTTTACTGGGATTGCATTGAATCTGTAAATCAGTTTGGGTAGAATTGGCATCTTAACGATATTTAATCTTCCCATCCATGAACAAGGAATGACCTTCCATTTATTTAGGTCTTCTTTGATTTCTTTTAACAATATTTTGTAGTTTTCTGAATACAGGTCTTTTGCGTCCTTGGTTAAGTTTATTACTAAGTATTTTATTTTTTAGTCGCTATTATAAATGGATTTTTTCCTAACTTCCTCCTCAGATTGCTCATCAGTAGTGTATAGAAATGCTACTAATTTTTGCATATTAATCTTGTATCCCACCACTTTGCTGAAGTCGTCTATTAGTTCTAGGAGCTTTCTTGTGGATTTTTTCAGGGTTTTCTAGATCTAGGAGTATATCATCTGTGAATAGTGAAAGTTTTACTTCTTCCTTTCCTATTTGGGTACCTTTTCTTTTTTCTTGAATAATTGCTCTAGCTAGAACCTCTAGCACAATATTGAATAACAGGTGTGACAGTGAGCATCCTTGTCTTGTTCCCCATCTCAGTGGGAAAGCTTTCAGTCTTTCACCATTGAGTACAATGCTAGCTGTGGTCTTTCGTACATGCAGTTTACCATGTTGAGAAAGCATTCTTCTATGCTTATTTTTTGTAGTGTTTTTATCAAGAAAGGATGCTATATTTTGTCAAATGCCTTTTCTGTGTCAATTGAGAGGATCATGTGATTTTTCTTCTTCAATTTATTACTGTGGTTTATTATCCTAATTGATTTTCTTGTGTTGAACCACCCTTGCATACCTGGGATGAAACCCACTTGATCAGGGTGTATAATTCTTTTAATGTGCTTTTGGATTTGCTTTGCAAGTATTTTGTTGAGGATTTTTGCATCTATATTCATTAGAGAAATTGATCTGTAATTTTCTTTTTCATAATATCTTTATCTGGCTTTGATATTAGGGTGATGTTGGCTTTGTAGAACAGGTTTGGCAGTGTTATTTCCTGTTCAATTTTTTGGAAGAGCTTCAGCAAGATTGGTATTAGCTCATCTTTGAATGATTGGTAGAATTCACCTGTGAAGCCATCTTGGGCTTTTCATTTTGGGGAGGTTTTTGATGACTGTTTCAATCTCTTTACTCATGATTGGTTTGTTGAGGTCTTGTATTTCTTATTGAGTAGGTTATTCATGTGTTTCTAGGAATTTGTCCATTGTGTTTATGTTGTCTAGTTTGTTGGCATGCAGTTGTTCATAATATCCTCTTATTTCTTTTATTTGTGTTGGGTCAGTGGTAGTGTCCCCCTCTTATTTCTGATTTTCTTTTTCTTTTTTTTTTTTTTTTTTAAGTTTTTTTTTTTTTTTCCCCCCACCCACCCCCCGTTGTTTTGCGCTTGCTGTCTGCTCTCTGTGTATTCTTCTGTGTCTGCTTGTCTTCTCTTTAGGTGGTACCGGGAGCTGATCCTGGGACCTTCTGGAGTGGGAGAGAGGCCCTCAATCTCTTGTGCTACCTCAGCTCCCTGGTCTGCTGTATCTCTTATTGTCTCTCCTCTGTGTCTCTTTTTGTTGCATCATCTTGCTGGGCCATCTCTCTGCATGGGCCAGCACTCCTGTGCAGGCCAGCATTCCACGTGGGCCAGCACTCCACGTGGGCAAGCACTCCACGTGGGCCAGCACTCCACGTGGGCAAGCACTCCACGTGGGCCAGCTCTCCTCTCGGGCCAGCTTGCCACACCTTTTACTAGAAGGCCCCAGGAAACGAACCCTGGACCTCCTATATGGTGGAAGGGAGCCCAATCGCTTGAGCCACATCTATTTCCCTATTTATTTTCATCTTCTCTCTCCTTTTTTTGTTTGTCGGGATAGCTGAGGGTTTATCGATTTTGCTGATCTTTTTGAAGAACCAACTTTTGATTTTGTTGATTCTCTTTATTGTTTTTGTTTGTTTGTTTGTTATTCTCAATTTTGTTTATTTCTGCTCTGATGTTAATTATTTCTCTTTCAGATTGGTTTGGGATTAATTTGCTGTTATTTTTCTAGTTCTTCCAGAACACTTAGGTCTTTGATTTCAGCTCTTTCTTCTTTTTCAATGTCAGCATTGAGGGCTATAATTTTTCCTCTCAGCCCTGCCTTTGCTGTATACCATAGGTTTTGATATGTTGTGTTCTCATTTTCATTTGTCTCAAGATATTTACTGATTTCTCTTGCAATTTCTTCTTTGACCGACTGATTGTTTAAGAGAGTGCTGTTTAATTTCCATATATTTGTGAATTTCCCCTTTTTCTATCTGTTATTGATTTCCATTATGATCAGAGAAAGTACTATGTGTAATTTCAATCTTTTAAAATTTATTGAGATCCAATATATAGTCTATCATGGAGAAGAATCCATGAGCACTTGAAAAAAATGTATATCCTGCTGTTTTGGGGTGTAATACTCTATAAATGTCTGTTAGGTTTAGTTTACTTATGATATTATTCAAGTTCTCTGTTTCCTTATTTATCCTCTGTCCAAATGTTCTATCCAGTGCTGAGTGGAGTATTGAAATCTCCAACTATTATTGTAGAAACGTCTATTTCTTCCTTCAGTTTTGTCAGGTTAGGTGCATAAATATTTATTATAGTTATTTCTTCTTGGTGACTTGCCCCATTTATTAATATATATTATGACCTTCTTCATCTCTTATAACAGGTTCTTTGCTTAAGGATATGTGTGTTTTAAAAAAACCAAACATTTGTTTTGAAATAATTGTAGACTCATAGGAAGTAGCAAAGATAGGAGAAAGAGTTCCATAAACCCTTCATCAGGTTTTTCCCAATGGTTACATCTTGTGTACCTTCAATACCATGTAAAACCTAGGAAAATGTTATTGGTACATTGCTGTTAACTAAACTACTGGCCCTTATTCAATTTTCACTATGTTAAGCCTGCATTTGTGTGTGGCTCTGTGTGTCTCTGTGTGTATTTTGTTCTGTGTAATTTTATCCCATGTATATATTTGAGTAACTACTACCACAATCAAGATACAGAAACATTCCCATCACCACAAAAGAACTCCTTCTTACTACCTCTTTGTATTCTCATCCACCCCCCACCCTGCTTCCATCCTTGCTCTGTGGAAACCATTAATCTCTTCTCTTAGTTTTCTCATTTTGAGAATGAAGTCATACAATACGTAATATGTTGAGAATAACTTTTTCTTTCACCAAGCATAAGGTTTAGAGAGGTCCATCCAGGTTGTTGCATGTATCAATTGTTCATTTTTTTCACTACCGAATAGTATTCTATACTGGAGTTTGTTCAACTGTATACTCACTGAGGGATTTGTGTTGTTTCTAGTATGCTCTAAGGAAGAAAGCTACTATGAACATCATTGTAATCTTTTGTATTAACATAAATTTTAATAAATGCCCAAGAATATGCTTGTTAGGTCATATGGCAATTGCATGTTTAAATTTTATAAGAAACTATCAGGGACTTCCGGGAAGATGGTGGACTAGTAAGACACGGGAATCTCTTCTCCAGAAAAATAGCTAGAGGACAAGCTGAAACAACCCCGAAAAAGATCTTCTAGGGTTTAGGACAGCAGATGAAGGCTGCACACCACCCAGAGGAGAGAGGGACAGAAGAGGGAAATCGTGAAGACAGAACCGTGAGTTGAAAGTAGCAGCTTCTGCTACTGCCGGCACCCTCCCCCACACTCTTCAGAATTCTCGGGCCTCTGGGCCTGTGACCACAGACAAAGGGGGCTCCAGGGATCTACCACTCCCGGAAAGGGGAGAGAGAGGGACACAGCCTTAGGCTGACTCAGGTTCTGACCTGAAATTTGGGCTGCAGAGCCCCATGGACCCTTCCACACGGCGGTTTGCCCTGGGAGCCTAGGAAGGACTGGAGAAATCTGACCCTTGCAACCTCCCTCTCTTCTAGCCTGGACTAATTGTTGAGGACTCCATGGGAGAGGGGAGAGAGAGCCTGGGGCTGACCCTGCTTTTGACTCCCAGGTTTGGTCTGCCCTGTCCCGAGAGCCCTTCCAGGCCAGGTGGGGCTGTGCCATTGTTTGCCTTGGAGCCTGCAAGGGGCTAAAGATATACAAACCCCCCAATCTCCTCCTCTACTAACAGGGACTGATTGTTGAGGATTCAGAAGGGAGTGGAAATATTTCCTAGCTGGGAAAAGGGGGGCGCTATGAGAGAAGTCTGGAGAACTGTCTCAGAAAGTTTGAATCACAGGGCTCTTAGCCCCCAGACAGGAAGCTCTATCACATTGATCTGGTCTGTGTCACAACAAATACACTCCGACCAGGCATTGAATTGAGAGCTGCCAACAAGCGCCATCTCCTGGCAGACCAAGGAAGTGCACATAAGAAAATTAATAAGTAAGAGAGGCTTTTCCTGGCCTCTATAGCCTCCCTGCCCAAGGCCCTAGGAAACGACTCTACAACCAATTACTGGGTCCAGTGCCCAATTTTGAGCAACCAGGAGAACAATCCTAACAATCAAGGTTGAGCCAAAAATCAAAGAGCTGTGGTAACTCACAGCCTCTTGCCACTAAAACCCTATAAAAGAGAAAGAGATACAGCATCTAAGTAAAATACAAACTAACCAGATGCCTAAGCACCAGCAAAAAATTATGAGCCATACTAAGAAAATAGAAGACATGGCCCAAGAAAAGGAATACAGCAAAGTCCCAGAAGAGATGCAGAATTTGAGAGAACTAATCAGTGAGATGAGCACAAATTTCCAAAATCAATTTAATGAGATGAAAGAGAATACAGTTAAAGAGATCAGTGACATCAAGAAGTCACTGAACGAACACAAAGAAGAATTTGAAACACTGAACAGAAAAGTAACAGAGTTCATGGGAATGAAAGACACAATAGGTGAAGTCAAAAATACATTTGAGGCATACAACAGCAGACTCGAAATGATAGAGGAAAGAATAAGTGATACCAAAGACAGAGCAGCTAAAATTGAAGAGAGAAAAGAACACAGAGAGAAAAGAATGGAAAAAATTGAGCAGGGGCTCAGAGAGTTGAATGACAATACAAAACGCAACAACATACGTGTCATGGGAGTTCCAGAAGGGGAAGAGAAAGGAAAAGGGACAGAAAGAGTATTTGAGGAAATAATAGCTGAAAATTTCCCAACTCTCACGAAAGAAATGAACTTACATGTCCAAGAAGTACACCGTACCCCAATGAGAATAAATCCAAATAGAGCTATGCCAAGACACATATTATTCAGAATGTCAAAAGTAAAAGATAAAGAGAAAATTCTCAGAGCAGCAAGAGAGAAGCAAACAATCATGTACAAAGGACGTCCAGTAAGACTTAGTGCAGATTTCTCTTCAGAAACCATGGAGGTGAGAAGACAGTGGTATGATACAATTAGGAAACTGAAATAGAAAAACTACCAGCCGAGAATTCTTTATCCAGCAAAACTGTCCTTCAAATATGAAGGTGAATATAAAGTATTCACAAACAAACAGAAACTAAGAGAGTTTGCAAAAAAGAATCCACCTTTGCAGGAACTATTAAAGGAAGCCTTAGAACCTGAAAGAAAAAGACAAGAGAGAGAGGCTTGGAGGAGAGTATAGAAGAAAGAAAAGCAGAAAGGATAACCAAAAGAGTAAAAAGAGAGACAAAACTAAGATGACATATGAAAACCAAAGAATAAAATGGAGGAAATAAATAGTGCATTTTCAGTAATATCATTGAATGTGAATGGATTAAATTCCCCAATCTAAAGATACAGGCTGACAGAATGGATAAAAAAACATGAGCCATCCATATGCTGCTTACAAGAAACTCACCTCAGACCCAGGGATACAAACCGGCTGAAAGTGAAAGGTTGGAAAAAGATACTCCACGCAAATAGTAAACAGAAAAGAGCAGGGGTAGCTATACTAATATCAGACAAAACAGATTTCAAATGCAAAAAAGTGATAAGAGATGCAGAAGGCCATTATATATTAATAAAAGTGACGATCCTCCAGGAAGATATAACAGTCATAAATATCTACGCACCTAACCAGGGTGCCCCAAAATATATGAGACAAACTCTGGCAAAACTGAAGGGAAAAATAGACATTTCTACAATAATCGTTGGAGACTTCACCACCCCTCTCACATCATTAGATAGAACAACTAGACAGAAGATTAACAAGGAAACAGAGAACTTGAACAATATGATAAACAACTTAGACCTAACAGACATATACAGAATACTGCATCCAAACTCAGCGGGTTATACATTCTTCTCAAGTGCCCATGGATCTTTCTCCAGGATAGACCACGTTAGGTCACAATACATCTCTCAATAAATATAAAAAGATTGAAATTATATAAAGCACCTTCTCAGATCATAATGGAATGAAACTAGAAATCAATAACAGACAGGAAAAAAAGTAAATTTGCAAATGTGTGGAGACTGAACAACACACTCCTAAGTATTCGGTGGGTCAAAGAAGAAATTGCAAGTGAAACAAGTAAATATATTGAGACAAATGAAAATGAGAACACAATGTATCAAAACTTATGGGATACAGTGAAGGCAGTCTTGAGAGGGAAATTTATAGCCCTAAATGCCTATATTAAAAAACAAGAAAGAGCTAAACTCAAAGATTTAACTGAACAACTTGAGAAACTAGAAAAAGAACAGCAAACCAATCCCAAAGCAAAAAGAAGGAAAGAAATAATAAAGATTAGAGCAGAAATAAATGAAAATGAGAACAGAAAAACAATAGAGAAAATCAACAAAACCAAAAGCTGGTTCTTTGAGAAGATCGATAAAATTGACAAACCCCTCGCTAGACTAACAAAGAAAAAAAGAGAGAAGATGCAAATAAATACAATCAGAAATGAAAGGGGGGAAATTACAAATGACCTCACAGAAATAAAAAGAATCATAAGGGGATATTATGAGAAACTATATGCCAATAAACTAGAAAACCTGGATGAAATGGACAAATTACTAGAAACTCATAACCAACCTACACTGACACAACAAGAAATACAAGAACTTAACAAACCAATTACAATTAAGGAGATTGACTCCGTCATCAAAAATCTCCCAGCAAAGAAAAGTCCAGGACCAGATGGCTTCACAGGTGAATTCTACCAAGCATTTCTAAAAGAATTAACACCAATCCTGTTTAAACTCTTCCAAAAAAATTGAAGAGGAGGGAAAATTACCCAACACATTTTATGAAGCCAACATCACCCTAATACCAAAGCCAGATAAAGATTCCACAAGAAAAGAAAATTACAGACCCATCTCTCTAATGAACATAGATGCAAAAATTCTCAACAAAATACTTGCAAATCGAATCCAACAGCATATCAAAAGACTTATACATCACGACCAAGTGGGATTTATTCCTGGTATGCAAGGCTGGTTCAACATAAGAAAATCAATCAATGTCATACACCACATTAACAAATTGAAGGGAAAAAACCACATGATCATCTCAATAGATGCAGAAAAGGCATTCAACAAAATCCAACATCCTTTTTTGATAAAAATACTTCAAAAAACAGGAATAAAAGGAAAATTCCTCAATATGATAAAAGGCATATATGAAAAACCCACAGCCAACATCATACTCAATGGGGAAAGGTTGAAAGCTTTCCCCCGAAGATCAGGAACAAGACAAGGATGCCCACTGTCACCATTGTTATTCAACATTGTACTGGAAGTTCTAGCTAGGGCAATTAGACAAGACAAAAAAATTAAAGGCGTCCAAATAGGAAAAGAGGAAGTAAAACTCTCACTGTTTGCGGATGACATGATCCTGTATTTAGAAAATCCTGAAGTATCCACAACAAAGCTACTTGAACTAATAAATGAGTTCAGCAAAGTGGCAGGATACAAGATCAACACGCAAAAATCAGTAATGCTTTTGTACACTAGTACTGAACAATCTGAGGAGGAAAATTCCATTTTCAATAGCAACAAAAAGACTCAAATACCTAGGAGTTAATTTAACCAAAGAAGTACAGGGCCTATATGCAGAAAACTACAAAACAATGCTAAAAGAAATTTAAAAAGACCTAAACAAATGGAAAGACATTCCGTGTTCATGGATTGGAAGAATAAATATCGTGAAGATGTCAATCTTGCCCAAACTGACTTATAGATTCAATGCAATACCAATCAAAATCCCAACAGCTTACTTTACAGAATTAGAGAAGGCAATTACCAAATTCATCTGGAAGGGTAAGTGCACCCGAATAGCCAAAAGTATTCTAAAAAAGAAGAGCAATGTGGGAGGAATTTCACTGCCTGATCTTGAAACATATTACAAAGCTACAGTGGTCAAAACAGCATGGTACTGGCATAAAGATAGACATATCGATCAGTGGAATAAAATTGAGAATCCAGAAATATACCCTCACCTATATAGTCAACTGGTTTTTGACAAAGCTACCAAGCCCACGCTAATGGGAAAAAACAGTCTCTTCAATAAATGGTGTTGGGAGAACTGGATATCTATAACCAAAAGAATGAAAGAGGACCCCTATCTCACCCCCTATACAAGAATCAACTCAAAATGGATCAAAGATCTAAATATAAAAGCCAGGACCATAAAACTCCTAGAAGAAAATGTAGGGAAACATCTTCAAGAGCTTGTAGTAGGTGGTGATTTCTTGGACCTCACACCCAAAGCACGTGCAACAAAAGATAAAGTAGATAAATGGGACCTCCTCAAAATTCAACACTTTTGCACCTCACAGGACTTTGTCAGAAGGGTGAAAAGGCAGCCAACTCAATGGGAAAAAATATTTGGAAATCATGTATCTGATAAGGGTTTAATATCCAGGATATATAAAGAGATGTTACAACTCAACAATAAAAAGACAAATGACCCAATTAAAAAATGGGCCAAAGACTTGAATAGACATTTCTCCGAAGAAGAAATACAAATGGCAAAAAAGCACATGAAGAAGTGGTCAACATCACTCATGATTAGGGAAATGCAAATCAAAACTATAATGAGATATTATTTCACACCTATCAGAATGGCCACTATTAAAAAGACAGAGAACTACAAGTGTTGGAGAGGATGTGGAGAGATAGGAATACTTCTTCACTGTTGGTGGGAATGCAGGATGGTACAGCCACTATGGAGGACTGTTTGGCAGTTTCTAAAGAAGTTGAATATAGACTTGCCATGTGACTCGGCAATACCACTACTGGGTATATACCCAGAAGAACTGAGAGCAGTGACACGAACAGACATCTGCACACCGATGTTCATAGCCACATTATTCACCATTGCCAAAAGTTGGAAACAACCCAGGTGTCCATCAACAGATGAATGGATAAACAAACTGTGGTCTATTCACACAATGGAATATTATGCAGCTGTAAGAAGAAATGAAGTCATAAAGCATATGGCAACATGGATGAACCTGGAGGACATTATGTTGAGTGAAGCAAGCCAGACACAAAAGGACAAATACTGTATGAATACATTACTATGAACCAAATATATTGTGTAATATATTGTTTGATTCAAAAAAAAAATTTATATGTATCCATTACATTTAATTGAAAAATGTATATATTTATTCATCTATGTTTACTTTTTAGTTTTTAACTGTTTATATTTTCAATTATTAAATGTACAAAATAAAGTTAAAAAAAAGTTAAAAAAAAAAAAAAAAAAGGCTATGGACATAGGGAAACAGCTGGCTGTCCTTGGAAAGAACAATGTTTCTTTCGGTCCAATCTCACCTTTAAAACCCAACTGATATTATTGTTGTTGAAATAATGAAAATGCTCAAGTAATTGAAGTGATGAATGCACAACTATGGGAATATACCAAATACCATTGATTGTAAAAAAAAGAAACTATCAAACTATTTTACAAAATGGCTAAGCCATTTTGCATTCCCATCAGCAATTTATGAAAGACCCAGTTTCTCTGCATCCTCACTGGTATCTGTATTATCACTAGCTTTTATTTTAACTCTTCTATTAGATGCGCAATGATATCTCATTGTGGTTTAATTTGCATTTCCTTAAGGCTAATTTGTGTGTATGTATGTTCTTATTGTGGTAACATATATTTAACATAAAATTTTCCATTTTAACCATTTTGAAGTATACAATTCAGTGGCATTAATTACATTTATAATGTGCTGCCATCAAGACCATCCATTATCAAAACTTTTTCATCATCTAAAACAGAAACTCTGTACCCAATAAGTAATAACTCCTTCTTTCCCCTCCCCTAGCCCCCGATAACCTCTAATCTACTATCTCTATAGATTGGCTTATTACAGATATTTCATAAAAGTGGTATTGTACACTATCTGTTCTTTTGTGTCTGGCTTGATTAACTCAACATGATGTCTTCAAGGTTCATCTATGTTGTTGCATGTATCAGAATTTCATTCCTTCTTATGGCTGAATAATATTCCATTGTATGGATAAACCATGTTTTGTTCATCCATTCTTCTCTTGATGGACACTTGGGTTGTCTCCACGTTTTGGCTACTGTGTATAATGCTGCTATGAACATCAGTGTGTAAGTATCTGAGTCGGCGCTCAGTATATATGTGTTTTTAATATGCTATTAAATTATGCTATAAACCTTTATATATAAACCTTTTTCTTTCTTATACTTTCCCCACTAGGTATTATTTTCTAAACATCTATGAATGTTACCTTATATCTCCATGGTTCTTTACCTCTCTCTGGGTGGCAGACTTGGAGATGGGTCACTCAGATCACTCTTCAGGAAAGGATCCTGCTGAGATGAGTTTGGTTAGCTGACAGCCACCAGCTGTTAGCACCTTTGGGGTCTGTCTTAGCTTTTGAGCCACAGTCACACTCTCTCCAGGAGGTTCCCAGCCAATGAGCAAAGTGATGGTACAAGAGCCTGGCCATTTTCACCTCTCTTAGGTCATCTTTCCGCCAGAGCTCCCCATTGATCTGGCAGAGACTTTGTCAGGTCTGCCTCATGGTTTTTTGACTGCTTGTGCTCAATCTTGTTTCCTTCCCTTTCCTTACTTGGATGCTACTCTCCAATAAACCTAACTCCATCTTAGCATCTCAGTGTCATCTTCCCACAGGACCCAATTGTACAACATAATTTTAGTTCTTCCTGGTGTGCGTTCAGTACATTTTACTTATCTGCTCCCCCAGTGATGGATATCGAATTTGCCTCCAAACTCCCTACTGTCCCAACAAATGCTGTGATGTGTTCTTTTTTTAAAAGTTGATTAATTAATTAATTTACTTTTATCCATTTTTAACCCCACTCCCCATTTTTGCTGTTTTTGTGTCCATTTGCTGGGCAGTTCTCTGTGTCTGTTTCCTGCCCTCTCTTCTCATCCTTCTCCTCCTGTCTTTACTGGGATTCAATCCTGGGAAACTCCAGTGTGGGAGAGAGCCATCCTACTGCCTGCACCACCTTGGTTCCTGGTTTTTCTGCACCTCTCGTCTTGGCTCTCCCTTTTTTTTTTTTACCGGGAGGTCCCAGGGATCGAACCCGGGTCCCTCCATATGGGAGATGGACGCCCAACCAGTTGAGCCACATCCGACCCCCTTGGCTCTCCCTTGTGTCACTCTCCTGTTAGGTCATCATCTTGCTGCATGGCTCAGAGGAGCCTGGCGGCCTGTGTGTGGGATCTGGGGGCTCACCCACTTGTGGGGCCTGACAGCGCTCCCGCGTTCAGGGACTGGCGACCCGCGCACCTTCTATATTTCTCTTTGTTTTATCAGGAGGTCCTGGGGATCGAACCCAGGCCCCTCCATGTGGGAGACAGATGCCCAACCATTTGAGCCACATCCGCCCCCCCGTGAGGCATTCTTATACTCATCCCACATAGTCCTGGGTAAGAATTCCTTTTGATAATATATACCCTGGAGTGGGCTTTCTGAATCATAAGATAGATGTGTATTCAAATTGACTAAGTACTTTCGGGGTGTGTTACAGAAAGTCTGCACCAGTCTATCTTCCCAATAGCAGTAGACTCATTTTTGTCTTTCCCAATATCCTGCCTCTATTTGGCATTATTCACCTTTATGATTTTTAAAAATTTGATAATTTTGAGTATCTCTTGATAAATTTGTTAGCAATTTGGTTTCTTTTTTTATGACTTATTTGCTTATATACTTTGCCCATTTCTATATTGGGTTCCTGGTCTTTTCTTATAGTATGATGTTAGCTGTGTTTTTTGTAGATGCCTCTTATCAGGTTGATGAGGTTCCCCTCCATTTCTTATTTGCTAGTGTTTTATCATCAAAGAGCACTGAATTTGTCAATGATCTTGGGGTTTTTGTCCTTTATTCTATTAATATGGTGTTTTACATTAATTGATTTTGGATGTTAAACCAATCTTGCATTCTAGGGATAAATCTCACTTGATCATGGAATATAATCCTTTTTATATGCTGCTGGATTCAGCTTGCTGGTATTTTGATGAGGATTTTTGCATCTGTAATTCATAAGAGGTATTTGTCTGCAGTTTTCTTTTCTTGTCATGTCCCTGGACATTACAAAATCAAATCGCTAACCTTATTAATGATAAAGATTGGGTTGGAGGACATAGTTTAGTGTTGCCAATCTGGGTTCCCTTCCTGATGCACACAAATGCCAATCCAAGACACTGGGGTTTCAAAGAAAAAGCCTTAGTACAGAGTGCTGTGTAAGGGAACAGGAGAAAAGAGCCACGCTTCAGATCTGTCTCTCTATATCTCTTATAGTATTCTGGTAAAAGGTGTGCTTATGGTAATAAGTACCTTGGTCTGAGGTGACAGGATCTGGGGTGGTATTTTGGCTGAGTGTGTGCAGACAGGTTTGCATGCTTATTCATAGGACACACAGATGAAAATGGCTGTCTTGACCTGATGGTGGGTGTGATTTTTAGTGTTATAATGAGTATCGGTCACTACTGGTTAAGGTGCTGTATTACTGTGCATGTCTAGAGGGCCAATTCTGACTGAAACTGGTTTTTTCTAGGAGAAGAAAAACTAGAACTGGGGTGGGATGACTCAGGTTTTCTCATTAATAAACATAGGGGATGGTTTGGCAGGATTATAAGACACTAAGTTACAAAAACAGGCTAAGGGGTAAGGCACAAGGTCGTAAGATTATCAGGTCCTTGGTAATTACGAGGGAAGGCACCTCGGTTACAGCTTAGTATTCTTCTGTACATAAGTTAGAAGGTATAAACAGTTCTTGGTTACAATCCCCGTCCCCCCATTTGTTGTTCACTCCTCAAGCTTGAAGGATCTGGGTAACGATCAACCTGGCTTCTTCATGCTGGAGAGGGGTGCTGACATTAGGGGTGGAGGAACGGAATTGTTTTGCTTGGAGTTGAAGATATTTATGAGTTCTTGGTTGTCGTTCATGGAGAGACTGGAACCCCTGGGTGCCAGGGTTCAACTGGCATAAGAACAATCCAGACGCTCTAAGTCTCTGAGAAAAAAACTTAACAAACAAATTGACACCCAAAGGTGTAAATAAAAGGAGTAGAAAGATCATAATTAGGGGACCTACAAGTGAATAAAACTGTCACATTGGGAAAATATATTTTTTAAATAGATTCATAGATAGAGCCCAGGTTGTTAATTTTATGTAGCCATGTGGCTTGGTTATGGTGTCCAGATGCCACTAGGATTTTCAGGAACATTGTTGCTTGGGGTTTTTCACACAGTTTTGCATACTGTGGCAGTATGAGAGTGTATGAAATTGACCTCCTGACTATTTAAAATCTCTTAGCCATAGACACTTTATTTTGTTTTTATTTCTTTACCCCCTTTTGGATCAAGATTTTCTCTGAAAGCATTGCTGATCAACATTTGGTATTAGTCCCATGGTGCCAGGGAAGCTTATCCTTGGGAGTCAGGTCCCATGTAGTGAGGGAAAGCAGTGAGTTTATTTGCAGAATTTGGCTTAGAGAAAGGCCAACAAGGAGGTTTTCACAGAGTGACTCTTAGGTATTAATTACAATTAGGCTTTCTTTCATCATTATAGAAATAAGTTTCATAAGTGCAAGCCTCAAGATCAAGGGCTTGGCTTACTAGCATATTTCCTTCTGTGGGAGCCCCCTCTTTAAAGGAAACAAAGCCTGTGTGACACAGCCATAAGTTAAAAAGTAACAAGCCTCCTCAGAGGAAAAGAACATACAGATGGTATCACCACTGACTAATTTTCTCTAGGCTGTACACTTCCTTCCTACAATAACATCACCAGACAGGGGAAATCCATGTGGGGAAGGGTGGCTGCCCTCCTGGATGAGTGGGGACCACTAAGAGAGTATGGAGATGTCCTAAAAACTCTGGCAGGTATACTGGTTGTGCTAAAGCAGGTAGCAGAGAGCTGCACTTAAATAAGAAGAAAGAAAACCACCAAACAGCAGTGGCTATAGCCTGGTCCATTAGGAGTCTCACAGGTGGCTACTGAGGCAGAACAAGTAGCAAAGGCCTGTATGGGCCACTTAGAAGAAGAGTTAAAGTTGCAAAAGGAAAAAGTAATTTCTAAGCTCCTTGACCTACCCAGCACTCCCAGGGCCTCCTTCTCTATGTGAAAGCTATGCGGCAAGGGTTAGGTGTGACAAGATAGGGAAATGTTAAGTTTAGCTTAAAACTCTTATCTACTAAGCCGGGGAATTAAAAATCATAGTCTGTCCTGTAATTCCCCAATTTAAACCTTTTAACAGCCTTAAAATAAAGGTAATTAATCCAATTACCAAATTTCAGTAATTAAAGAAAAAGTCCTTAAAGGCTATGAAAAAAATCTTACTCACATATATGGTATTACAAACCTGAAGTTTAGATCTATTAACTGCAGCTTAAGGAGGAACTTGTGCATTAATTAGTATGAAATGCTATACCTACATACCTGATAAATATGGTATCTCTTCTATTATAAATCATATGCAGAAAAATATTAAGAATGTTAAAAGTCTTTGTAAATTTAATTCATTTTCTAAGTTTATTTCTTCCAGAATCAATGCCTTTCCAGAACAAGGTATTAGTCATGCAGGTATTTCATCCAGTTCCAACCACAGTATCAGACCCACCTTCCCTCAACCTCAATAGAAAAGCCAGAGAGTTTCACATCCCATTAGGCAGGGGCTACTGCCCTGACCAGCAGGAAGCAGCTACAGAAGAATGACCATTGCTTTTCAGCTCCCCCTTAAGAATAAGGGTGTAAACTCTCTGAGGAGGGAGTTGAGGCAGGTTAGTATAGAAAACAGGGAAGGCAGCTGGTCAGAATAAAGTGCGCCAAAGACTCTGGTCAGAAGGTCCAGTTTTAAGGTCCTGGGCTCAAAAGAAGTTCTGGATAACTCCAAACAGAAAGGCCTCTCCATTGGTTCCCTGAAAGCTAACAGGTGAAGGTAAAAAGGCAACCAAACAGGACAGCAAATAGGTGGGGCCCTGTGTATCTATGTGGACGCTCCTTATGTCTGAACTAGTTTTTGAGGTCACTGTAGAAAACTCAAAGAATTATAAGAGGGAAATATATGGTATTAGAAGCCTCCTCATAGGACTCCCCTACCTGGTACTTTATCTACTAATGGAAATGTTGCTTATATACTGTTAGACCAGCACGATCTGCCCCATATTGTTCCCCATAAATATCTTTCTTTTTGCCTGTAGCGCCCTAGCCAATACCATCCTTGGGTGCTACTGGCCTTCCTTGGACTGTCACTCCTGCTTGGACAGCGTGAAATACCTTGATGGCATAGCAGAGTATGATTGATCAACAAGTTTGGAATGAGACCTTTTCTGTCTCATAAGGAGACTCATTAATGTTCAATGTTGTGTATATATTCCTAATCACTCCCATAATATCTCACAAGCCCACATAGAGCACATTGATAAATTTGCTATTGAACCCCTGTCTAGCTGGTTAAATTCCCTTTCTTGGCCCTGACAGCATGTCTTTGAAGGAGGACTGTTACCACTCTGCTGTCTGTTACACTGTTGCTGTGGAATGTGGCTGCAATGCACGTCCTATGGTCAACTTAGGCTGCTGTGTGGGGGTGGAATGCAGGAGCCCAGGGTCTGGGCTCCCCCTCCTTAAAAGAAACAAAGCTCATAGCACGTAGTAACTGCATGACCCGGACATAAGTTAAAAAGTAACAAGCCAGAGGAAAAGAATGAAAAGAACGTACAGATGGTATCATTGACTGTAATTTTCTCCAGGCTGTACACATCCTTCCTACAATAACATCTCCAGACCCCATTTATGTGCTTCATGTGACCCTAGCAGAAGCTCTGTTATGAATTGTCTTTGTTCTGAGACCCTTTATATCGTCCCCCATTTTCCTGCCTCTTTGTGGAGTGCTACCTTCATTCTCTGGACCTCCCGCCACCAGAGACTCTTTCCTGTCCGTAAGTCCCAATAAAGCTTACGTCTGACTCAGAGCCAAGTGCGTTCTTTGGTCTCACGGCAGCCCAGACCCATGTCCCTCCAGGAGCTGGGTTGGAATACCTGTTAGGCAGGGTTCATATATTCCAGAGTTTGTTTTAATAGATCTCCCTGTTATAAGTTCAAATGGGGATAATTTGTTTTCTAAAAGGAGTGGATCTAAGATTTAGAATTTGCAAAGTTCTTTGATTACAGTTTTAGTAAACTGGAAGTCCCTATTGCTTGAGAGAACAGCAGGAATTCCTCCGGGTGGGGAAATTTATGTGTTTTTTTTTTTCCTCAGTGGATGCAGGAGACTTTATAAATATTTTTTCATTTCATGCCCTAAATAATCTAAAAAGCCTTAGGGTAATACATTAACTTGTACAGGATACTAAGATCTCATTCCCTATCCAAGGTTTCATGTTAAATAAAACTGAGTTGTCTTTTTCTTACAATCATGTTAACTCCTATTTTACTCTTTACCTAAATAACTGACCACACAGGTTAAATCAGATAGTGTTTTACAGAAAGTTAAAATTTTTGGTTAAAATTAATTTCTCCTCCCTTTTGGTCTCACACAGAAATTAAAGTCCTAAAATACAGACAACATCACCCTTTATCTTGTATTCTGATTCACCTTAGTCTTAACCAGGTCAGCCCCATTCACATTTCCAAGTGAAGTCGGATCCCTTCTTCAGCTTCTTTAACAGTTGTTGCATGGTGACATCTTCTAGAACTAATGAAGCTCCTTCAGTATATTTCCTGTGCTGGGGAGCTCCAACTCTGACTTTCAGGTGTCACACAGACACCCCAAGTTCTAGGGAGCTACTAGGTTACACACAAAGGGCAAAGTATCTTCAGAATTTATAAATAACAGCTAAAGCCCAAGAACAGTATAAATATGACTGCTGCAAGAGCTCACAATCTAGGCCCTAATTCCCTTATAAGCATCTTCCAAACGAAGTTATTTCCAGAAATAAAAACATTTGGCAATTAACTTGTATTGTGATTATTAACTACAGAACACAGCAGAAGATTTTTCCTGTCTCACCTCTACACTTTTACCAGGGTTATGTTAATTAACAGGTAGAACATAATTTATATACTTGCTTTGCTTCTCTTTTAAAGTCCCTTTTTGTTGAAGATAAACTCCAACTTGGGAAACAGATGTGACTCAAGCAATTGGGCTCCTGTTTACCATGTAGGACGTCCAGGGTTCGATTCCTGGGGCCTCCTGGTGAAAGGCAAGTTGGCCCACACAATGAGCTGGCTTGAGCGGAAAGCTGGCCCACACGGAGTGCTGGTCGGTGTGGAATGCTGGCCCATGCAGAGTGCTGGCCTGCACAGGAGTGTTGGTCCACATGGAGAGCTGGCGCAGTAAGATGACATAACAAAAAGAGACACAGAGGAGAGACAATAAGAGACACAGCAGACCAGGGAGCTGAGGTGGCGCAAGAGATTGAGCAGCCTCTCTCCCACTCCAGAAGGTCCTAGGATCGGTTCTTGGTGCCACCTAAAGGGAAGACAAGCAGACACAGAAGAACACACAGAGAGCAGACAGTGAGCGCAAAACAATGAGGGGGTGGGGGACAAATAAATAAAAAAACAAAAAACAAATCCTCTGCAGCAGTTTGAAATAAAAATATATCCTTTAAGGTTTGATTTTGGGAAGGCAAAGTGTCAAAAGTTGTCAGGTTTGAACATTATGTTAAACAGGAAAATGGATCACTGTGCGACAATATTTGGTTCTCTATTTAACCAAAGTGACAATAAAAGAGTAAAATAGGAGACACGATTGTAAGAAAAAGAACTCCTTCAAAAGTGAGAAGACTCGTTTTCTAAGATAATAAAGGATGATAAGGTTAATATAAATGCCATTGAGGATATTATTTTGATACGACATTGAGTCTTTGTTTTCTTAAACCACCAAGGATATGACAAGGTCAACATAAAGAACAAGAACTTACAAAACATAGACTCTCTGCCTTTTATATTGATTATTCAGGGGGAAAAAAAACCTTGCAACCGTTTTACTAAAAACAGACCAAAAATCTAAGAAAACCTTGTCACTTTAACAGAAAAAAAACAAATTCTAGTTTTGCATCAGTATTACTAGTTGATAAATAAGCTTATCAAATCTTAGTCAACATTGACCATGACAGATAAAATTCATTTCCACAAACTTTCTATAACCTTATTTATTCATTTAGGCTTTGTCTTGTGCATTCCTCCTTCATATTCTGTGAAGACCAGTTATTTTACTTTGGGGCAAAGCCATACTCCCTTAAGTAAGCTTATTTTAGTCAGCACTGACTAAAACAAATAAAATTCAATTTCATAAACCCTCTAAACTTTCGATATCCATTCAGGTCTTATTTACATATTCCTGCTTCTCATTCTGTGAAAACTAGTTATTTTATGTTAGGACAAAACTACACTCTTTTCTTTAATAAAGCATAATTTTAAGTTACCAAAAAGATATTTGAACTGCCATCACAATCCTACAAAACACAATTATTATTAAAATAAAGTTTGTCAACATAATAACTAATTTTATTAAATGCAAACTTATATTTTTCATCATCCTAAAGATCCAATAGGTATAATGCTAGCTTATTTTATCCATACCTGCATAATCCTAGGGAGAATAGACTGAAGTTAAATAAAATGGTATGCTTGTATTGTATTTAACATTGATAGTTCATGGATGGTTTCCAGAAATATTGCTTTCTTCAGTTTACCATTTTATCAGTGAGATATATTAATGAACAATTTCCAAAACAGATTTCTGGAGGTAAGTTAAGAAGGGTTGGTTTGCTATTAGAGCCAAGCTACGATTTAATTGCAGACTTACAAAAGCAGCCAGGAATTTTCCTTTCCTTTTTAATATTTTAATAGAGTTGTTTGGTTCAAAAGTCATCATAGAAACAGGAACGGGACTAGAATTTGTTGCTGTATTTTTGCAGCTGTATTTGCCTTGTGGTTATTACTATTTTCTCCCGTGTTTGCCCAAGAATGACCAGGAATTTTAATTACAGCTAAAACTTTTATAACAGTTTAGTATCTAGTAATTTCTTAACATAATAAATGTTTTTTTAATTTTTGTTTTTCCTTCATTAGCAGTTGAAACCTCTTTGTTTTCAAGATACCTTAAAATTATGAACAACCTCAAAAGCATACTATCAGACTAGAAAATATGCTAAAATGTTTAATTTGGCCCAAATATAATCCATGAAAACCTTTCCATTGTTTTCAAGAACATTTTCTTTTATCTACTAGAGCTTTTGAAATTTGGCAATTGGATTTTATTCAATTACTCCCTTCCCAAGGCAATATATGTGTTTTTTTGTTTTGTTTTGTTTTGTTTTTAACTTTATTTTGTACATTTAATAATTGAAAACATAAACAATTAAAAACTAAAAAGTAAACACAGATGAATGAATATATACATTTCTCAATTAAATGTAATGGATACATGTAAATTTTTTTTTTTTTAATCAAACAATATATTACCCAATATATTTGGTTCATAGTAATGCATTCATACAGTATTTGTCCTTTTGTGTCTGGCTTGCTTCACTCAACATAATATCCTCCAGGTTCATCCATGTTGCCATATGCTTTACGACTTTATTTCTTCTTACAGCTGCATAATATTCCATCATGTGAATAGACCACAGTTTGTTTATCCATTCATCTGTTGATGGACACCTGGGTTGTTTCCAACTTTTGGCAATGGTGAATAATGTGGCTATGAACATCGGTGTGCAGATGTCTGTTCGTGTCACTGCTCTCAGTTCTTCTGGGTATATACCCAGTAGTGGTATTGCAGGGTCATGTGGCAAGTCTATATTCAACTTCTTTAGGAACTGCCAAACAGTCCTCCATAGTGGTTGTACCATTGTGCATTCCCACCAACAGTGAAGAAGTGTTCCTATCTCTCCACATCCTCTCCAACCCTTATAGTTCTCTGTCTTTTTAATAGTGGCCATTCTGATAGGTATAAAATGATATCTCATTGTAGTTTTGATTTGCATTTCCCTAATCATGAGTGATGTTGACCACTTCTTCATGTACTTTTTTGCCATTTGTATTTCTTCTTCGGAGAAATGTCTATTCAAGTCTTTGGCCCATTTTTTAATTGGGTCATTTGTCTTTTTATTGTTGAGTTGTAACATCTCTTTATATATCCTGGATATTAAACCCTTATCAGATACATGATTTCCAAATATTTTTTCCCATTGAGTTGGCTGCCTTTTCACCCTTCTGACAAAGTCCTGTGAGGTGCAAAAGTGTTGAATTTTGAGGAGGTCCCATTTATCTACTTTTTCTTTTGTTGCACGTGCTTTGGGTGTGAGGTCCAAGAAACCACCACCTGCTACAAGGTCTTGAAGATGCTTCCCTACATTTTATTCTAGGAGTTTTATGGTCCTGGCTTTTATATTTAGATCTTTGATCCATTTTGAGTTGATTCTTGTATAGGGGGTGAGATAGGGGTCCTCTTTCATTCTTTTGGTTATAGATATCCAGTTCTCCCAACACCATTTGTTGAAGAGACTGTTTTTTCCCATCAGCGTGGGCTTGGTAGGTTTGTCAAAAACCAATTGACGGGAGGCGGCTGTGGCTCAATCAGTAGGGCTCCCGTTTACCATGTGGGAGGCCCCGGGTTCGGTTCCCGGGGCCTCCTCGTGAAGGCAGGCCTGCCCGCACGGCGTGGTTGGCTGACCCAGCGAGCACAAGCAGCAAGGGGGGGATAAATGAATAAATAAATAAAATCTTTAAAAAACAAAACAAAACAAAAAAAAAAAACAATTGACTGTATAGGTGAGGGTTTATTTCTGGATTCTCAATTCTATTCCACTGATCGATATGTCTATCTTTATGCCAGTACCATGCTGTTTTGACCACTGTAGCTTTGTAATATGTTTCAAGGTCAGGCAGTGAAATTCCTCCCACATTGCTCTTCTTTTTTAGAATGCTTTTGGCTATTCGGGTGCACTTACCCTTCCAGATGAATTTGGTAATTGCCTTCTCTAATTCTGTAAAGTAAGCTGTTGGGATTTTGATTGGTATTGCATTGAATCTATAAATCAGTTTGGGCAAGATTGACATCTTCACGATATTTATTCTTCCAATCCATGAACACAGAATGTCTTTCCACTTGTTTAGGTCTTTTAAAATTTCTTTTAGCATTGTTTTGTAGTTTTCTGCATATAGGTCCTGTACTTCTTTGGTTAAATTAACTCCTAGGTATTTGATTCTTTTTGTTGCTATTGAAAATGGAATTTTCCTCCTGATTTCCTCCTCAGATTGTTCAGTACTAGTGTACAAAAACATTACTGATTTTTGCATGTTGATCTTATATCCTGCCACTTTGCTGAACTCATTTAATATATGTGTTTTTAAATTTAAATTTTTTATTTTTTTAAGGAGGTATCAGGGATTGAACCTGGGACTTTGAACATGGGAGGCATGCACTCAACCACTGAACTAAACCTGCTCCCTATATATATGTTTTTGTTGTTTTTTTGAGGTACCAGAGCCAGAGCCAGGGATTGAGACCAGGGCCTCGTATGTGGAAAGCCGGTGCTCAACCACTGAGCCACATTGGCTTCCCTGAGTTGGTTTTTTCATTTGTTGTTTCGTTTTTGTTTTTAGGAGGCACTGGGGACTGAACCTGGGACCTCCCATGTGGGAAGCAGGCTCTCCACCACTTGAGCCACATCTGCTCCCCCATATGTCATTTTTGTTTGCTTGTTTTGTTTTTCCTCTATATGTTTTAATCATGATTTGTCTTCTGTGATTACTGTTGTAAGGGTATTATTAGAAAAAAAAATTCTAAATTGGGTAATTACAGGACAAACTATGCAAAACATGGCTTATTCCATAACATACCGCTTATCCCTATCATTCCTACTCTCTAGGCCTATCAGAAAGAATTCTAAGGCACCTCCTGCCTGTCCTCCCCTCCAATCTTTTCTGCACCCAGCTCTTTCCCCAAAGCTGCCTGGACTGGTTTGTTTGTTACCACTTTAATTTGCTACTTTACGTTTTTACTATTTCTGACAGTATTTTCCCTCTGTAAATATAATTTATCTAACTTGATATATTCCTTAGTTATCTTTAAGGTGGGAACCGTCCCTATAGCCAATAATATCTGTATTTAAAAAAAGGTAATTTGTCATCAGGGTGTCCCAGAGAGGGAGTGTTGAGCAAACTATGCTTCGTTTCCTTAAAGGGATCTTGGCCAGTTCCGTTCCAAACAAGGAGCTCACTCTGCCCAGTTCTAAGCAAGTCATATAAAGGTTGAGCCATCAAAGGAAAACTATTATATTTTTATAATATCCTGCAAGGCTAAAAAAACCTCTAATTGACAGTCTTGGTCTTGGGAGGAGGGAAAGTTATACTGCTCTGGATTAGGTCAAGGAGAAGGCCCTGGTGAGACAGAAAGAATGAGGCTGAACAGTTTAGAATAGTGTTTTAAAAGAAAGGGTGGAGTTTAAATTTTATTTCTTTGACTGAAAGGACAGGGATATGTATGGAACTTACTTCCTTATCCTGGTCTGCTTAGTCGGATTTCAGGAGCCTCAAATGAGGGCAGTGGGGTTCAAGACAGACAAGGTTGCCCTAGCACTGATCAGAGCCCATATGCCCTCCTTTTGTTTCCAGTTATCAGATCTGGTTCATCGAAAGACACGACCCAGAGAATTGGAAAAGTCCCTGCCATTTCCAGAGGCAGCTCTGGCAGTTACACTGAAAGGCATTTTGCTTTCTTAGAGGATAAAGAGCATTGGGGGGAGGGTAGAGGAAGGGGTGGAGGGTGCTGCTGTTTTCAAAAAATTGTAGGGAGTTTCTTTTTTAATGACCAGGTTGATTACAGTAATTACAAGTACTAACGCCCTGAACCCTGCTGCCTCAAGGGTTGTTTTGGGAGGGTGGAACTAAGACAATCTTTGAAACATTTTTACAGCTTCAGCAGATGGAGGGTTGCTTTGGTAATATGGGACATAAGTCATGGATGTGACAGTTTTAAAACATGGTTTCAAATTCTTTGACAATTCTTCCATTGAGATGTGGAGTCTATGTACCCTCCTTTTCCATTTGTGTGAGCTTGTGACTGCATTGACCAATAGAGTAAGGCAGAAGTCCCACCATGTGACTTCTGAGTGCTAGGTCATAAAAGGCCAGATAGCTTCCTTGTGTGCTAGAACATTCACTTCTGAAGACCCAAGTCTCCATGTAAGAAGTCTGTTTACCCTGAGGCTGCCATGCTGTGCGGAAGCCCAAGCCACATGCAGAGGCCATGTGTGGGCATGCTGGTCTGCAGCCTCAGCTGAGCACAACCTTTTTCAAGTCATCCCAGTCCAGGTGTCAGAAACATAAGGGAAGGAGCTTCCAGATGATTTCTCTCAGCCAAAGCCTCAGACATAATGGAGCAGGGACAAGCCATTCCAAGTGTCTCCTACTGAATCCCTGTCCCATAGAATTCATGAGCATAATAAAATGTTTATTTTATGCCACTGAGTTAGTGTGGTTTGTTATGTAGCAGTAGATAGCTATAATATGGAATCAACTCGAGCCGAGATGGGGGGATACAGTGAATTTTACAAATGGATCCTTGGATACTCCAGCAAATAAGCATGACAGTTTGGTAGGGCTCCTTTCAAATTCCTGGCCCAATCCTTGGATCAGACATCTATACTTGATATGTTTTCATTAGGTGTCAGGTTTTTCCTGGACTTTCAACTATTAGAAATTCTAGGTTATAGGATGTGGAGCTTGCAGTGGCCCCAGGACAGGAATTCAATGTAGTTCAAGAGAGCAAGCCAATAATCACGTTTGTGGCAACAAATTACAAACATCTTCCCCTAACTGGGAGAGGCAGAGGGAAATTTAAGAGATGAGATTGAGATTAATGAGATAATTAATATATATGCCCTGATAAACAGCTGATAAGTGGCTAAGAGTTTAAGATAACGCTGAGAAACTTTTAGTTGTGAGAAATGTTTAGGTAATTGTATCTTTTTAGTTAAAAAAAAAATTTACTGCCAAGATAACTTAGGGTCAGGTGTATAGTTGCTCTAATTTGCATAAGCTTGAATTTAGTTAGTATGAAATATTTACCACAACTGGCTTATACATTTAATATTTATCTTCTTTTGGGGGCAGAAAGTGCTTTTATGAGAAGATTATAAGCCATATTTTTCTACTGCTATTAGAAACTTTCCTTCTGCTTGTATTGGCATTAATTTGTTATTCTCTTTCTAGTTCCTCCAGATGCGCAGGCAGGTCTCTGATTTTAGTTTTTTCTTCTTTTTTAATGTAAGCATTGAGGGCTGTAAATTTCCCTCTCAGCACTGCCTTTGCTGCATCCCATGAGTTTTGATATGTTGTGTTCTCATTTTCCTTTGTCTCAAGATATTTACTGATTTCTCTCACAATCTCTTCTTTGACCCACTGATTCTTTTAGATTGTTATTTAACTTCAATGTATTTGTAGAGTTTCCAATTTTCTACCTGTTATTCATTACCAGTTTCATTCCGTTGTGGTCAGAGAAGATGCTTTGTATAATATCAATCTTTTTTAAAATTTTGAGACTTGTTTTGTGACCTAACATACGGTCTGTCCTGAAAAATGATCCATGTGCACTTGAGAAGAATGTATATCCTGCTCTTTTGGAGGTACAATTTTCTCTATATGTCTGTTAGGTCTAGTTCATTTATCACATTATTAAAGTTCTCTGTTTCCTTATTGATTTTCTGTCTAGATGTTCTGTCTTTTGATGATAGTGGTATATTGAAGTTTCCAAATATTATTGTAGAGTTGTCTATTTCTCCCTTCAGTTACCAGTGCTTGCCTCATGTATTTTAGGGCACTGTGATTAGATGCATAAGTATTTATGATTGTTATTTCCTCTTGGTGGATTGCCCCTTTTATTAATATATTGTGTCCTTCGTTTCTTATAACAGTTTTTGACTTAAAGTCTATTTTGTCTGGTATTAATATAGCTAGTCCAGTTCATTTTTGGTTACTATTTGCATGGAATATTTTTTCCCCAATCTTTCAGTTTCAAACTATTTGTGTCTTTGGGTTTAGGGTAAGTCTCATGTAAACAACATATAGTTGGATCATGTTTTTTAATACGTTCTGCCACTCTGTCTTTTGATCAGGGAGTGTAATCCATTAATATTCAGTGTTAATATAAAGTACTTACTTCAGCAATTTTGTACTTTGGTTTTTATATGTCATATCTTCTTTTTGTCTCTCTTTTCCTTTCTTTGCCACCTCTTTTTCTGTATAGTTGATCTTTTGTGATGTATCTGCCTGATTCCTTCCTCATTTCTGTTTCTCTATATATATTTTAAAATACTTTTGGGAAGCGGATGTGGCTCAAGCGGTTGGGCTCCCATCTACCATATAGGAGGTCCAGGGTTCGATACCTGGGGCCTCTTGGTGAAGGCAAGCTGGATTGCGTGGCGAGCTGGCCCAAGTGGAGAGCTGGCAGAGCAAGATGATGCAACAAAAAGAGACATAGAGGAGAGACAATAAGAGACATAGCCGACCAGGGAGCTGGGGTGGCGCAAGAGATTGAGTGCCTCACCCACATTCTGGAAGGTCCCAGGATTGGTTCCTGGTGCTGCCTAAAGAGAAGACAAGCAGACACCGAAGAACACATAATGAATGGACACAGAGAGCAGACAGTGAGCACAAACATAGCTGGGCGGGGGGGAATAAATAATTAAATAAATCTTTTTTAAAAGTACTTTCTTTGTAGTTACCCTGGGTTTTATATTATACAACCTACACCCATAACCTACTGTATTAGTCAGGGTTCTCTCGGGAAACAGAATCAACAGGAGATATCTGTCAATAATATAAGATTTTATAAGAGTCTCTCACATGACCGTGGGGATGCACAAGTCCAGGTTCCACAGGCAGGCTGCAAACCAGGGGCTCCAATGAAAGTCCAATGAAAGGTCCTTGATGAGGTTCTGGGAGAAGTTGGCTGTCCAAAGATGAGCTGGGAAATTCTCTCTGAATGTTGAAATCACTTCCCCTTTTAAGGCATTCAACTGATTGGATAAAAGCATCACCCATTGCTGATGCAATCTCCCTGATTGATGCAGATGTAATCACCTATCCATGCAGTAAACTCACTGGTGATCGAAGTCCATAAATGCTCTTGTATTACAATTAGCCCAGTGCTTGCTGGACCTAACACCTGGACACAATTACCTGGCCTAGTTGACATATTAGCCTAACCATCACACCTACTAATTTGAAAAGATACAAACTTAGCTTCAATAGCCTACATGTTCTCTGCCCCCATATCCTCCTTTCCCCCCTCTTTATGTCATTATTTTTTGTCTCACTTTACCACTTTATATTTTGCATGCCCATTATTAGGAACTATGCCTTTCTCTTGTTCAATTGTATTCTGACTCTTATAGGAATTAAAGTGTAGACTTGTATATTGAGGATACAGTACTATTGGGTTTTTCATTTATCCTTTTAGTTACCCTTACTGATGTACTAAATTTCTTCACACTACTCCAAGCCACTCTGTCTTGCCTTTTCATTTCAATCTGCAGAATTCCCTTTAGTAATTCTTGTAGGGCAGGTCTCTTGTTGATGAATTCTCTCAGTTTCTGTTTATCTGTGAATATTTTAAAGTCACTCATTTTTTAAAGACAGTTTTGCTTTATAAAGAAGTTTTGGCTGGCAGTTTTTCTCTTTCAGTACCTTAAATATATCATACTACTGCCTTCTGGCCTCCATGGTTTCTGAAGCGAAATCAGAACTTAATCTTATTGAGGATCCCTTGTATGTGACAAATCGGTTTTCTCTTGCTGCTTTCAGAATTCTCTCTTTAACTTTGGCATTTAACACACATACTTGTGAGTTAAAGACACACAAGTATGTGTCTTGTAGTAATCATATTAGGAGCTATTCTTTTTGGAGTATGTTGTGCTTCTTGGATATGTATATTTATGTCTTTCAAAAAAGTTGGGAAATTTTTGGGCATTATTTCCTCAAATATTCTTTCTGCTCCTTTTCCTTTCTCTTCTCCTTCTGGGACACCCATGACACATATGTTTGTGTCCTTCATACTGTCATTCAATTCTCTGAGACCCTGCTCAATTTTTTCCTTCTTTTCTCTTTCTGTTCTTCTGCCTGTACAATTTTGGGTATCGTCTTCTAGCTCACTTATGCTTTCTTCTCCCTGTTCAACTCTGCTATTGTATTCCTCTAAAGTATTTGTTTGTTTGTTTTTTTAGGGGGTACTGGGGATTGGACCTGGGACCTTGTACATGCAAAGCACATGCTCAGTCACTGAGCCACACGCTCTCTGCTCTAATGTATATATATATTTTTAGGTACTGGAGCTGGGAATTGAACCTGGGACTTCGAATGTGGGAAGCCAGTGTTCAACCACTGAGCCACATCAGCTCCCCTAAGTTAGTTTTTGCGTTTGTTTGCTTGTTGTTTTTTTGTTTGTTTGTTTGTTTTTGTTTTTGTTTTTAGGAGGCACCAGGAACTGAACCTAGGGCCTCTCATGTGGGAAGCAGGCACTCAACTGTTTGAGCCACATCTGCTCCCCCGTAATGTTTTTTTTTTTTTTTTTTTTGCAGGCAGGAAGTTTATTGAGAAGCTCTCTCAGCAGAGGGGGTCTACCCTCTAATGTATTTTTTTTTTAATAAATATTTTATTTTTAAGATTTATTTCTCCCTCCCCTCTCATTATTTTGTACTCACTGACTGCTCTGTATGTGTTTTTCTGTGTCTGCTTGTCTTCTCTTTAGGTGGCACCAGGAACTGATCCTGGGACCTTCTGGAGTGGAGACAGGTGCTAAATCTCTTGTGCCACCTCAGCTCCCTGCTCTGCTGCTTCTCCTATTATCTCTCTTCTGTATCTCTTTTTGTTGAGTCATCTTACTGTGCCAGCTTTCCACACGGGCCAGCGCTCCACATGGGCCAGCACTCTGCAAGGGCCAGCTTGCTTTTCACCAGGAGGCCCTGGGAATCGAACCCTGAACCTCCTATATGGTAGATGGGAGCCCAATCACTTGAGCCACATCTGCTTCCCCTTCTAATGTATTTTTAATCTCATCTATTGTGCCCATAAGTTCTGTTATTTTTCTTTGCATGGTTTCAAATCCTTCTTTATGCTTACCCAGTGTCTTCTTACTATCCACGATCTCTTTAGCCATATTTTCCTTCATCTACTTGAAATGATTTAGGAGATTTGTTTGATCTTCTTTTGATTAATTGTTTCAAATTCTGTGCCTCCTCTGAAGTTTTAATTTGTTCTCTTGATTGAGCCATATCTTCTTGTTTCTTGTAATTTATTGTTGCTGTGTAGGCATCTGATTATCTTGATAAGTTAACTCCAAAGGTCAGTTTCTCCCTTTTGTCTAGGGTTTTATTGTTGATTGGCATGGTGTTAAGGCTCTTCTTTGATGCTTGTTCCAACTTATTCTAGACCTTTAGAATAGCCTATGTTTAACTGATCCACTTTCCTCTGCTCTTAATCATCTAATTCTTGCCCTGGATATGTGGTATAATTTTTTAAAAATAAAATTTTATTGAAGTATATAATTCATACATGAACATACATAAACAATAAATGTATAGTAAAAGTTATGAACTTACAAAACAAGTGTGCATATCATCATACAAGGCTTCTATATATCACCCCACCACCGACACCTTACATTGTTGTGAAACATTTGTTACAAACGATGAAAAAAGCATCATCAAAATATTACTACTAACTATAGCCTGTATTTTACATTTGGTGTACTTTTCCCCCAACCCACATGATTATTAACACTTTGTATTAGTATTATACGTTTGTTATAATCCTTGAGAGGACATTTTAATATTTGTCCTGTTAACCACAGTCCATGTGGCAGTTTGATATTGTTTATGAACTCCAAAAATAGATATTGGATTATGTTTGTAAACTGGGTCTCTTCCTCTGGGTGTGATTAAATTATGATTAGGGCTTTGATTGGGTCATGTCAGTAGGACAGAGAAACTGCGCCACAGAGAAGGGAGGTGGGAGTTTTGAGGTAGAGCCCAGGAAGTAAAGACACAAGAAAGAGCAGAGCAGCTGAGTCTGGAGAGAATCGAGCCCTGGTAAGAGAGATGAGACTTGTTCCAGCCTACAGCTGATATTGGAAGAAGCTAGGACCACAGAGCCTTAAGAGAAAGCCTGAACGGTTGCAGATGTTGGCAGCCATCTTGCTCCAATACATGGCAACAGACTTTGGTGAGGGAAGTAACTTATGCCTTATGGCCTGGTAACTGTAAGCTTCTACCCCAAATAAATGCCCTTTATAAATAAAGCCAACAGATTTCTGGTATTTTGCACCCCTTTGGCTGACTAATATAGTCCATCTTCCACCACTGGATTCCCTGTGTTATATAGTCCCATGTTTTGTACAATCCACTCAAAGTGAAAACTCATTGGCTCTCATTTTCATCACAGGGTCATTTCATCACCCCAGTCAATTTTAGAATGTTTTATTACTCCAAAGGAAAAATCCATACCACCTTATATGTGGTACAATTTTTAATATTGCACTTTTTGTGTAATTGTTTCACTTCCAGGAGAAAACTTCCTTTCCTCTGTTCCTTCTCTAGGAATCTTGATCTGTTCAAATTGTGTTTGTGCAGAATTTCCTCCCCAGCTCCTATGGTTTGTTTAAATTACTTCCCTTAGTCAGTGCCCCGTTTTCCTCACATTTTTCATTTCGGGGACCTTCCTTTTATATAGCAGTTCAGTTAAACCCCTTCCCCACGTTTTTCTTCCCCATTAGGGTATCCTGACCCAGAGGCAAGATGAGGTCAGTTCAGAAAGGTGGGTCATTCCAGAGAAGTCCATTTTGTGTTTCGGTAGTCCAGTCAACAGAAAATGGATTGAGTGAGCACAGCACTTTTCAGTCACAGTTTCACCACAGACTCTCTTTTCTTCTTGGGGTCCCTTTCGTATGCAGCACTCCTCAACAGCTTGTGTTCTGCCCTGGATCTCTGTGGACTTGGGTGCCAGTCACTAGATATGGGTGGAGTTCTAATGCGGCTGTCCCCAGTGGGAGGTGGGAGGGATCTGAGCTGCTGCCTCTGAGCAACTTCCCAAGCTGCAGGGCACCAAGTGAAGGCGAGGCATTGGACCGGTGGGTCCAGGGTGGATGTTTCCTACCTGATATTTTTCTTTCTTTGAATTAGCATTTATAGGGTCCTTCTCCAGTCTCTACAATCCTTCTGAGTTCTAAGCAAATGGGAATTGTCCTTTTATTCACTGAATCTCTGGGGAGGTTTTTTCAGGGGATGTCTTATATCACCAGTTGATCGACATCACCCCTTTCTTAATTTTTGAACAAGGGGCCCTGTGTTTTGACTTGGGCCCACAAATTATGTCTCTGGTTCTGGTAGGCAGTAGCTTACATCAGTGCAAGCTACTGGCTTGGATATTAGGTGAGGCCTGCTCATACATTAGGAAGGCAAGTGTCTGGTTCTGGAGGGAGCTTAAGTCAAGAGGAAAGGTTTACGGATATTCAAAGACAGAGGAGCATAGCAATGGAGGTCTTGGCCCACTTGGTCACTCAGGGGTTTAGGCAAATGTGGCCCGGCACAAATCTCAGCAAGATGGCTCAGAGCCCCAGGATTTCTTGGTTGATTCTATTCTTCTGGAATCCTCCAGCTCATAGAGACCTTGCCCTATTTATGCCACTGTTAGTCCCTATGAGGGCTGGGAAATTATTCTTAACAACTGTAGGTTCCTTAGTTGACTGGATGGGTCACATCATCAAACTCAACTTGAGGCTTCTTAGGAGTGCCCATCTTTTCAGAGGTTCAGGCTGATGATGGGGATTCTTGAGCAGTCTGTCTTCTTGAGGACCTGCCTTCCACCTGAGATGGCTCACTGCCTGAGCCAGGGAGGAATTAATATGCCGAACAGGTGGCCTTCCAAGTCCAGGTGATGTTGTACAGTTGAGAATACCAGTAGGCACATCATGAATAATTGTTGAATGAATTAACAAAGTCCAAGCCATGTATGACATTTCTTTGCTGTGCTTACAGTTCTAGAGTCCGACCAGATTTAATTTAAAGAAAGTTACCACTTGAGAGAAGTCACACCTCTGCATTACAGTGCCCACCATGCTGTATAGTATTGTCTCTCTGGGTTTTCTCTGCAGTGTGATTGTGGACATTTTGAGGGCAGGGACTTTATCTTCCTCATCTTTGTACCCTTGTCCATTCACATTCTGGAGCTTAAACAAAACTTAAAGGAAGGAGGAGCAATGAGATAAGTTCTGAGAAGTATTAACCAGGGGCTAGAAGAGAAGGACTCTGGAAAATGGCAGCCTGTGAGAACCATCATGACCCAAGCCTGCAAGAAAGGGAAGGGAAGTCCCTGGGATTTTCAGGGTTGGTTTCACGGGGATGAGGCACAGGTTCTTTTGCCATCCCCGTTAATGGTGGGTGGGGTGTGTAGATGGTGCTGTTGTAGCTAAGGGAATGGCCAAAGTCAAAATCATTATTAGAGACAGGGACCAAAAACTCAACAGGGTGGGTGAAGGGAGCCCTCTGGTTTTGAGGAGTGTGTGTAATTTGGAATTAGTATTTCCTAGGCTATCAGTCACTTAGTTATTCAACAAGCACTACTGAGTGCTCACCAAATGCAGAACACAAGAAAACATATTATGAAAAGACATGAGGAAAGTAAGGGATGGGTTTTGGTTTTCCAGCTGCACCCCAGCCAGCTGGGGTGGCAATTCTCGTACACTCACAACTCTGCATAAAGACTATGGGAGCCCTTCTGGTTTCTAACTCTCCTCTCATCTGAGTGCTCTTAAAAATGTTTGCTTAAACCAGTACTTTCTGCCTTTTTGGAGGAGAGAAAGTTGGAATTATTTTAACTGTCCCATTGAAAAACAAAGCGTCAGTCTTACTTCCCCTGTTTGGCTTGGCCGCCCTGAGACTTAATTATATGACTCAACTGTTCCTGGCTCCCCATCAGCAGGTCCTGGGGCTTGCCTCGTGTGACTGAGCTCTGAGCAGAATACGGGCCCATAGGTTTGGGAGGGACAGTAGAAGATTACTTTATCCATTTGCTTGTTCGGTTTTCCTCCATCAACAGCCTTTCAGGATAGGAAATTCCATACCCATTATATTAGCTTCCTATTGTTGCTATAAGAAATTACTACAAGCTGAATGGCTTAGAACAAATTTATTCTTTTACATTTCTGGGAGTCAGAAGTCTAAAGTAGTTTGTAGGGTGACATTTATTCTGGAGGCTCTAGGTGAGAATCTGTTTCCTTGTCATTTCCAGCTTCTAGAGGCCACCTATATTCCTTGGCTTGTGGCCCCTTCCTCAAAGCCAGCAGCATAGAATCTCTTCTCTCTGACCTCCCGCTTCCCTCTTACAGTGACTATGGTGACTATGTTGAGTTTTACCTGGATAATCTAGAATTATTTCCTCAGCTCAAGATCACACCTGCAAAGTTCTTCCCTTTTCCTATGTAAAGTTATGTATTCACAGGTTCTGGGAATGAGGATGTGGGCTTCTTTGAGGGCCATTATTCTTTCTATCACATCCTTCTTGGCCAGCTACTATGGTACTAGTTCTTAGTACTAGGAGATCAGTTTTTCTTTTTTCCCCTCCCTCCCTCACCACTCTCTTTCCTTCCTTCCTCCCTTCCTTTCTATAACTTTAATTTTATTTATTTTTTGAATAGGCAATCCATTCACGTCATTAAAAAATAAAAACAATATAGAAACGTTTTATATTGAGAAGTCCCGATCCTATTCCTGTCGTCATCCACCCCATTTCCCCCCATCATCTACAGAAATCATTTTTATTAGTTTCTTGTGTATCTTTTAAAGCCAATACCAAAATAGATATATATATTTCTTCCACAAAAGTTAGCATACTGTAAACATCATTCTGTACCTACTTTCTTTCCTTACTTAATATATCTTGAAGACCTTTCTGTGTCAGTACATAGAGAACGTCTTCACTCATATTTCTCTTACAATCACTAAGAATTACAGTGCATGGATGTGCCATAATTTATTCAATTGGTCTCTTGTATAGATGGACGTTTGGGTTGTTACCCGACTTTGCAATTACAAATAATACTGCAATGAATAACCTTGTACATCTATTTTTCCTGTGTTTATAGGTAGAACTCTGGGGTAAATTCCTACAAGTAGGATTAGTATGCCAAAGGGTAATTCTAATAAAGTTTTCCAAATTGTCTTCTTTATGGGTTGCACCATTTTGTACGCCCATCCTCAATGTAAGAATTTTCCCATAGCCTCCACAACAGTGAGTTGTCAGCCTTAGATATATTTTAAAGCTAATCTTAAAGGTAAAAATTAGTATTTCAATGAGCTTCATATGAGTTAGTAACGGAGGTCTTTCTGTGGGTTAGAGTAGACCAAGTGTGAATGTAGCCCAAGGTTAAATGCTTTTATATCTGTATATTAGTGTCCCACATGCATGGCTGTTTGTGTCTCTCCAGCTCTGTGCCTCCCTTCCAAGAAGCAGCACCCAGAGCTGAGCTCTGATGGGTTTATTGTCTGTCTGTGAGGAGCTCAGGCTTCAGGGAGGAGTTGGGGGCAGAGGCCCCTTCACACAAGCCTGTAGGTTCCATTGTATGTAAAAGGGGAAGGAATCCAGCAGTCCCCAGGTTCTTTAGGAATCCAACGCTGGACATAGCTGGGGCCATTGTTCTGAGGCCACACGATCACAGTGTCTCTGGACACCAAGGATGGGTCCTCTGGGAAGAAGTTGAAAGGACGGAGCAGGAAGCCCACAGAGTTTCCTGGTGTGGCTGTGTTGGGAATGTCCTCTGAGTGTGGGATGTGTAGGAAACCCACTGTCACCCAGGCCACCAAGTCCTGTGGGAGAAAGGGAATGGGCAATGATGAGGAAGTTCAGAGGAAGAGAAAGGGGAGGGTGCTTTAGGGGGCAGGGCAGTGTTGAGTATTGATTACCAGAGGCCACTCTGGCCTTTGGGCATTTTCAGTCATGTCTAGAAATTTCCCTCAATCCCCTCAAGCCCCATTTTAAAGAAATAGGCACATGTGTGATGACCTCTAAATGTGTTCTATACACAGCAATTCACTCCATCCTGGAATTAGGGACAGGATCAGGCGGGGGGTAGTTAGGACCCTCCATTGGTGAGAAGAGTGGTCTTGGGGCTGGGGCTGGAAAAGGCAGAGCCAGAGCTGGGCAGATCCAGGAACAGCCAATACCTCATTTACAATGTTCTCATTGTTGTGAAGAAATTCCTCAAAGACCACGGGTGGGTCCCAGGGGTCGTTCTGGTTGTAAATGCTGCTGCTGTACAGCTCAGATTCCTGGTACTTGGTCACTGCCAGGGGGTACCTGCCGGGGTGGAGGAGAAGCCATGTGACTCTGGGCGCTGCAGCAGCCTCCTAGCCCCTTCCAGGGAACAGCTTCAGGCTAACGATGGGAGAAAGTGATGAGTTCCCCCAAATGAGAGCTCTTCTCCTGGGAGTGGTAAGGCTGGCCACTGCCAGCTGAGGTTCAGTGCTTGGCATGGGGTTCTCCCCGCCCCCATCAAATGCACACACACACACACAGACATAGACACACACTCGCAAAGACACACACATACACTCACAAAGACATACATACACAGACATCAGAAACAGACATGCACACCCAGATACACAGAGAGACAATGCATAGCCACACAGACACAGAATCACAGAGTGACGGAAACACAGACGCTGGGAGACACACAGGAGCCCTGAGAGGAGCCCCTGATCCTCCCCTCACCTGGCCCAGGTGACAGCCTGCTCCTCCTGCCAGCCCTGGGGCAGCACCTGGTCAGCCATGGAGTGGATCTGTACACGGTAGCTGCGTTTGTGGCCCCATCGATTCTTCTTGGGGCTGGTGAAGAGCAGGTACTTGGGCAAGGTCTTTCCGAAGGGAAAGGCTGCCTGGCGCTCCCGGCGGTACTGGGTCTGCTTTAGGGTTGGCTGGACCAGGTGGTGTCTCGGGCTCCAGGGGTTCGTGATGTTTTCTAGCTTCAGCTGCAGTGTCTGGAAGCTATTTTGGGTGCCTGGAGGTGTAGGGAAAGGGAGAATGAGAATCAAGCTCCCTGAACTGAAACGTCCCAGTTTTGTGCTGGGCTCTCCATTCCAAACCAGAGCCAACAGCCAACCACCAGGAATGAAGAGGATGTTTGGGGACCTGCACTGAGCTAGGTGTGGGGGTAGAAGGAAGGGGCTAAAAAAAAAACAGGAGGACCTGGAACATAGATTGGTCACAGTGGTTGCAGCAATCCCGTCACTGCTCTGGGCAGTTCCTCTGAAGAGCTACACTCCAAGCCGACTTACTGTGGCTGCAAATCTAGAGAGCAGGGCAGTTCATCCTTCTCCATGCTTGTGTCCAGTGCCCTTCTGGGCCCAAAGGTGAGAATGAGGGCGTGGGTGGAAGTCCAGTGCCCATCTAGTCCCAGTAGCCTTGTTATGTCGTGTGATTTGACACAGCAGGCTAAAGCCTGCCGGTATACCATAGCTTCCCATGTTATGCTTTCTACAGCGACGCCGTCAGTCCAAAGAGACACAATGAGTATTTCTAGACAACATTCCACTCCGCTGCAAAGTGCTGTTTCTTTAACTGTCCCCTCGGTAGGGTCAACGCAGCCCCATGGCAAGTTCTGAGGTGGAGCATTACACCAAGGGCATGTTTACTCTATAGCACCCAGTGTAAAACTTTGGCACTATTAACTTTCACCATTTTTGAGGAGCACAGAAAGTTCTAGCACTGCAGGTTTCCCAGAAGCAGCCTGGGCAAATACTCAGGATTTGATGCTTTACACTTACGCTGTAAAGAGCGCTGTAAAGAGCGTAAGTATCGCTCTGAGCTAGATGTTTGACTAGGAGGGTGCTGTGGTTTGAATTGTAACACGCTCCCTCCCCCCGCCCTCCCCCCAAAAAAAAAAAGGTTCAGGTACTAACCCCTGGTGCCTATGAATTGACCTTATTTGGAAATAGGGTCTTTGCAGATGCAGTCAAGTTAAGATGAGGTCCTACTGGGTGAGGGGGTCCCTAAACCTGCTATGACTGGTGTCCTTATGAGAAGAGCTGGACACGGACACACAGACAAAGGGAGAGGACAGTTGCATGGAGACTGTGACAGAGACTGGAATGAGGCTGCCCGGAGCTGAGGAATGCCTGGGGCCACCAGGAGTTGAAAGAGGCAAAGGAGGCCCCTTCCCTAGTGGCTTTGGAGGGGGCACGGTCCTGCTGACCCCTTGGTTTTGGTCTTCTGGCCCCCAGGCCTGTGAGAGGGTATGCTTCTGTGGTTTTAAGGCACCCCATTTGGTGGTCCTTGGATTCAACAGCCCTAGGCAATAAGACAGAGGGGCTCAGGCTGCTCCAAGCACTAGTCCTACCTGCCACGTCCAGGTCAACGCGGTAATGCACTAAGTGAGTGTGCATGTTGCCAATGAGGTGGGTGTGCAGGCGGGTGCCGTGGCGCAGCCCCTCGGGGGTATAGAAGGTGGCGTGTACGTAGCCAGTGGCGTGCATCTTGGCCTCCATGACCCCATTGGGGTAGAACATGAAGTCCCAAATGTAATCGTAATTGTAGACTGTGGAAGTTGTCCGCAGCACCAGCACCTGGCCCTCGAGCCCTGCATAGAAGTTGAAGCCACCGTGAAAGTTGGAATCAAAGTGCCGCCGAAGGGGCACCCCTGTGGGCATCTCGAAGAGGCAGAGAGCTCGGGGGTAGTGGACAGGGCCGTCGGCATCGTAGTAGTGGTAAGTGTCCAGGAAGGTGGCGATCTCCGGGCAGTCAATGCCAGGGGCTAGCTCATGGGTGACGCTGCCCAAGCCCCAGCCCACATCCATGTACTTGGTCTGCATGCCTGCAGGTGTGTGTCCCCCGTACAGTGCCACTGCCTCTTGCACGCTTACCTCGTAGGCTATGCGCTCACCCCTGAAGTGCACATTCAGGACCTGCAGCCCCGAGGAGGAGCGCAACCTGAAGGCAAAGCTCCAGTCCCCATAGAGCACGGCGTTGCCCTCTAGCAGGTAGCGGGGGCCATGGGGATGGACCACGTGGGGGCCTTTCACAGTGATGGGGATGGGAGAGGCCCCACGTGGCTTGTAGGAGGAAAAGAGGGGTGGTTTCTCTGTGTTGTTACTCTCCTTGCCCTTGGGAGGTAGGGTCTCCAGGATCACCACGTCCACCTCTCCGTCATTATACTTCTTTGCTAGTTCTTCTGGGCTCCTGTAGAACTTTCCATTGTACCACACCTGCTCCACCATCCAGTCTCGGATGTCTGTGCTCCCATGGTCCACAAGGAGCTCCAGCCCAGTGGGGTGCAAGAAATAGCCTTCTACATAGCGCTGTAAGATAAACCAACTGCGGCGCTGGCCAGAAGCCAAGCCACGGGGGGCCACGTCGGTGAAGGTTAGGCACTGGTCCTGGCAGTCTTGGAACGAGAAGCCTGTGGTATTGAGGAAAAATGACTGCAGGGGTTTGGTGGCTTCCTGCAGGAAGTGGTTTAGGAGGGCATACTCAGTGGAGGAGATGGGTCTGGAAGCCCAGGAGAGGCGATGCCCAGGCCTGGGGGGCAGCACTCGCACATAAGAGGGCCTTGGCAGGGGCCCCACAACAAACTCAGTGATGTTGGGCCTCTCCTGGGCTCCAAAGAAGACGACAACACGGGCTTCCCGAACGGGACGCCTTTCACCTCCATGCAAAAATTTCAGCACGCGTTGCTTCCTGGGCAGCAGCATCTCAATGAGGAACACAGAGTTCTTGGCCATGGTCAAAGCCTCAGAGGACTCCAGCTTCAGATCCTTCTGGGACCAAAGAATGCTGTGCACGGCCTTCAGCTCTTTGGCGCTCAGATCTGCAAACACCGCAGCCTTGCTGTGCAGGGTCCATGGGGAGATTTCTGCTGCCGCCAGCATCTGCAGGGCCAGGAACCCAGCCACGCTCCAGCCAAGTGACAGGGGCTCTCCACCTCTCATTCTGGAATGTAGAAAGGAGATGAAATTAGTTGAGTTATGGGAGGAAATGGGTTTCCAACAGGCCAGGGCTTTGGAGAACAATGTCCCTTAGCTTCATGGGCTCCCTACAGACTGAGCTTCTTCCCCTCCCCCCACTCCAAAGTCCCGAGTGGCAGCTGCGTTCCCCAGCTGCCCACACAGTTCCCAATGCCACCCAGTCCTTTGTCTGTGCTCTCAGTCCATTGTGATTCTTCTCCCTCCTTGCTGGCCTGCCCACCAGTGCTCTTGTCCTACAGATTTTCTCACCTTTGTAAACCCCCTCGTCTTCCCCTTTTCTATACATTTTCTTAGCCAGGCAGTACCTCAAGCTCTTATTTCTCCGTGTTTAGATTATGGCAGTTTTAGATTATGGCAAAGCCGCCCTGAGGCAGTACCCCATCCATAGGCTGTAAAGTGCTGATGCTGTCGTGGAGAGGTGGGTTGCCATATTCACAGCAAAACGACATTTTTTCAAAACAAAGTATGTTTTCTATAGACACGTTTTGAAATTCAGTGGAGAAGTTTTAAGAGTAGGCTCTGGAGTTAGGCCACCTGGCATTGAGTCCTAGCAAATCACGTATCACTTGCTAGCTGTGCAACCTTGGGCAAGTGGCTTAAAGTCTCTGGGCCTCACTTTTCCCAGTGATAAAATAGAAATAATCAGGGAACGCATGTAGTCAGTGGTTGAACACCTGCTTCCCACATATGAGGTCCTGGGTTCAACTCCCGGTACCTCCTAAGGAAAAACAAATAGAAACCACAGTACCTATCCCCTAGGGTTGTTGAGGGAATTAAATTGGATAGTAAACACAAAGTGTTGAGAGCAACAGCTTCCATACACTACACACTCAGGACTAAACAGGCTGCCGAGCCTGGAAGGAAAACCTGATCACTAGGGACACTCTTGTTTTTTTGTTTTTATTTTTTGGAAACAGTATTGCACATGTCACATATCTGATTCACAGACAATGTTGGGAACACAACCAATTTGTTAGCTGGAGGCCATAGCTCTCCAGAGAAGCGAAACTTCATGGTGGCCCTTTTCTCAACCAGACTCTCGATACCGATTTCCTATCCCTCAGCTCTGTTCAAACTTGGCTAAGGCCCAGCACCTCTAAGGACGTCCTATTTTTGGCCCTACCTAACTTAGCTTGCTCCTCCACTCTTTGTCCCCTCAGCACTTTGTATTTAGTTTGGACACTAATGTGCATGTCTTGATCTGTAGCTCAGTGAAGGGTGTTTGGAGAACTGCTCTGTCACCAGATTAGGTAGTCAGCAACTGGATGCCGCAGCTGCTCTTGTGTGGCTTTTCCTTCCTTGGCTGCCTCTGCTGGTGTTAAGTCCAAACCCCTCTGAGAAGTCCTTCTCTCCACTCTCCACCCCCCATCCAGCCCAGAGCTCTGCTACTGCCCAGGTTTGGCTCAAGGACATGACCCATTATGGAGACTTCCCCCCAGTTGCTGTATTTTGGTCCTCGGACACCTTGGGAAGGTCCGGGGGCCCATGGAACTGTTCTCTCCACGGCCCAGCTTGAAGGAGCAGGTGAGCAGAGACTGCTGGAGGAGTCCAGAAACAGTGAATGGATTGAGAGCTTGTCCTGTTAGTAAGTTTTGGCTTTCCCCCCTTTTTATAACCTCTTATCCCTAAATTTTCCCCTGATTTCCAAGAAGGACAGAGCTGTGGAAGAGAACTGTGGTTCTGAGACTAAATGGAATCTTGTGACTATTCCTTTAACTAACCTCCCCCTGGTCAGCCCCCAGCACAACCTTCTGTTCCTATGTGCAAGGAGCTGTGCCAATGGGCAATGGGTGGGTGATGACAATGATCCATAAAGGAAAAATCTCAGCAGGCCCTGAGATTCCCACACCAGGAAACACGAAGCCTGACCTCTCCACCCCAAATTGCATCACTGGCATCCCTAGAATGGCATCCATCTACTGTCCTCACCCCACCCCCGGGCAGTTTTAAGTCCACTTTCCCCTGGCTGCAGCGTAGACACCTGGAACCTTCTGTGGCTCCTTCTGGGCTTTTGCCCTTTGCTTGCTGGCCCTCCTCCCTCTTGTTTTGTCAGTTTTCCTGACCTCCTCACCCCACTCCCTCTTCCCTTGCTTATCTCCCCTTCCCGTTCAGCCCCTTTGCTGCTCTCCCCAAGAATCCCATCAGGACATACCTGTCGGCTCTAATCTGGGCTTGCCTCTGCTGCCAGGCTTTGTCCCTGAGCTCGGATCTCTGGCCCTCTCAAAGCTATAAGGATCAACCGGACCCCGCCCTGGGGGGAGGGACAGGGCGAGGCCTGGGCTGGCCAAGGTGAGGACCTGTGCTCAGGGGTTTCCACAGTGAGCTGGGGCGGCTGCACGAGGAAGTGCGTGGAGCTCTGGCTGCTGTGACTGAGCTGTTGTTTATGGCTTTATCCAGTCCCTGAAACTCCCTCTCCCTTCACCACTGTTTCCCAGTGTCCTAGATCTGTTTCCCTATCATGCCTCCTGTCACAGGGGACGTTACACAGGAAATTGTGCTTAGTTTTCTCCCTTACAAGCTGTGCAATGCCATCATCTCTAAAGCAGGTGGTGAGTTTCAGGGGCCAGAGATAAGGAAAAAGGGAAATTAACAAGTAGTCTCCCTTGAAGCAGAAACACAGACCAAGGCTGGGCCTCTAGAGACTGGGACAACATCAAAAACAGAGATTTGACCCATTTGCAGGATAGGGAACAAGAGACAGACTTTTGGGGGCGAGAGAAGCTACTGAGTTGAGACTCTAGAAGACTCTGGGAATCTGACAGGATTCAGGAAGGAAGGAGTCCGCTGGGGACAAAGCAGTTCAAGGTGGCTGCATTGAGAGGAGGAAGAGGGAAAGGGAAGCTGGGAGGGGGCACCTGTGGTGGAGGGACGCCGTTGTGAAGTTGCTTAGTTGGTGGGGAGGGCAAACACGGGCACTGGGCGAGCGCAGGGGTGGGAAAGAAGAGAAGCGGGACTAGTGCATGGTATAGAAGAACTAAGATGTCATTATCTCCTTGGTGGCCAAGTCTCCACTGCTCAGGGATTGCATATTCTTTTCTATTTATATGGATTTTGTATTTCTCATCATCATCCTTCCTGCAACTTGCATTGCAAGTTGTGTCTATTGGCAGCTACATAAATGAAGAAAGGAGAAACCAGTTAGTCAGCATGGTGCTTTTGTGCAATTTCAAAAGGGCTTTGGTGTCTCCAAGAAGGAGGATTATCTTTAAATGCTAAAATGATGATTGATACAATGACCAAGCTTAGAGCCTTCCCCCTTATTGGTCTGAAGAATGGAGAGTTGCTTATTCGTACTTATGGGCTCTCCAACTCCACGGAGACTTTAGGGGGTTTGGCTGAGAAGAGAATGCTAAGAACAACCTGAAACTGAAAAGTGGGATTTGTTTCTGTTTCACAAAAGACACCATGGGCAAAGTTGATGGAGGAAGGACAGATTGGGAGAAGATAATTACAAAGTCAAAATCAAAAGGAACCACATGCAAAAGAATGAAGTTTGACTCTTAGCTCACATCATATACAAAAATTAATTCAAAATTCAAAAATTAATTCAAAATGTATCAAAGACCTACATGTAAGAGCTAAAACTATAAATTCTTAGAAGACAATATGGGGGTACATTTTCGTGACCTTGGATTTGGTGAGGGATTATAAGATGATACCAAAAGCACAAATTCACAAATGCACAGAAAGGATAGATAAATCAGATTTCATCAAAATTAAAAATTTTTGTGTTTCAAAGGATAGTATCGAAAAACAAACAAAAGAAAAAACAAAAAAACAAAACAACAACAACAAAAAAGGACAGTATCGAGAGAATTAAAAGACAATAAACAGAATGGGAAAAATATTTGCAAATCATATATCTGATAAGGTACTTGTATCTAGAATATACAAAGAACACTTACAATTCAATAATAAAAAGATAAACAAACCAATTAAAAATGGGCAAAGGGATTTAGATAAGCATTTCTCCAAAGAATATAAACAAGTGCCAATAAACACATGAAAAGATGTTCGACATCATTAGTAATCAGGGAAATGCAAATAAAAACAACAGTGAGGGAAGCGGATATGGCTCAAGAAGTTGGGCACCCACCTACCACATGGGAGGTCCTGGGTTCAGTTCCTGGTGCCTCCTAAAGAAGACAAGCAAGACAGCAAGCTAATGCAATGGGCTGGTGTAGCGAGCTGACACAACAAGATGATGCAATGAGACGACACAACAAAGAGACACAACAAAGAAACACAATGAGAGACACATTGGGCAGGGAGCAGAGGTGGCTCAAGCCATTGGGTGACTCCCTCCCACATGGGAGGTTCCAGATGCTTCCTAAAAAGAAGATGAGCTCACAACTAAGGGAAACAGAGAGCAGATAGTGAGTGCAAACAATGGGGGGGGGGGAGTAGAAATAAAATAAATCTTAAAAAAAAGAAACTACAGTGAGATACCCTTCACACCCAGTAGGATGGCTAGTCAGACAATAACACACGTTGGCAAGGTTGTGAAGAAATAGAACTCTCCTATGCTCCTGGTGGGAATGTAAAATGGTGCCGCTGCTTTGGAAAACAGTCTGGAAGTTCTTCAAATGATTAAACATGGAGTTACCCTTTGATCTGCAATTCTACTCCAAGGTATATACTCAAAAGAAATGAAAACATATGTCCACATGTGCACAAATGTTCATAGCAGCATTATTCATGATAGTCAGAAGGTAGAAACAACCGAAATGTCTGTCAACTGATGAACAGATGAACAAAATGTGTTATATTCAGATAACGGAATAGTATATGGTCATAAAAAAGAATGAAGCTCTTATACATGCCACAACATGGATGAACCTTAAAACATGATCCTAAGTAAAAGAAGCCAGACACAAAAGCCCACATATTGTATGTTTCCATTTATTTGAAATATTTTGAATAGGCAGATAGAGGCAAAAGTAGATTAAAGGTTGCTTAGGGCTGGGGGATTTGGGGGAAAGGGTGGAGATAGTTTTTTCATTTTAAAACAAGTTATTGAGAAGCAGATGTGGCTCAAGTGATTGGGCTCCCGTCTACCATAAAGGAGGTCCAGGGTTCGATTCCCGGGGCCTCCTAGTGAAAAGCAAGCTGGCCCACGTGGAGTGCTGGCCCACACAGGAGTGCTGGCTGGCGTGGAGAGCTGACACAGCAAGATGATGCAACCAAAAGAGACACAGAAGAGAGACAACAAGAGATGCAGCAAACCGGGGAGCTGTGGTGGCGCAAGAGATTGAGCGCCTCTCTCCCACTCCAGAAGGTCCCAGGATTGGTTCCCGGTGCTGCCTAAAGAGAAGACAAGTAGACAGAAGAACACATAGAGAGCAGACAGCAAGCACAAAACAACAAGGGGGGCAGGGAGAAAGAAATAAATTTAAAAAAACACATACAAGTTATTGAAGTATATCAATTATACATGAACGTACATAAACAATAAGTGTATAGTAAAAGTTGTGAACTTACAAAACAAACATGCATAACATCATACAGGGCTCTCTTGTATCACCCCACCACAATTACCTTGCATTTTTGTGAAATATTTGTAACAAATTATGAAAGAGCATCTTCAAAGTATTACTACTAACTACTTACATTTGGTGTATTTTTCCCTCAACCCACCCTATTATTATTTTTTTTCATAAACCATAGAATTTATCTCAAGTATACAATCAATGGCATTTGGTATAATCACCAAGTTGTGCATTCATCACTTCAATCAATATTAGAACATTTTCATTACTAAAACCAAACCAAACCAAACCAAACCACTATCATACCCATATGTTAGTGCTACTAATTACAAATCCTATGATATGCATTCACCATTTCTATTCATTTCCAAATATTTACAAACAACTTTTTACCAATTCTGCAAATATTAAAACTCAGCTTTCCGTTCTCTAACCACATTCTTTTCTCTGGTGACTCATATTCTAGCTATTAACTCCATGAGTTTGCTCATTATATTTAGTTCATAGTAGTGAAGTCATAGCATATTTGTCATTTTGTGTCTGGCTTGCTTCACTCAACATAATGTCCTCCAGTTTCATCCATGTTGTCATAGGCTTCACAACTTCATTCTTCTTATAGCCGCATAATATCCCATCGTATGTATATGTCACAGTTTATCCATTCTTCAGTTAATGGACACCTGGGCTGTTTCCATCTTTTGGCAAATGTGAATAATGTCGCTATGAACATCGGTGTGCAGATGTCTGTTTGTGTCACTGCTCTCAATTCTTCTGGGCGTATTCATCACCTAGCAGTGGTATTGCCAGGTCACACGGTAGATCTATATCTAACTTCCACAATGGCTGTGCCATTCTATATTTCTACCAGCCGTGAATAAGTGTTCCTATCTCTCCACATCCTCTCCAACACTTGTAGTTTTCTGTTTTGTTAATAGTGATCATTCTAGTAGGTGTGAAATGATATCTCCTTGTAGCTTTGATTTGCATTTCCCCAATAGCCAGTGATGCTGAGCATTTTTCAAGTTTTTTTTTTTTTTTTGCCATTTGTATTTCTTTTTTAGAAAAATATCTATTCAGGTCTTTTGCTCATTTTTTATTGGGTCATTTGTCTTTATTGTTGAGTTGTAGGATTACTTTATATATCATGGATATTAGATTGTTGTCAGATGTGTGATTTCCAAATATTTTCTCCCATTGAGTAGGCTGCCTTTTTACCCTATTCACAGAGTCAGAAAATTAAACAGAAGTGTTTAGTTTTGTTGCTCATGCTTTGGATATAAGGTATAAGAGACCCCCATCTACTACAAGGCCTTATAAATGTTTCCCTATGTTATATTCTAGGGGTTTTAGGGTCCAGGCTTTTATATTTAGGTCTTTGATCCATTTTGAATTGATTCTTGTATAGGGAGTAAGATAGAGGTCCTCTTTCATTCTTTTGGTTATGGCCATCCAGTTCTCCAGCACCATTTATTGAAGATACTGTTCTGTTCCAGAAAGGTGGACTTGGTAGGCTTATCAAAAATCAGTTGACCATAGAGGTGAGGGTCTATTTCAGAACTCACAGTTTGATTCCATTGACCAATGTGTCTATCTTTATGCCAATATCATGTTGTTTGACCACTGTAGCTTTATAATACACTTCAAGGTCTGGCAGCATGAGTCCTTTGACTTTACTCTTATTTTTTAGGATGTTTTTGGCTATTCGGGACCCCTTTCACTTCCAAATAAATTTGGTAATTGACTTTTCTATTTCTATAAAGTAGGCTGTTGGGATTTTGATTGGTATTGCATTGAATCTATAAATCAATTTGGGTAGAATTGACATCTTCACGACATTTAGTCTTTCAATCCGTGAACACGGAATGTCCTTCCATTTGTTTAGGTCTTCTTTGATTTCTTTTAGCATTGTTTGTAGTTTTCTGAACACCGATCCTTTACATTCCTGGTTAAATTAATTCCTAGATATTTTGAGTCTTTTTGTTATTATTGTAAATGGAATTTTTTTTCTTGATATTCTCCTCAGCTTCCTCATTACTTGTGTATAGAAACGCTACTGATTTTTGCATGTTGATCTTGTATCCTGCCACTTTAATGAATTCATTTATTAGCTCAAGTAGCTTTGTTGTAGATGTCTCAGGATATTTTAAATATAGGATCATGTTATCTGCAAATAGTGAGAATTTTACTTCCTCTTTTTCCAATTTAGATGCGTTTTATTTCTTTTTCTTTCCTAATTGTTCTAGCTAGAATTTTAGCACAATGTTGAATAGCAGTGGTGACAGAAGGCATCCTTGTCCTGTTCCTAATCTTAGAGGGAAAGCTTTCAACCTCTCCCCATTGAGTACGATGTTGGCTGTGGGATTTTCACATAAGCCCTTTATTATGTTGAGGAACTTTTCTTCTATACCTGTGTTTTGAAGTGTTTTTATCAAGAAAGGATGCTGGATTTTGTCAAATGCCTTTTCTGCATTAATCGAGATTATCATGTGTTTTTTTCCCTTTGATTTGTTAATGTGATGTATTATGTTCATTGATTTTCTTATGTCGAACCACCCTTGTGAACCAGCAATAAAACCTACTTGACCGTGACGTGTAATTGTTTTTATACGAGGTTGGATTCGATTTGCAAGTATTTTGTTGAGAATTTTTGCATCTATATTCATTAGGGAGATTGGTCTGTAAATTACTTTTCTTGTATGTTTATCTGGTTTTGGTATTAGGGTGATAAAATATATCGGGTAATTTTCTCTCCTGTTCAATTTTTTTGAAGCATTTAAACAGGATTTGTATTAATTCTTCTCGAAATGTTTGGTAGAATTCATCTGTGAAAACATCTGGTCTTGGACTTTTCTTTGTTGAAAGATTTTTGATGACTAATTCAATCTCATTGCTTGTGATTGATTTGTTGAGTTCCTGTATTTCTTAAAGAGTCAATGCAGGTTGTGTATTTCTAAGGATTTGTCCACTTCATCTAGGTTGTCTAATTTGGTATACAGTTTCTCATAATATCCTCTTATGATCTGTCCTCCCTTTCATTCCTGATTTTCTTTTTTGCATCTTCTCTTTTTTTTCTTTTTTAGTCTTGCTAAGGGGTTGTCAATTTTATTGATTTTTTTCAAAAAACCAGCTTCCGGTTTTATTGATTTTCACTATAGGTTTTTATTCTCAATTTCATTTATTTCTGCTCTAATCTTTCTTATTTCTTTCTTTCTGTTTGCTTTGGGGTTGGTTTGCTGTTCTTTTCCTAGTTTTTCCAGTTTTTCAGTTAGTTTTTTGGTTTTAGCTCTTTCTTCTTTTTTAATATAGGCATTTAGGGCTATAAATTTCCCTCTCAGCACTGCCTTCACTGGATCCCATAAGTTTTGTTGTGCTCTTGTTTTCATTCGTCTAGAGATCTCTACTAAATTCTCTTGCAATTTATTCCTTGACCCACTGATTGTTTAAGAATGTGTTGTTTAGTCTCCATATAACTGAAAAATTCCCCCTTTCCTGGCTGTTATTGATTTCTGGCTTCATTCCATTATGATCAGAGAAGATGCTTTGTATAATTTCAATCTTCTTGAATTTATTGAGAGCATTGTTGTGGCCCAACATGTGGTCTATCCTGGAGAAAGATCTATGAGCACTTGAGAAGAATGTATAACCTGCCGATTTGGGGTGCAATGTTCTGTTTATGTCTGTCAAGTCCAGCTTGTTTATTATATTGTTTAAGTTCTCTGTTTCCTTGTTGATCTTCTGCCTATTTGTTCTATCTATTGATGTGAGTGGCATGTTGAAGTCTCCAATTATTATTGTAGTGACATCTATTTCTCCTTTCAGTTTTGCCAGAGTTTGCCTCATGTATTTTGGGGCACCCTGGTTAGGTGCCTAGATATATGACCATTACTCCTTCCTGGTGGATTGTCCCCTTTATTAATATATAATGCTCTTCTGTATCTCTGACCACTTTTTTCATTTAAAGTCTATTTTGTCAGACACCAGTATAGCTACTCTTGCTCTCTTTTGATTACTGTTTGCACAAAATCTCTTTTTCCAACCTTTCACTTTCAGTCCATTTGCATCCTTGGGTCTAAGGTGAGTCTCCTGCAGACAGCATATGGATGGCCCATGTTTTCTTATCCATGCTGTTAGCCTATGTCTTTTGATTGGGGAGTTTAATTCGTTAACATTCAATGTTATTATTGTAAGGCATTACTTACTTCAGCCATTTTATTCTTTGGCTTTCATATGTCATATTTTGTCCATCTTTTTACCATTTTTGTTACCCTTTCTAATAGTCTTCACTTCTACACTCTTCACCAAGCCTCTCTCTTGTCTTTTCTTTTCTGGCTGCAGAACTCTCTTTAGTGTTTTCTGCAGAGCTGGATTCTTGATTAGGAACTCTCTTAGTTTCTGTTTATCTGTGACTATTTTAAGCTCACCATCATATTTGAAGGACAGTTTTGCTGGATAAAGAAATCTGGGCTGGCAGTTTTTCTCTTTCAGTACTGTAATTATATCATACCACTGCCTTCTTGCCTTCATGGTTTCTGAAGAGAAATCCACACTAAGTGTTATTGGACATCCCTTGTATGCACTTTTCCCTTGCTACTTTCAGATTTTTCTCTTTATCTTTGGTATTTGACATTCTTCATATTACGTGTCTTGGAGTAGGTCTATTTGGATTTATTTTAGTTGAAGTATGTTGTCTTTCCTGGACATGTATATTCATGTCTCTCATGAGAGGTGAGAAATTTTTGGCCATTATTTCCTCAAATACTCTTTTGCCCCTTTTCCCGTCTCATCTCCTTCTGGAACTCCCATAACATGTATGTTGGTGCGCTTTGTGTTATCATTCAACTCCTTGAGCCCCTGCTCAATTTTTTCCATTCTTTTCTCTCTCTGTTCTCTCTCTTCAGTTGTTCTTTCCTCTGTGTCACTGATTCGTTCTTCCGTGATTTCAAATGTGCTATTGTGGGTCTCTGTTGATTTTTCATCTCACTTATTGTATCTTTCATTCCTATAAGCTCTGTTTATTTTCTATCCAAGATTTCAAATTTTTCTTTGTACTCACTCAGTGTCTTCTTAATGTCTTTTATTTCTTCAGTCATGATGTCTTTCAACTCCATGATTTGATTTAGGAGATTTGTATGAACCTCATTGATCAGCTGTTTCAAGTCATCTGAAACTTTGATTTCTCCCTTTGCCTGAGTCATGTCTTCCTTTTTCTTAGTATGGCTTGTAATCTTTTGCTGGTGCTAGGCATCTGATTCTGATGCCGAGTTTACTCTAATGTTCAGTTTCTCTCTCTTGCCTAGGGATTTACTGTTAAGTAACTATGTGCTACCACTGTTCTTTGACTCATGGTTCAACTTCTTCAAGATATTTAGGATTGCCCCTGTTTAACTGCTCAAACCAGGGCTAAGGACCCAGAAACGGGGTTCAGGCCAGTTTCCAAAGACCTTAGAGAGGGTGGCAGTAAAGGCACCTGCTTGCCTCTTTATTTATTATTATTTTCTCCTTTTCATGCACTTTTCTGGTCTGGCCAGCAAATGGCACACTTTGGCAGACTCCTCAGCTCAGACCCCAGGTGCTAAGGGGGGAATACAATCAGTGTAACTCGTCAGGCACATGAGGGGTACAGAAGCAATGTCCTCAGGGCTGGCCAAGGCTCACAAAGAGACTTTTCTCAGAGACTATTCTCCACCCTTGGCCGGCCACCCTCTCCTTCCCTTTGCCTCTTCAGCAACCAGCCCAGGGCAGTAGGGAGAGTGTTTGAGCAGGCAAATTGTCTTTAGCTCCCTGCTATCTCTCAGGGCAAACAACTTCATGGCCCCCACCTGGCCTGGAAGTGTGCAACCCCTTCAACGCAGCAGACCAAGTTCACTGGCCAAAATCTGAATTTACTGTAGGCTGTGTCCCTCCCTCTCCCCTTTCTATTTGCTCTGTAGGTGGGGGAAAGGACACCCGCTGCTGCTGTTGCAGCTCTACTCACAGGATTTTTCAGCCAGTTGAGACTCTTTTCCTTTACCCCTCTCTCTTCTGGTGGTGTCTCACCTTCCCCTGGTGTCCTGAGCCCCAGAGCAGCCCTCCAGACAGTCTCTGCCTGTCCTCTAGCTATTTTTCCTGGGAGAGAAGTGATCCCTCTGCCACTCTAATCCTCCATCTTCCCGGAAGTCTGGGAAAAGAATCTCAAGGCAATTTATGGAATAGGAAACCACATGGGTCAAAGAGCATAAGGAAAAATGATCCAACAGTAGTTATTGGAGAAACGCAAATTACTCAACAATGAGATAAAATTATCAGCAGAAATGAGAAAGCTGGACAATGCCAGGTGTTGGCAGAGATGTGGGGAAACAGGAAGCCTCCTGTAGGGTTCGGGGATGGTGATATAGGAGGTACATCTTTGGGGGATGCACTCTAGCAGGACATGGGCAAAAGAAACAGTGCTCTCCCTATAGGACTCAGTAATTCTGCTTCTTAGTACATTTCCCAAAGAAATTCTCACAGGGGTCTACGAGGCAGAAGAAATTTGGACAAGGATTTTCACTGTAGCCTTGTTGAGGATGTGGAGAGTTGGAGGCCATCTGGGTGTCTGTTGCCAGGAGGGTGGACTGGCAGGATATGGTCAGTGCCACCGCGGGGGGCTCGCAGCCATCAGGCCCAGGGGTGTGTGTCCACACAGCAATGCCAGTGGATCTCTAGTAAGAAACAAGATGATTACGGGACAAACTATGGTTACATGGATTAAAACACATGCACACAAAGCAGCCTGATGTATTTTCAGGAACAGATATAAATACAAAGATATACACTAAATACATTAGAATGGTTGTATGGGGTGGGGCGAGGGAAGCAGGGAATGAATAGGTGAGGAAATAAATCCATCCATCCACCCATCCACCCACCCATCCATCCATCCATCCATCCATCCAAGCGAGAGACCTTGTATGGGCCAGGGACGACAATGTCCATGTACTGAGGTAGATATTTAACTCAACTCTGCAACAGGTGTCCACAAATAAATTAAAGGAAAGGCTTGAAAGGAAAGGCTATGTTTCTGAAGATTATTAAACCCAGAATTGAGACAGCTGCTGGGCGTACCAGGGTCTAACACTTGAAGGATAAAGGATGGTGAGGACGAGGGGTGTTCTGCACGCAGGCAGAGGTGGAGCAGACAAGTATTTCATTTCCTTCTATGAAGGAGAACATAAAATGTACATGAACATGTGCGTGAAAAGATAAACAATATTACAAGGGAGCACAGAATGAGTGCACTTGAGTGATCCTGAGACTCAGGCCGGCAGGGGTCCCGAAGACTATGCCCCGGGGACAGCGAGCCCAGGCTAGGGCCTCTGTCCCCTCCTCCTGTGGCTGACCACTCAGGGTGCCTGGCATGGGGCAGGGGAGTGAATTCCAAGCACTAGGGCCTGGGGTGTTGCTGTCTGAGGGATCCATGGAGAAGAACCCGAGTGCGGGAGGGACTCAGGGGGAAGAGGATATTCTGAACCAGGGGCAAGTAAGAGCAGAGCCCCAGAACTGAGAATGAGTGGTGGGTTTCCAGTACGCTGAGCAGGTGGAGGGTCTGCATGGAAAATTGGGTGGGGTTCGAGCAGCTGTGCTGAGGAAAGCAGAGGTGGAGGAGACACCTGGAAGGAGTTGTGGGATGAGGCAGGACCCTGGTGTACTGTCACAGATGTGGGGTGGAGAAGAGAGTTACAGGAGTGCAATGGAGACCAAGATGGGAAAGAAGCCTTTAAGAGAGACCCCAAGAAAACTGAGACCAGTGGAGGCCTTGGGTGGGAAAGCTGGGCTGAAGCCTTGGTCTTCGCCTCAGCTTATACACATTACAGCCAAAGGAACTGAGATGTAAAATCCCTGAAACCGGGCTCTGGTGCATTGCCACCCTTTCTTTTCCTTAGCTCCCATTCTATGTCTGGCTACTGTCCCTCCTGTTGCAGGTGACCTTGATTTCTGAGTTATAGTTCCTCCCTTCCTGGGGTTAATGATTGGTGAAAAGGATAGATAACACTTGGGCAAAGATTGTGTCCTTTAAGTTCTACGCAGCCTGCCTTCTTAAAGGGGCAGGACTGGTGGCTTTGGGGTTGGAGATACAGTGGATGAGGAAGGGAAGTCCAGGGCATTACCTGAAGGTGGAGTCAGCACCAGCCAGGCCAGGGCTTTGCAGCCCACTGCCTTCCCATTGCTAACTTTGGATAATTGTTTTCAGAGAGTCACAACACATCAAGAGATAATTTGAGATAATCTAGAGCAGGGGTTCTTAACCAGGGATCCGTGAACTTGAATTGAAATTCAAAAAACATTATTCTTGTGGGGATGTGTTGGTGCAGGTGTGATATATTCATTAAATAATACACAGTATAGTGTGGACTTGTAAGGGGTCCGTGGTTTTTACCTGACTGGCAAAGGGATCTGAGGAACAGAAAAGGTTAAGAACCCCTGATCTAGAGAGTGGGAATTGTTTCCATAGAACCACAGGCAATAGTGCCACAGGTTTCTGGACTAGGGCCTGTGTGGGGTTGGCCCGTGAAGTCATCTTTAGGCGAATGAAGCCAACATCCTAAGTTCCATCGCTGATTAGAGAAGACTGGTCTGCAAAGAGAAAATCCTATCATTTCCAAACACAGATCCAGTGGGGCTGCGGATCATGGGGGGCCCAGGCAAGCCCAGCCTGATATGGGAAAAAATCTCCAAGTGCCAAGCCTGCTACCACCATTGGCTGGTGGTTTCATTTTTGGTATTCCTTCATTCACTCAACAAATATTTATTGAGCACGCTCTCTGTGCCAGGCTGACCCTGTGTTGGGGCTGATCCATGGCTGGCATCTGGGAACTTGACTTTTGGAATGTTCCTTTCCAGTTCTAGTCTCTTAGACTGTGTGTATAAACAATGTGATTTATGGCAAACACCTGCTTTCCTTTTGGGAATCTGGAATCTTGGCAGGCATAGTCAGTAGAGAATGTGCGTAAGTGACCAGTGCCCAGCGTAAACCCTGGGTCTGAACGTCACATGGGCTTCCCTGGCCTATGCGTTGGGGGCTGGGCTCTCTGCTGGAGGGAGGGTGTAGGAAGGCTGGGTTCAGACCCTGCAGCCTCCACCTCACGTGTCTTTTCCCCTCACTGTTCTGGTGGGTCTCCTCAATGTGTCGCTGTAATAAACTTTAGCCATAAGTATGGGTAATGCAGTGACATAAGTGTGGTTAGTGCAGTGAGTCCTTTTAGCAGCACCAGACATCTGGGTGGTCTTGGGACCGCCAACAGAAGTGGTGCCATAAGGTGTCACAAGCGATCATGGAAATGTCTTACAGCTGGTGTCAAAAGTGGCAGCGTAAGCAATCTAACAAGGGTGAGTGCAGCATGTTAGGTCGTGGTAAGTGCTAAGGAGAAAAAAGGAAGCAGGGAGAGGGCATTTAGAAAGTGTGGTAGGGGAGGGCTTCGAAACTTTGTTCAGAAAAGTCCTCATGGAGAAAGTGACATTGGAGTAAAGACCTGCTGGAAGTGAAGGAGTGAGCCATGGAGATAGCTGGGGGTGCATTTCAGGCAGAGGAGCAGCAAGTAAAGGGACCCTGACATGGGGTGAGGAGACACATGGTCCTTAGCAGGGAGGGGGCCAGGAGGGGAGGGTGGGAGGTGAGATCAAGGAGCGGCTGGGCTGGACCAGATCCTGTAGAGCCTCTGACTTTTACTCTGAGAGGGAATGGAGGCCTTTGGTGGGTTTGTGCAGAGTGATGTGAGCTGGCTTGTGCTTTAACAAGTGCAGTCTGGCCGTGGTGTTGGAAATAGAATGAAATGAATGAAGAGCTCAGTGGTGGAAGTGGGAGACCAGTGAGGAGGTGACCTTATAACGTAGGCGAAGAATGATGGTTGCTGGGATTGGAGTAGAAGTGGAGAGAAGTGGCCAGATTATAGATCTACTCGGAATGGAGAGCCAATAGGATTTGCTGACAGATGGGTGTGAGAAAAGAGGAGTCAAGGCTGACTCCAAGCTTTCTGGCCTGAGCTGCAAAGATGGAGTAGCCAGTAACTGAATAACGATGCCCCAGTGTGCGAGTAGGGCTGGCCGTTGCCCTTTCCCTATTCCCAGCCTCTGCTCCTGGATTCCAAGGCACGTGATGCCTTGGGGAGGGGGATGCACGAGGCCTTCACCAGGAGTCAAAACAAAAGATTGTACCAAAGGCCAGGCCTTGGTGCTCCAGTTGCTCTCAGTGCCTTGGTGGAAAGCACCTGGCCGTACTGGTGGGCCGATATCGTTATGGTCAAATACCACAAGGATGGACACTTCCTTTCAGCTGTGTCCAATGTCTTGGGGCTTGGCCAGTAGATACAGCAGGATTGTTGCTTCCCCAGGGCTCTCTTTAGGAGTTACCTCATAAAATCTACATTGGATGTCTAAAACAAAGACAAATAAGCGAGAGGGCAGAAAATCCAGAAGCAAAAGTTAAAATCAGTTGAAAACTCTTTGAAATAAACAAGTATGATCTTACGTAGTGTAGGGATGTATCTGTGTTAAGACGTCTTGGTGACTATGAAATTTCTGGGGCCATGCTGAGGGCAGCAGGCAGCCCCTTGGAAATCTCCTATGACAGTCACTGACTTTGTGCCAGCTCTTTGCCGGGCATGGGATTTAGAATCAAAGGGCTTGGGTCTGAATCCAGATTTTACCTCTTTCAGTTTTGGAATGTAGATAATCTTGCCCTGCTCCATAAAATCAGACAGTCCTTTTTGTTTACATCTATCTTAGGAACAAAGTAGTTTTATTCAAAGTCTTCACATTCACCTCTCTTTATTTTTTTTATTTTTTTATTTTTTAAAGATTTATTTATTTACTTTATCCATTTTAAACCCCCCCTTCCCCATTTGCTGTTTTGTGTTCATTCGCTGGGCAATTCTCTGTGTCTGTTTCCTGCCATCTCTTCTTATCCTCCTCCTCCAGTCTTCACCAGGATTCGATCCTGGAGACCTCCGATGTAGGAGAGAGGTGTTCTGCCACCTGCGCCACCTCGGTTCCTGGCTTTCAGAGCATCTCGTCTTGTCTCTCCCCTGCGTCTCTCTCCTGTTATGTCATCATCTTGCTGCATGGCTCCCGGGACCTGGCGGCTCACCGACACACAGAGCCTGGCAGCCCATGCGCCTTCTATATGTATATTGTTTTTTTAAATTTTATTTTACCAGGAGGTCCTGGGGATCGAACCCAGGTCCCTCCATATGGCAGACGGACGCCCAACCATTTGAGCCACATCCGCCCCCTCACCTCTCTTTTTAAAGCTTTTCTTTTTCTTTCCAAGTGTTCCCTTTTCCTCTCTTTTTTGTGCGTGAGTGGTCTTAGGAATCGGGGCCTCCAGAAACAGCTCATCTTGCAGGCAGGCCTTGAGCTGGAGTCTGCCTGGGAAAGCCAGGCCTGGCTTGCTCCCCAGGGTTGCAGCCCTTTTAGCTGATAAGGCAGGTGGCTCTCTCAGTGTGAAATTTATTACAGATACTGCCTGTGATAAACTAACCCAGAGTCTAATAAAGACTGCGTCTCCTTCAGACTGGTTCTCATACTGCTATCTAATTGGCTGCCAAGTTCTTTCAGTTCTAATTCCTCAATAGCCCACGACTTCTCCTCAGTCTCGCGGTCTTCACTGTCGTCGTTTCTGTCAGGGCTTCTCAACCTTGCACTGCTTATATTTTGGGTAGGATTATTCCTGTTCATCATAGGACGTTTAGCAGCATCCCTGGCCTCTACTCACGAGATGCTGGAAGCAGCCTTCTCCAAACCCTTGCCCACTTGTGACAACCAAAAATGTCTCCAGACATTGCCAAATAGCCGGCGGGGGGGGGGGGCGGGGGGAGGGGAGAGGTGTTATTACCCTCCCCCTTGGGAACCAGTGGTCTATGTTTAAACTCTCATGATTTTTACCTGGAAACTGCAACAGCTTCCTAACTCCCTGTTGCTCATCTTGCATTGCTCCAATATATTCTTCAGGCTTTTGCTAAAACACAAATCTGACCATGGCCTCTCCCTTCCTTTGGTGAGTTCCCATGGACTCTTGAATATAATTGAAGCAGTTTGGCATTAAAAATCCCTTACTGTCCAGCCCCAATCTCCCTGTTAGCCACCAGCTTACTCTACCTGGGCACCAGCCATTCCATCATGCAGGGCTGCTGGAGGACCCCTGCCTTGGCCTGTTCTCTCTGCCTGAAAGGCTCCAAGAATTCACCCAGTAAACTCTTCCTTTAAGGCTCAGCACAAAAGGCACCTCCTTCAATCCTTGATCTTTGTGTCTTTTTCTGTCTGATTGCAGGGCACTTGTCTTTTTCCTCCTTTATTGTACTTCTCACACTGCTTCCTATTTGTTTACAAGTCTGTCTCCTCTCCCGCTTCCTGCGGTCAGGGACTGTCCCTGAATTTATTCAAATATAAAGAGATCAGCACAGCCCCTGGCATATAGCGGGGGCCCAGTTTTTGTTTTCAGAATGATTCAGTGATCAGATCCCAGGGATCAGGAAGATGGAGGAGATGTGAGAGACCCAGGACAGTTTTGATTAATTTCCAGGTGGCATTCTAAGAAAGAAGCCTGCTAGGTGAGGCAGTTTCAACCAGATTGCTATTACAATGGCCACATGGTTGGGGTCCAAGAGTGATCTCAAAGGATGCTGTCAACTGGGGCAAAGCGTCTCTTGAGGGAGAGTGCAGGCTCCTTAGGACAGGAACAGCTGAGAATGGTTGGGGTCAGGGCCAGTAGTCACAGATGGGCCCCACACGCAGTTTAACGTTCTGCTGTCACTGTCTTGAAATTATTAATACTTTTTGAACAAGGGGCCCTGCATTTTCATTTTACACTAGGCCCGGTGGAATTATGTAGCTGATACAGGTTGGAGTTTAGAAGGTCAAGAGTGGTAGGGCCAGGAGACTGGGTGGAGGGTAGTAAGGTTACCTGGTAGAAAAAGCAGTCAGATTATCAGGGTTGATAAACTTAAAGGGTGAGGCTTGAATTGCCAGAGGGACCCAAGGTCAGATATCAAGAAGAGATGGTCTGGGCAGATTGGTGACAGCAGCAAAAATGTAACAGGTAATTGAGGCCAAAGTCTCAGATAACTGGTTCTGGACTTAACTCTTGCTACTCTTGATTTTCCCTTTTAGCCCCAGGCCTCTTATACAGCTCCCCATTTGCTGCAGTAATGAGTGCCAGATCTGGGGTTATTTCTGTAAATGCAAATGCCCATTTGCAAGGATCCAGCACCTGGGTGCCACTTTGAGTTGGGTCTGGGTGACATTTGCATCCTACTTTTGCACCAGAAGGCAGCAATCTGGGCAGGAAGTCCCCAGGCTATTCAAAAATAATGGACTCTAGTCTACTCCCACCACCATCAAAATGCAGGAAGAGCTGACAGGCTCATCACACAACTGAAGCTTTGCCCCAGGTGCTTCCAGTTTATGGCCTTCTTTTTTGGCTAAAGGCTGTGGGATTTTATAAATAGCATGAAAATATATATATATATTATCATACATTATTCACATCAGTAGAGGGATGGTTGGGACTCAGATCAAGATGGTTGGGTTCAGATCAAGAAGCCATACACAGAATCAAAGAGGGCAGGATGAGGCTTGAAGGACAATAATGAGACGAAGGAGCCTGCTGGCTCCAGAGGACCAGGACCCTTGCCGCATGTGCCAGATTTGATGCCTTGTTCTCTGGTTGGTTTTTTCATCCATTAGGATTTGGTGAAGTTCTTTTTTAACAGTTTCAACCTGTGTGAGCTGTGCTAAGGGGAAGTGAGGTGAGAGTTAGGACCTGTGCCTATATGTCAAAGCGAGGCAGGCCACGCTGGGAGGAAACCTAGAGGAGGCGACACTGAGGAGAGCAAGCAGATCTGCTCTTCTCTACAGTGAGGAGAGTGGGGAAGCTCTGGGTTTGACTAAGGAACAAATACTACCAACCATGACCACCATGCCCTGAAAGCCAAGGCACCACTGTGCCAGGAACTTCATGTACATTATCTTGTTTAATCTTGAAGATACCTCTACAAGGTAGGCTTCATCTCCGAGGTTGCACAGCTAGTAAATGGCAGAACCAGGATTTGAACCTGGGCCTCTCTGGCTCCAAAACCAGCAGCCTTTCCCCAAAGGACATGGCTTTCCTGTGGCAGGTGGTATCAAGAAATAGAAGGAGGCGTGCCTTTCAAAGGGCAATAGGGGCCTTCCTCTAAAACATGACATGTCCTGAGTCCTCTACTTCCTTGGCCCTCTTTACCCAGTCCAGGCACTCCTTCAAAATATGTTGGGGGAAGTGGGTGTTTGAGAAAAAAAGACCACTGTGCCTTGCTTATACATACTTTCAAAGAGCTCCAAAAAAAAAATATTAGAACGTGAGTATCCCTTTTACCATCTCAATGTTATTATGATTTATTCTAGAAGGTAGACCCCCAGTCTGAAAATTTAGCTTTTGTAGGGATTAGATATTTTTGTACCTAAATAGGTGCTTAATCTCTGATTTTAGGCTAATGGAATCTGTCTGGTAAAAACCCAGAACATTCACCGGAGATCACCTCTAAAAGCTCAGACCCTTGTACCTGCCCAGCAGCACCAAAGGGTGATGGGTTTGTTGAGCTTCAAGCCCCAGGAGAAGTTTTTCTTGGTAAAGGAACAAGCCAGGCCCACCCTGAGCAGTCTTTAAAGCTAAAGAGAGAGGAAAATGAAGACATGTCAATGACTGCATTTATAGTGTCCACAGGGAGAATGGCGATAGTGCCGAGACAAACACCTCCAATATCTTGAAAATGATTCTTGAATCCAGATCTTTAGGCCAAACTATTCTGAGCTTCAGACCTATATCCCCAGTTTCCTCATGGACATTATTTTTACTTCCTTATCCCACAGGTGCCTCAAACTCAGCAAATCCCCAGCAGACCATATTGCCCCCACAGGTTTCTGTGCTTCCTTTATCAAGGGGAATGCCACCACCGTCCACCCAAAAGCTCAGGCCAGGCACCCAAGAGTCCTGCCAGACTTCTTCCCATGCACCAGCAAGTTGTACTCCTGAGCATCTCTCTCCTCTGTCCCGGACTCCACTTCCACTGCTTGTCTTATCTCATGCTTTTGTTATGTTCTAAGTTCCCGCACTAGACCCCAACTGGCCTCTCTGCTCCCACCCTTGCCTCTTCCACTGCCAGAATGACCTTTCCCCAATGTCCATCTGATCATGTCACTCCCCTGCCAAAGTCCTCTAGAAGCTCCCCATTGGAATATGAAGGTTTTGATAAATTTGATAAATTGGCTCACATGTACTTCCACGCCTGTGTATCACTTGCCAGCCGTGTTCAGCTACTTACAGCTTTCTTTCTTTTTTTTTTTTTTTTAAGATTTATTTATTTACTTTATCCATTTTAAACCCCCCTTTCCCCATTTGCTGTTTTGTGTCCATTCGCTGGGCAATTCTCTGTGTCTGTTTCCTGCCATCTCTTCTCATCCTCCTCCTCCAGTCTTCAGCAGGATTCGATCCTGGAGACCTCCGATGTAGGAGAGAGGTGTTCTGCCACCTGTGCCACCTCGGTTCCTGGTTTTCGGAGCTTTTGGAACATCTCATCTTGTCTCTCTCCTGTTACGTCATCATCTTGCTGCATGGCTCCCAGGGCCTGGCGGCTCACCGGCACACAGAGCCTGGCAGCCCATGCGCCTTCTATATATATATTTTTTATTTTACCGGGAGGTCCTGGGAGTTGAACCCAGGTCCCTCCATATGGCAGACGGACACCCAACCATTTGAGACACAACCGCCCCCATACAGCTTTCTTTGATGCCACTGCACATCATCCCTCTGCTGGAATATTTTCACCCCTGACCCACATCTCTGCCTGGCTGTCTTCATTCTGTGAAGCCTTCCTTGATCACATCCTTCCCCAGGCTCTGCTCCCACCTGATGTTGACTTGCATCATAGCACTCATAGCTGGTATATTGACTTTTTCTTTCATGTCTGCATCACCAGTGCTTAGCACAGTAGCTGGCATATTATAGATAGTATATTTGTATAGTGAATGAAGTTGATTCCTCAAGATTACCGGGTCAAAGGAGAGTAAAGCTGAAGAAAAAAGAAAATGTAGCGTGTCAGTCAGGGTCCTGCCAGGAAACAGATGGCACTCTCAAAGGAGGGCCTGGAGAGAGTTTGAAGAAGGGACTATTTACAAAGATGAGGGCAGGTTAAGGGAAACCAACAAGTGATAGTGAAGTACCCTGAGGCTAACAGCATTTGGAAGTCATTTTCACCCCTAGACCTGAAGAAGGAAGGGGAGGACGTGGTTATAGAACAAGGGCGTGACTTACAACTATACGAGAGAGGCACCTGACAAGACTGGTAGAACACTGCAGTGCCAAACTCCTACATGGCATAGAGGAAGCCAGAAGAACGTATACTTTGACCTCGTTCTCTGCCCACCCCCAGATGGCACCTGCCAGGGCCACCTATAGGCTGAACGCAACTACAGGCCATAGAGCAAGGAAGCCAGAAAGATCAGCCTGCCAGGGCAGAGGGCAGGGTAGAGAGGGGGAAAGGAGATCTGGAGGGGCAAACCAAAGATCCAGCACATCTACGAATTCTGGTTTCCTGTCCAGAGATTGGGTCTAGGTCCCCCAATCTGAGCATGGAAGAGGAAAAGTACACTCATCAGTAAGAACACAGCTTCACCTCTTCAAACCAGAAAAGCAATAATGGTAAGCAAGGAGGTCTGGACATACTTTGACTTTGGCATGAGGGTCCCGGTGCACTGAGAGAAACCCTCCAGTTCTCCTTGATATTCTTAGCTTATTCCATGGAGACCTCGCCATGGTGAGCCAGAATTCTCTTCTGAAACCTGGATTCTGAAATCCAGGCCTCAGTTCTGTTGCTCATGGTGGCCATGAGTAAGGACATCATCGACTGCAAACTCAAGAGTCAACTTTAAGTACATGTCTCTTATTCTTGTCTCCTGATCTGGCCACATGCTCTATTAGGAAGAAGGCTCATAAATCAAGTCTCTAGGGCAGAACCTAATTGGTTTCCTCATCCTCTATTTTGAGTACATAAATCTAACCCATGTGCTCTGCCTTCAGGCAGAAAACAAACTTCAGGCCCAGAATCATGGGCAAGACAAATTTCAAGAAATAATTTGGAATCCCAAAGGAATTCTGTGCCATCTGCAATTTAGCAATTCCTATTTCCAGGCAATGGAATGAAGAGAAAACCTCACTCTATTCTGAACTGGCAAAGAGAACCCGCGTTGACCTAGAAGTCAGGTTGAGCTAGGTAATGTTTGAATAGACCCATTAGCTGTGACATCCTCAGGTAAAGAGTAAAGGCCCATTGCAGGCAAGGCTGTGGGGGAAATGCAAATACAGTATAACAGTCCTGGCTTCAAGGAGTTTACAGTCTACTTGGGGAGGTAAGGCAGCTACAAAGAAAGTGCCAGACTGGTGTTTCGTTAGAGAGGAAAGCTTTGCCTATCTGTGAAACAACTGTAGAAATGGCTCTTTCAACGTCGAGGTGAGGTTGGATTACTGTATAAAACAAGCTTGGCTGCACAGTGATTGCCCACGGCGGCTTACACCTGGCTTTTCATGGGCACTTTTGACAGGGCCGAGCTGCTTGTCCTTTCACCAGCCTGACCCTAAGATACTGTGGTTCCATGGAAAGGGAGCGGAGAGGACGGGCAGCTCCGGGAGGTCCTGCCACCTGAGGGGGCGACGCCGGGCACACCCGGCAGGGCGGCAGCAGGGGCGTCGGGGACCAAGGGCAGGGGCACGGGGTGGGGAAGGTGTCTCCCCGCGCGCCGCTCCCGGCCCACGTCCCGCGGCGCCGGCCTGGGTGAGCCGCGGGCCCACGGCCACCGCTCTGCCCGAGCCAGCCGCCCAGCCGCCAGCTTGGCTTCGGCTCCGAGCGTCCAAGTCCCCTTGGGTGGGAGCTCTCCCCAACCGCCCTGCTGGAGGCCGTCTTCAATCCCAATTCAAGGCCTGCAGCGGGCAAGGTCCTGTGGGCGCACTCGGCGGGCCATATCCGCGTAGCCAATGGACAAGCGGCCTGCCGTTCATTCTCTAACAGCCAATGAGGAGGGAGCGTGGCTCTTGGCGTCTCTAAACCCCTCCTTCCCGCCCGATGTTTGAAACAGCGCCACCTTGTGTCCTGGTATCCTGAGCTGTGGGTGAGTTTGGACTGAATTCACTCAGCGAAAGTGTGCACGCCCTGTACTCGGTGCTGAGCGCCTCCACGTGGCAGGGACAGGCAGGAAACTCTAGCTCATTGTGGAGAGCGTCACCTAAATTCCTCTCATCTGTTCCCGGTTCTCCCGCCCACGCAATATTTTATGAAGACAGTAACGCAGTGGGACTTCACACAGTCTCGCAGAGCCTTTCTAGCTACTACCGAGTTTCTTCATTTCATTGGGTCCTTATACTGAGTCTAAGCTGCTCCTACTTCGTTTCCCACTATTTTTGCCTTCACACCTATTAGGGGCACCTTTGATATTGGTTTTATTTTCTTTGTGTACGTGCTGCTCTGCACATGGTTGCTCTTTTAAATTAAATTGTGGTTCCCAGTTTTGGGGAATGCATTCCCAGCTGGCTGAGATTTCGTAACAACTAGAGTATATTGTCTGGGCTGTGTCTGCACCCTTGTCTGTGACACAATGGGATGCCCTGTCCCCTATATATAGTCTAAAACAGGGACTTCATAACTCAAAAGAGGCCAGCATTTAGCTGTCTCTCTTAGATTTCGGTCATACCTTTTGGAATTTTCAAGTCATTTTCTAAACCTACCCAGGTCGCGACAGCACTTCAGTGGAATTCACATTCCTTTTGTCCTTAAGATTCCTCTAAAGATCTTTGAACTGACAGAATTTTGAATACTTTATTTTCTGTTTAATTGTGAAATATAGCATACATACAAAGAAATATTAAACATATAAGCATGGTTGTATGAATAATTATAAAGCAAAGATAACCACTACGAAGAAATAGCTAACTGCTCTAGAAGCACCCCTAATCCCCCAATCCTGACTCCCTCTCTCCCTTCCTCCAGAAGTGACCCATGTAGTGACTCTTGGGCAAATCACTTCTTTGACTTTCTAGACTAGTGCTTTGCCATCTATGTATGTGCCCCTAAAGGATGTAGATTGGTTTGCCTCTTTTGAATATTATATAGACTCTTGAATGTGTTCTTTCGTGTCTTGCATATTTTGCACAGTTTTATGTAGTTCTGGATTGTCCATTGCTGTATTATTTTCTACTCTGGGAGTCTGCAACAATTTATATATCCATTCTAGGAGAGATCCAAGACGGTAGAGTAGGGAACAGCAGGCTGCACGCCTCCTCAAACTGCAGAAAGGCAGGCAGGTTTACCTGGCAGAAGGGAAACTGGAGGACCACAGGGGCAATCAGAGAGGGCAGCTGGGGGGGGGTGGCGGAGAGGGAGCCCGTTGGCCAGGGAAGAGGGAAGCCGTGGGAGATAGAGCACCCAAGCCAGCACACAGCCTGCTGAGAGGGGGAAGGAAGCCAGGGAAGCGATTTGGCTGGAAGATCAGTGCTCCGCCTGCTCAGACAGTGAGGATCGCCCCCCGCGCCCCACCCCCACACTGGGCCACCAGGGGGGTGTCTTGGTGTCCAGCAGGCTCTTGAGGTGGGGGAATGGGGGAGCTGCAGGGAAAACAGGTGTGGGACTGGCACCCAGCCAGCTCAGGGGGCGAGAGGAGTAGAGGGGAGGAGAGATAGGGTGGGCAGACCGGATTCAGCCGGTTCAGGCAAAAGGAATGATGACTGTGCCGAAGCGGGTCCAGGAAGAGGGAGGGGGTAGTTGTCACACCCACCCGTCCTGGGAGAGGGAGGAACTAGACCAGTGAGCAGGTGGGCTGATAGGCGCCCAGCAGCCGGGCAGAGAGGGGTGCTGGGGAGGCAGCGGCAGCGGGGGAGCTGCCAGATGCACAGCCGGCCTGAGGGAAAGGGGGCCTGGCAGGGCAGCCCACTAGCTGTCAGGTGCCCAACGGCCCCAGAGGAGAAGGGAGCCACAGAGCCACCCAGCAGGTTGTCAGGTACCCAGCCAGCTCCCTGGGGACGGGGACTTGAGGGACAAGCAGCCTCTGACAGGGAACTTAGATTGAGGGTTGTGGTTTTTTTAGATTTTTTATTTTTTTCTTCTGTATTTTCTATATTTTATGTTATTCTTTTTTTTTTTTTTTCCTCCACACACGCGTACCTTACCTGCGGAGGGTGGGCTGCAGGGTGATTGATTGGTGAGTACTGGCAGCCTGAGACAGGTTGCTAGTGGCTTGAGAGGAAGCCTATTTTCTCTGTTTGTTTGTTTTTTCTTTTATTCTCCTTATTTTCTTTATTTCTTTTCTTTCATTTCCCCCTCTTCCATTGCTTTTCTTTTATTCCACCTTCTCTTGTTTGATCTTCATTTTCTTTCTTCTCTTCTCATCTTTCAGGTCTTTCATTTTTTACTTTTTTTAATTTTTTTTATTCCATCTTTTTAATTCTTAGTCCTTTTATTTTCATGATTTTTCACTCTTACTACTTTTATGGTTCCTTTTCCAACTTTTTAAAAAATATATTATTTTTCTTTTCTTTTTTCTTTCCTTTTTATGGTCTTAATATTTTTTGAGGGGAACATGGACAACTACAAGGATATAGAACAAGTGGAATCACATGTGAAAGAGGGCCCTTAACACAAAACGAAATGAAATAAAACCCTAGACTAGTAAGAGAACCTAACCAACTGAATAAGCTCATCAATGTAAACAGATGCCTAGACACCAGCAAAAAATTACAAGCCATACTGAGAAACAGGAAGACAAGGCCCAGTATAATGAGCAAACTAAAAAGCAGGAGAAGCAGAACATGGAACAACTAATCAAGGATGTCCAAACAAATATCATGAATCAATTTAATGAAGTGAGGGAAGAGATAAATGATACTAAGAAGACACTGGTGGTGGTGGTGGGGAATACAGAAGAACTCTTAAACATACATAAATAGATAACAGATCTGATGGTTATGAAAGGCACAATGCAAGAAATTTAAAATACGCTGCAAGCACATAAACAGCAGATTTGAACAGCTGAGGAAAGAATTAGTGACGTCAAAGACAAAACATCTGAAATCACACAGATAGTAGAACAGATAGATAAAAAGATAGAAAAAATTCAGCAGGGACTCAGGGAATTGAATGGCAACATGAAACACACAAACATATACATTTTAGGAATCCCAGAGGGAGAAGAGAAGGGTTGGAGGAAATAATGGCCGAAAATTTCCCAACTCTTATGAGGGACATGGATGTACATGTCCAGGAAGCACAGCACACTTCAAAACAGTATAAATCCTGAGACACATAATTATCAGATTATATATCCAATTTACTGAAGATGTATATTTGGATTGTTTCTAGTTTGGTGAATCTATGTATCTGGGTATATATCTTGCAATGCAATGGTAGAGTCATCAGCATATATCTCAGGCAAGTTTACCTAAAGTGGTCATACTAGTTTACATTCCTGCCAGCAGAGTACGAGACTTCCTAATGCTCCACATCCTCCACAACACAGACTTTTTAAGTTTTGCAATATATGGTGAATGGGTAATGTGGTTTTCATTTGCTTTTTCTTGCACATTGATGAGGTTGAGCACATTTCATATGTTTATTGGCTGTCTGGATTTCCTTTTATGTAAAGCGCTCAGATCTTGCCAATCTTCCTATTGGGTAGTCTGTCTTAACAATCTGTAAGAATTCTTCATGTTAGAACCATATGATATTGCTGGTATCTGACCCCAGCTCAGAATTGGGAATATTTGTCCCTGAGCTGTGTGTGTCCCTGGAGCAGACGAGGCAGGACAGGGAGAAAACTGGCTATAGACAGTGGAGCAGAAGAACTCCTCCATGTACCCTCTGTAATTCTGCGGTCTTTGGGGTGATAACACGATTCTGACCAGTTGGCTCCAGCAGAGCAGGTGGCTTGGGGCATCCTGATGGGGATGAGGAGAAAGTGTCCTGATTTCTTGGCCTTTAAACTTAACTTCACCATGGGTTGGGGAAGGAAACCTGTTCACAGTTACACCTCCAGAACTGTCAGGGCCTACTGCATGGGCGGTGTTAATAGATACTTGTTCAATGAATAAATAATTTTTCAAAGAATTGCGTGAAAAAGTTGATGTTTTTTCATCTTCTATTGTCCCTAGAAAAAAACTTTTTGTAGCCACTAGGTGGCAGGGTTAATCACATCTAGATGGCTTGTAAGAAAGGATTCAGTTATGGAGCCAGGCTTTTTGAATTTGAATTAAATCTCTTTGTTTTATTTCTGTTTTTGAACTTGTTAATCATCAAGTTTAATAAACATATTGCCATAAGAACATCTGCAGAGTAAAACTAAAATAAAAACGCTGGTGAATTACTCTCTTCCGCAAGCCAAAGATGGTATTAATTTCTCTCCTTCAGTGTTTCTAAATCTGTCCTTTTATGGCCATACTGAATATAAATTCTTTCCATTCTTCATTCCAATAAACGAATGTCAACTTGGTGTCCTTCTGCTTGAAAATGGTCTTTTACTGCCAGAGTCTGGCAACCCCCTTTGTTTACTGCATCTGGAGGATCTGAGTCTCTGTGAAGATAGCTCCCCTCTGTGTGACCTCCTCACAACACCTCCCCCAAGAAAATCCTCTGCTTCTCTCTCCAGACTGCCTCCCTTCTTCCAAACAGCCTCAGAAAGTCCCAGCTCTTTGTTTTTCTCTTCTGCAGGAAGTGAGATCTTTCCCCACCCTTCCCTTTTGTTAAAAAAAAAAAAAGAGCTGTGTTTTGAAAATACAGCTAAAGTCACAGGCCTCAGGTTTCTGTCTTGATGGGGAAACTGAATATACACATCTGAAATGACTTCAGGATGGTGAGAGAGAGCCTGGCAAATAATCCCAAGTTCATCTCCTTAAAATGTTATTTTCTTAAATTATCGTTATAGTAATATTAACTTTTTCCCTGTGTAAAGTTCTGTGAATTTTAATACATGTATAGATTCGTGCAACCAATACCATGATCAAGATAAAGAACAGTACCACCACTGCAAAAAATTCTCTTTGCGATCCCTTTTTTAGTTATGGCCTCCTCCCCTCCCTAACCGCAGGCAACCACTGATCTGTTCTCCATCACTACAATTTTGACCTTTTGAGAGTACCATATAAATGGAATTCTACAATATGAAGCTTTTTGAAACTGGTTTCTTTCCCCCAGCATAATGCTTTTGAGATTCATCTAAGTTATTGTGTGTCTAACTAATTTGTTGTTGTTTTAATTGCTGAGTAGTATTCAATTGTATGGATGTACCCACAATCTAGTCTGTTTACCCTTTCACCCATTGAAGGACATTTGAGTTGTTTTCAGTTTTTGGTAAATATCAATAGCGTTACTGTAAACCTTCATGTAAAGGTTTTTGTGTGAATATGAGTCTTATTTTCTCTAGGGTAAATACTCTAGAAGTGGCATTGCTGAGTCATTTGGTATAGGTTTAAATTTATAAGAAACTGCCAAACTGTTTTCCAGAGTCGCTGTACCATTTTGCATCCCCACCAATGCTTGATATTGTCCATATTTTTTTTATTTTAGCAATTCTAATTGATGGTAGTGGTATCTCATCATGATTTTAATTTGCATTTCCCTAATGGCTAGTGATGTTGACCATCTTTTCATGTACTTATTTGCCAACCATACACAGTGGTACCTCGGTACTTGTTAATTGGTTCCGGGAGGTGCGACAAGTACCAAAAATGACGAGTACCAAACAAATTTTTCCCATAAGGAATAATGTAAATAAATTTAATGTGTTCCCAAACCAAAGACAATGCACATTTTAAGGCTATATGTAAAAAGATAGGGTGGTATATCATTACTTTACATGAGAAATAAATAGAAAAATTAATAAATACTACAATTAAATAAAATAAAAACTTCACTTTACCTGTACTGAGAAGAGCCCATGGCCTAATGGGATGGTGGGAGGAGAGTGGTAGGGAGGAGAGGTTACTGGGGTGTTGCTTGGAAGGAGAGTCCCCCTCTAGTAGAACACTGGACACTTGCACTTCAGGTGTTCTTTCTCTTTCTTGCCTTTTTTCAACTTGCACCACAGGCTCTGACACACTGTTTGTCACCTTCACTGAAAACTTATCCAATGAGGACTGCTTCTATCTTCTTTTCAGAATTCCTTGAAAGTGTGAAGTTGTTTGGTCATTCAGTAAATTCACATTTCTGCTTGTCAGAGCTTTGTCCAGATGGCACTTGTATTAGCCAGGATTCTCTAGGGAAACAGAATCAACAGGAGATATCTGTAATTAGTATGAGGTTTTATAAGAGTCTCTCATGTGACTGTGGGGATGCACAAGTCCAGGTTCCCCAGGCGGGCTGCAAACCAGGGGCTCCGATGAAAGTCCAATGAAGGTCCTTGAGGACTTTCTGGGAGACGTTAGCTGTCCAAAGACGAGCTGGGAAATTCTCTCTGAATGCTGAAATCACTTCCCCTTTTAAGGCATTCAACTGATTGGATAAAACATCACTCATTGCGCATGGCAATCTTCCTGGTTGATTGCAGGTGTAATCAGCCATCTATGCAGTAAAGTCACCGATGACTAAAGTCTATAAATGCCCTTGTATTACATTTAGCCCAGGGCTTGCTTGACCAAACAACTAGGCACAACTACCTGGCCGAGTTGACACATTAGCCTACCCATCACAGTCCACCCTTTGTCAACTCGGCAACCATACACTTTACCTTAAACCATACTTCGTCTCTAAATAAAAACAATAACAGACATGCATATATATATATATTTGCCTAACAATGTTCAACTCTCCTGTGTACAACTGGGAAACACATTAATTCCCTACAGAATAGGGAGCAAGTTCTTGGGTAATATTCACTCTTAAACTTGACATCTTTAAATATTATGACAGGAAACTAATACAACTTGTCAGATGATAAGGGAAAAGGTTGGGGAAGAAAACAAATTTGTTTTGTGTACATATACAATCATATTCATAATGAAACAAGGAAGAAAGATTCATAACTATTACAGTCCTTGTTTCTGTAACTGGTCACGTGATCGAGGTTCATATTTATCGCTAGAAACCATCATCTTAAGAATGACTCTCAGACTTTGAAATCTAATGAAGAATGCCCTGCAGGTTTACTGAACTGTAGAGGACCCATGACTCATGTTTCCCTCCCAATTTCCCCTTATTTTAATGCAAATGTTTATCCTTTGTCTGTCCATTTGTATATTGGAAGCAGATAAATTGTTTTGTAAGTTTCAGAGGTCTACAGCCAAATGGGACTTTGACCCAAGAAACACTGTATTTCTTTAAATTGATTATGATATGATTTTGTACTTAGTATTTTTACTGAAATAAGGCTTTTTAAATATTGTAATGTCTTTTTGGAAATCAGAGTGTGGAGTGTAGAAGTTTGATATTGTTTATGAATTCCAAAAATAGATATTGGATTATGTTTGTGAACTGCTCTGTCCCTCTGGGCATATTAGATTGGATTGGATTCAGAGGTTTCACATTTACTTGATTAAATAATGATTAAGGCTTTGATTGGGCCACGTCAGTAGAACATTGAGTCCCCACCCTTTTGGTGGGCGAGGACTCACAGAGAAACCACACTGCAGAGAAGGGAGGTTAGAGTTTTGATCCTGGAGCCTGGTTAAGTAAACACACAGAGAAGCAGTTGTGAGGAAAGAGAGGAGGCTCCATTAGACACAGCAGTGGTTCCAGGAAAAGAGACGAGCCATTTGCCTGATAGTCTACAGCTGGCCTTGTGGAGAGAGCAAAGCAGCTGAGCCAGGAGAGAAATGAGCTCTTGAGAAGAGAGGAATCTAGGAAGACTGAACTCTTGCAGCCATCTTGCTCCAACACGTGGCAACAGACTTTGGTGAGGGAAGTAACTTACACTTTATGGCCTGGTAACTGTACACTTCCACCCCAAATAAATATCCTTTATAAATTCCAACAGATTTCTGGTATTTTTGCATCAGCACTCCTTTGGCTGACTAATACAGTAATTCTCTACAAAGTTTTGAACTTCTGCCCATCTTGCACACATTTCTTTTCTCAAGGAACTGGGGACATCCTCCCTTGTCTCCTCCTCACCTGAAGAAATCTCCTCAGCCACCTCTTGCTACTGCTCCTTCTCTAGTTCCTGCAGCTCCTCAGTGCTGAGCTCTTCAC
>JAKSZT010000049.1:35102078-35137233 GCA_026826555.1 Tolypeutes matacus
CTGACAAATTCATCAGCAGCCTTTTTATTAGCACTCGCTGCCTCGCCATGCCTCATGACACTATGGATGCCGGTCCTCTTTCTAAAATTATCAAACCAGCTGTGGCTGGCCTTAGAAACTTCAACACTCTCAGCACTCGGTTCTGATTTGTTTTTCAAAAGTTCGGCATGCAACACTTTTGTTTTTCAAATATCATGGCTTCTGATACACTGTTGCCCGATAACTGCTTCTTATTTACCTAAATTATTAACAGCTTTTCAACTTCCTCCTGTGGTTGGGAATGCTGCTTTGTTACTGTTTTATCTCCTTTCACAATATCAGCCTTTTCTATCGCTTCTTTATTCTTGAAGATGGTAGAGACCATTGTTCTAGGCTTACCATATTCCCTAGCAAGATCAGTAATGCGAAAACTGCTCTCATACTTATTATTTCTTTCTTTTTTTTTTTCTCAGTGGTGGTGCAAAGTAATTTTCTTTTCTCAGTGCTATCACTGCTTATTTTCTTAAGACCCATGATGTGGAAAAAAATGCAAAAATACACAAAATGATCACAGAAACTAAGATAAGACCGCAATGGGATGTGCACAGGGCAAGAGCTACTGCGTGACTAATAATATGACTCTTTGTTTTGGCTGGAAAGGGTAGCAAGTCACGAGGCAACTGACACCAAGTTCTAGCTTGCACATCGAGTACCAAACAAACAACGAGTATCAGGACTAAATTTTTGCATCAAAATGTGTCGAGTACCAAATTCGATGAGTTTCAAAATAGTCGAGTACCAAGGTATGACTGTATACTTTTTGGGGAAGTGTCTCTTCCAAGTCTCTCACTCAATTTTTTTTTTTTTTTTTTTTTTAGTTAGGCCAGTAAAAAGAACTTATTGGGAAATGGGGGAAAAGACCAGAGCTTGCTGAGAAATGGGAGAGAAAGACAGAAATACACACTGAGATTTGGTGCAGGCTCCTCTAGGCAGAGAGAGTGGGCTTTGGTTTATGTGGTCACCTTTTTTTTTTTTATTATGGGTAAAAATCAAAATTCTCAGAATACATACAAACATTTGGAAAATGATGTATAAATATATATGCATATATGTGTATTTGCTTACAAAAATGTTATTTATATATATATATATACATATATTTTAAGAGGTGCTTAGATTACCTGTGGTCACCTTTTAAGGTATTAATTATTCCTCCCCTTGGTAATGCTAAGGGGAGGGGCCCCAGCTGTTATTGGTTACCCCACCAAATGGTGAGGTCTCTTTGGAATATCTGGGGCTTCCCCTTGGCCCCAGAAAGAGCCCCAACTAGGACCTCAAGATCGAGGTCAAGTCTCACTTAGTCTTAAAAATTGAGTTACTTGTTTTCTTTCTGTTGAGTTTTCAAAGTTCTTTATATGTCTGTGGGACTTGTGGTGATATACCCTGTTTCATTCTTGATATTGGTAATTTTTGTTGTTTCTCTTATTTCTTTGTCACTTTTGCTAGAGGTTTATCAATTTTATTGATCTTTTCAACAAACCATTTTTTTGCATGCTTTTCTCAAAAAAAAATTTTTTTTTTGTTTTCTATTACATCAATTTCCCCCTCTTTATGATTTTCTTTTTCTTCTTGCCTTGCATTTGTTTTTTTTTTTGTTTGTTTGTTTGTTTGTTTTTTTTACCGGGAGGTCCCGGGGATCGAACCCGGGTCCCTCCATATGGGAGACAGACGCCCAACCAGTTGAGCCACATCCGACCCCAACCTTGCATTTGTTTTACTCTCTTTTTTTTTTAGTTTCTTAAGGTAAAATCTCAGATTATTGATATGAGAATTTTCTTCTTTTCTCTTACAAGCATTTGATAATATATGTTTCCCTCTAACACTTCTTTAGCTGTATCCCACAACTTTTGATAGGTAGAAATTTCATTTTTGGACTGCTCAAATTATTTTCCTAATTCCTCTTGAGACTTCTTTGACCTATGGATTATTTAAAAATATGTGTTTAATTTCCAAGTGTTTGGAGAGTTCCAGTTATTTTTCTGTTATTGAGTTCTAGTTTAATTCCATTATGGTTAGAGAATATGCTTTGTATGATTTCAATTCTTTTAAGTTTGTTGAGGTTTGTTTTATGATCCAGTGTTTTAGTTTCCCAAAGGGCTGCGAGGTAATGTACCAGGAATCTGTTGGTTTTTATAAGGGAGATTTATTTGGGGTAAAAGCCTACAGTTCCAAGACCCATGAGAAGTCCAAGCCAAGGCACCTTCAGAGATGCTTTCCCACCAAAGTCAGCTACTGTTGGTCCTGGTGTGTTGCCACATGGTGAAGCAAAATGGCTGCTGATCTCTACCCAGGTTTCTCCTTCCCCTCTGGGCTTTCTGTCTCAGGCTCAGCTGCTCTGTTTCTTCCTGATATCAGCTGCAAGCTGGCACAGGGCTTGTCTCTTAGGGCTTCCTATAGCAGTCTTGGCTGTTCTGCTTTCTTCTCAAATTTAGCTGTGAGCTATCAGGCAAATGGTTCCTCTCTTCCCGAGACCTCAGGTGTTTGAGACTTCCTGTGTCTGTCTGAGTACCTGTTTATATCAGACTCATCAAGGGAATGTGGGGACTCAACCTGAGTGCTGCCTCACTGACATAGTCCAACAAAAAGTCCTACATCAATCTTAACAGATAATCTAATCAAAGGATCTTCAGCTGAATTTAATGCAATCAAAGGGTATCAAACTCAGAGGAATAAATTAGTTTACAAACATAATCTTTCTGTTTTGGGGATTTATAAAATAATCTCAAACTGCCACACCAAGGACATGGTCTGTATTGGTGAATGTTCCATGAGCACTTGAAAAGTTTTGCATTCTGCTATTGTTGTGCAGTGTACTATAAATGTCATTAGATTCAGTTGATGGTGTAATTCAGTTCTTCTATGTCCTTGCTGATTTTCTATGTACTTGTTCTATCTATTACTGAGAAAGGAGTGTTGTAGTCTTCAACTATAATTGTGAATTTATCTGTTTCTTCTCCTTTCAGTTCTATGCATCTTTGCTTCATGTATTTTGAAACTTTGTTGTTAGGTGCATCACATTTACAATTGCTATATATAGTCTCAGTAAATTGACCTTTTATCATTATGCAGTATTTCTGTTTATCCCTGCTAATTTTCTTTGCTCTGAAATCTTCTTTGATGGTATTAATATAGCCACTTTAGCTTTATTTTAATTAGTGTTTTTCATGATATAGCTTTACCCATTCTTTTATATTTATCCTATGTATATCATTATATTTGAAGTCTAATAGACAGCATATAGTTGGGTCAGTGTTTTAAAAATCCATTTTCGGGAAGCAGATGTGGCTCAAGCAATTGAGCTCCCACTTACCACGTGGAAGGTCCTGGATTCAGTTCCTAGTGCCTCCTGGAAAAAAGGAACAAGACAGTGAGCTGGCATGATGGGCAGGTGCAGTGAGCTGATGCAACAAGGAGACACAAAAGAGGAAAGATATTGAGAGACACAACGAAGCAGGGAGCTGAGGTGGCTCAAGCAATTGAACGCCTCTCTCCTACATGGGAGGTTCCAGGTTTGGTTCCCAGTGCCTCCTAAAGAGAAGATGAGCAGACACAGTGTGCATTATGAATGGACACAGAGAGCAGGCAGTGAGGGGGAGGGATTAAATTAATTAATTAATTTTTAAAAATTCATTTTGACAGTCTTTTAATTGACATGTTTTAACTATTTATAGTTAATGTAATTATTGATATGTTTGGATTTAGTGCTCCCATTTTATTATTTTGTTTCCTCTGTTTTTCAAGCCTCTGTTTCTCCTTTCTTGCTTTCTTTTGGGTTCTTTTAACATATTTTAGTACTACAATTTATTTATATATTATGTTTTTAACTATATCTCTTCATATAGTTTTTTAATAGTTGCTCTAGGTTACAATATACATACTTTGTAGAATCACAGTGTACATAGAATCAATATTTTACTCCTTCAAAGTAGAATGTAGAAACCTTACCAATATATAGGTCCTTTTGCCTTCTGCTAATTATAAATACATTGAAAAGCCCATCAGCCAATATTTTCAGATGTGTTTTCAACTGCCAAACATATTTTAAGGAATGCAAGTGGAGAAGTATAATAAACACCTAGATTTTACCATTCTGTTTCTCTTCCTTCATTCCAGATGAAGAATATTTTCACAGGATAAAGAATTCTTAATTGACAGTTCTTTTTCTTTTAGCACTTTGAAAATATTATATCAATTTCTCTGGCCACCTAGTTTTCTGATGAGAAATCTGCAGTAATATGGAACACTCTTCTACAAGTAATGTGTCATTTTTTATCTTGCTGCTTAAGGTTGTTTTCTTTGTCTTTGGTTTTTAGGAGTTTGATTATTATATGTCTGACTTATATTTCTTCAAGTTCATCCTATTTAGGGTTAACTAAGCTTCTTGAGTTTGTAGGTTTGTGTCTTTCATCAAATTTGGGAAGTTTCCAGCCACTATTTCTTTGCCCACAAAGAGGGTGTGGGTAATTGTTCTGAATGTCTTTCATTTGCCTGTCCAGATGTACTTTCCACCTTTCTCTATTCTGCTTTTTCTCCCCAAAAGCTGTCTTATGTAGACCATATGTTTGGGTTCTCATGACTTCCTATGGCTTCCTCTTGGGTTTGGCCAGTAGAGAACACCAGCAGGAGATCAGAGAGAGGTAGTTTAGTATTTATTCCCCACGATCACTTGCTGCAAGGCTGTGTCAGACTGGCTGTGTCTCTCTAGGAAAGGTGACAGCTCAAATCAAACTGCCATCTCTGTAAAATTTCTCCGTCTCTGTGTTTCAGTAATTGTTCCATTTCCTTATCCCATAGGCCTTGGGATAATGGCACCCTCTCTTACCTACTTTAATTACCAGCCCAGATTATGGCACTATCATTTGTAGTTTCCTACACCTTCCTGACATATTTGTAAATAATTCTTTATTAAAATCATCTCAAATTATCCATTTAAGTGTGCCATCTGTCTTCTGCCTGAACCCTGACAGAAAGGGTGGTTTTCTGGGGGGCTGTAGCAGTTTGGTATTATTTATGAATTTCAGAGATTGATATTGGATTATGTTTGTAAACTGGTCTGTTCCTCTGGGCATACTAGATTATATTGAATTCAGAGGTTTCACTTTTACTTGATTAAATAATGATTAAGGCTTTGATTGGGCCATGTTAGTAGGATGTTGAGTCCCTGCCCCCATGGTGGATGGGGACTCACAGAGAAACAGCACTGCAGAGAAGGGAGATTGGAGTTTTGATGTTGGAGCCCCGGGAAGCAAACACACAGAGAAGCAGATATGTGAGGAAAGAAAGAAGCAGAGAAGGCTCCATTAGACACGGCAGAGGCCCGGGAAGAGAGACAAGCTGTTAGCCTGATAGTCTACAGCTGGCCTTGTGGAGAGACCAGAACAGCTAAGCCCGGAGACAGACAAAACTTATCCCAGCCTACAGATGATATTGGAAGAAGCTGGGACCACAGAGCCTTAAGAGGAAGAGGAAGCCTGAACCCTTGCAGAGTTGGCAGCCATCTTGTTCCAACACGTGGCAACAGACTTTGGTGAGGGAAGTAACTTACACTTTATGGCCTTGTAACTGTAAGCTCCTACCCCAAATAAATACCCTTTATAAAAGGCAGCACATTTCTGGCATTTTGCATCAGCACCCCTTTGGCTGACTAATACAGGGGACTTGATTAGCCTTACTCTGACTATAACCCCATCATTGCTGGGGACCACTTCAATAAGCAGCTGTCTCTTATTAGCCTTTTAGATTTTCCAGCCTCTGATCCTTTTTCCAGGCTGGACATCCCATTGCTTGGGTTGGGGGCCACTTTGGAAGTTTCCTAACTCCTGTCTGCTGCTAAGTAGCCATTGATACTGGCTGGAACCAATCAGGCTGCCTTGATGGAGAAACACAGGGTTTGCTGTCTTGGCAGCAGTATTAGCTGAGAGGAGAGGACTTCTCCTTGAGAGGGTGCTATGTCTCTTTTTTTGCCACTCAAAACCTGAAGGGTTGTTTCTCAGTTGCTCTTATTTTAGAGATACATACATAATCTTTCCAGGTGATGAAGACTAAGTCTCCACAAACTCAAACTTCATAGGGAATATCCCCTAAATCCAAGTTCCAAGAAAGTGTTCACTTTTCATTTCTCTTCTTCTCTCTTGTGGAAGATAAACACAAATATAAACTTGGTAGTATGTTTTAAGAATAGTTGTCAGAAATCACTTTATCAAAAGTTATCTGCTGCAGCTGGAAAGAGCCAGTGAGGTTATTTATCTTCACCATTGTGTATTACTTTGAAATTTTATTCCTCTGAAGAAAACACTCCTGAAGACAAAAACCCCATTTGTTTATACAGATGTATAACTCTAAGCAATATATTCTTTGGTTTTTGCAGAACTGAGTAGCAAACACAAAGCTAAGTGTGTTAGGAAACACTGTCACTTTAAATGAAGTTCACAGACTGGCTTCAGCTTTCCTGTGAGTTTTAAGAACCCCATCTGGGTGAAGTCACTGGTTGTGAGCAAGTCTAGGGAAGTCTAGGTATCACCATATTCAGATATATACCTGGTAGCACCATTTGTTGAAGAAACTATTCTTTCCCAATTGAGTGGACTTGGCACCCCTGTGAAAACTCACGTTTCCATTAATGTGAGGGTTGATTTCTGAACTCTCAATTTGATTCCATTGATCTATATGTCTGACCTTGTGCTGGTACCATGCTGTTTTGATTACTGTGGCTTTGTGATAAGTTTTTTTTTAAGGCGGTTTGGGGGATTGAACCTGGGACCTCATACATGGGAAGCAGGTGCTCAACCACTGAGCTACACCTGCTACCCAATGTAAGTTTTTTTTAAAGATTTATTTTTTATTAATTATTTATTTATCCCCCGCCCCCTTGCTGCTTGCATTTGCTGTCTGCTCTCTGTCCATTTGCTGTCCTTTCTTCTGTGTCTGCTTGTCTCCCTTTGTTGCATCATCTTGCTGCGCCATCACGGGTGCAGGCCGTCAGCTCTCCGTGGGTGCAGGCCATCAGCTCTCCGCAGACATGGGCCAGCCTGCCCTCACCAGGAGGCCCTGGGAATAGAACCTAGGGCCTCTCATATGGTAGACAGGAGCTCAGTCGATTGAGCCACATCTGCTTCCCTGTGATAAGTTTTAAGATCAGGAATGTGAGTCTTCCAACTTCATTCTTTTAAAAGATGAATTGTTATTCAGGGCCCGTAACCCTTTCATATATGTTTTTAATATATAATCTCTTTTTTTCAATGTTTATTCCCACCCCCACCCCCACCCCCACCCCCTTTAGATGGCTCCCTCTTCTGTTTGCTCATTGTTTTTTTGCTCGTTCTTTTTTTTCTCGTTGTTTTGTTTTTTCTTTAGGAAGCACAGGGAAATGAACCCAGGACCTCCCTTGTGGGAGGCAGGTGCTCAACTGCTTAAGCCACATCCACTCCTTGCTCATTTTTTGGCTTTTGTTCCTTGTCTGCTCGTTGTTTGTCTTCTTTAGGAGGCACCAGCAACCGAACCCAGGACCTCCCACATGGGAGGCAGGCGCTTAACTGCTTGAGCCACAACTGTTCCCCCCTTCCATATAAATTTGATGACTGGCTTTTACATTTCTGTAAAGAAGGCTGTTGGAATTTTGATTGGGATTGATTGGATCTGTACATTGCTTTGGGTAAAACTGACATCTTACTATTTGGTCTTCCAGTCTGTGAACATGGAAAGTCCTTCCATTTATTTAGATCTTATTTGCTTTCTTTTTTGCAAAGTTTTATAGTTTTCTGTGTACAAGTCTTTACACCCTTGGTTTGATTTATTCCTAGATATTTGATTCTTTTAGTTGTTAATGTAAAAGTAATTTTTCTTGATTTATTTTTCATATTGTTCATTATTAGTGTATAGAAACCCTACTGGTATTTGCTTGTTGAGCTTGTACCTGCCACTTTGCTGAATATATTTACTAGTTTAAGTAATTACATTGTGGATTTTTCAGGATTTTCTGTTTATAGGATCATGTCATCTATAAATAAAGAAAGCTTCAATTCTGCCTTTCCTATCTGGATGACTTTTTTCTTTCTCTTGCCCGATTGCTCTAGCTAGAAATTCCAGTTACAATGTTAAATAATAATTGTGACAGTGGGAATCCTTGTCTTGTTCCTGATATTAGAGGGAAAGCTTTCAGTCTTTCACCATTACATATAATGTTAGCTGTGGAGTTTTCATCTATGCTTTTTATCATGTTGACTAAGTTTCCTTTTTTTAAAAAAATTATTTATTTATTTACTTTTTATCCATTTTTAAACCCCCTCCCCCCATTTTTGCTGTTTTTGTGTCCATTCACTGGGCAATTCTCTGTCTGTTTCCTGCCCTTTCTTCTCATCCTTCTCCTCCTGTCTTCACTGGAATTTGATCCTTGGAACCTCTGATGTGGGAGAGAGGCGTCCTACCACCTGCGCCACCTTAGTTCCTGGTTTTTCAGTGCATCGCGTCTTGGCTTTCCCTTGTGTCACTCTCCTGTTATGTCATCAACTTGCTGTGTGGCTCGACAGGCCTGGTGGCCCAAGCGCCTTCTATATTTTTCTTTATTTTACTGGGAGGTCCCAGGGATTGAACCCAGGTCCCTCCATATGGGAGACAGATGCCCAACCATTTGAGCCACATCTGCCCCCTGACTAGGTTTCCTTTTATTCATAGTTTTCTAGTGTTTTTATCAAGAAGAGGTGCTGGATTTTGTCAAATGCTTTTTTGTGTGTGTCAGTTGAGATGATCATGTGGTTTTTTCCTTTGTTCTATTAATGTGGTGTATTATGTTAATTGATATTCTTATGTTGAACCACCTGGCATATGTAGAATAAATCCCACTTGATCATGAAGTATAATTTATAATTTATGCCTTCTTATTAAATTGATCCCTTTATCATTATATAATGATCTTCTTTGTCCCTCATATACTTTTTTTCCATCCTTTCACTTTCAACATACTTATGTCTTTGAATTTAAGGTGAGTCTCTTGTAACTGGCATATAGTTGGGTCAGGATTTTTTAGCCCATTCTTCTACTTTCAGCCTTTTAACTGAAACGTTTAATGCATTTGCATTTAAAGTCACTACTGATAATGCAGTAAGTTCTTCTGCCATTTTGCTATTTGGTCTTTTTAAGTCATGCCTTTTTTGACTGTAAATTTTTGGCTAATGCCTACTTTCATATTTATTTGTATGGGTTTTTTTTTATTGCACCATTTTTGAGCCCCTTCTCATTTCTTTCTGAATATATTTTTCTTTGTGCTTACCATGGTATTAAAATTTAACATACTAAATCTATAATAATCATGTTTGATTTTATGCCAACTTATCTTCAGTAGCATACACATACATTGTACTTGTTACAAATTTTTTTGTATATTGTATGTCCTTTTTTGTACTTGTTACAAATTTTATTTGTACATTGTATGTCCAAAACCATAGATTTTTCATTACTTTTGTGCATTTGCCATTTAGTACCTGTAGGAAGTAGAAGTGGAGTTATAAACCAAAAAATACAAAACAATACTGGCATTTATAATTATCCATATAGTTACTACTAATGGAGGTCTTTGTTTCTTTATGCCACTTAGATCCACTGTCTAGTGTCCACTCCTTTCAGACTGAAGAACTCCTTTTACATTTCTTGAAGGGCAGGTCTAGTGTCTATGAACTCCCTCAGGTTTTGTTTAACTGGGAATGTCTTAATCTCTCCCTCATTTTTGAAAGAAAATCTTTCTGGATTAAAATTTTCTGGTTGGCAATTGTTTTCTTTTAGGACGTTAACATTTCATACATCTGCTGTCTTGCTTCCATGGTATTTGCTAAGAAATCAGCACATAATCTTATTGAGATTCCCTTTTACATAACTCATTGCTTTTCTCTTGAAGCTTTCAGAACTCTTTCCTTGTCATTGGCATTGGACAATTTACTATGTTTCTAGATGTGTTTCTCTTTGAGTTATGCTGTTTGAGAGTTGTTGGACTTCTTGAATGTGCATATTAATACCTTTCATTAAATTCAGGAAGTTTTATGTCATTATTTCTTTGAATATTCCTTCTGTCTCTTTCTCTCATTCTTCTCCTTCTTAGGAGTACCATATTGTATATAACTGGTATGGTTGATGGTGCCTCACATGTCTCTTAGACTCTTTTCATTCTATTTTATATCTTTCTTTCTGCTCCTCAGCCTCAATCATTTCATTTTTCTGCTCTTCTAGATCACTGATTCTTTTTTCTGTTACTCTGAAATGCTGCTGAAACCATCCTGGGAAATTTTCATTTCAGTTATTGTGTTCTTTAATTCCAGTATTTCTGCAGGGTTCCTATTGAGAATCTCAAAGATCTCAATGTTTTCCTGTACACAGGAAGGGTCATTTTTGTTTTAAAGTCTCTCTCCAGTAAAACCAAAATCTTGACATCTTCACTGATGGTTTCTGGGTGGTTTCTGTCTTATTCCTTTAAATGAGCCATCATTTCTTGTTTCTTTGTTGGTCTTGTAATCTTTTGTTCCACACTGTACATTTAAGTATTTTAAAGTGTTAATGCTGGGAGTTAGTCCCTGAGCTGTCTGTTCCTTAAGTTAGTATCCAGCTAGTGATATGACATAGATTTTCTTGAATGCCAGGAGCTAATAAAAATAAACAAACCAAGGCAAAAAACACTTTTCACTGTCCTTACACATTGGCTGAGCTTTGGCTGGTGGTCTCCTTCAGAGCTTACCTTCCTATCAAGGAGGTCAGCCCAAGGCAAAGGTAAGTGCCTGTCCTATCTGAGCCTGTGTGAAGTAGGAGCCACAGTACCAGCTTGTTTCCCTGACTTGTGCTTGCTAAAGGCTCTGTTTACAATTTACAAAAGTTTGACTGCCTCCTCACCTACCTTTGAGAAAGACCTCCTCCAATTCCTGGGTGCTCTCTTGAGTGACTTAATACAGGCAGGTAGTCCTTTGCCCTAGGCCACTTCAACTTAATTGTTTCTCAGCCTGTTCCAGCTGCCAGCAAGCCACTTCTCTGCTCTCAGGACAACTCTGGTGTGGTGAGCCCGAGACAATTCTCCGGCTCAGTCTCTCAGATTTCTACCTAGTAGATTGGCACTGACAGCTGAGCACCCCAGTATGTGCAAGGTCCTTCTGCTCCCTCTGAATCAGGGCCAGGGATCCACAATGGGAATATAATCTGGCTCCACCATTCATTGTGGAGGGGGTGGGGATGGGCCAGCAAGGGCACCAGGTCTTCTTCTATGGCTTTTGAAGCTGTGTTTTCTTGATTCATCACTGGCCAAGTTATTGCAGCCCTTTCACTGTTTTCCATAGTTTTGAGGAAGTTTACTGTCTTAAGATTCTTGTGCTACATTTGCCTGAGGAGGGTTGGAACAATGGCTGCCCTCAGAGCCTGCCCCCAGTGATCTGAAGTAGCTGATCAAAAGCAGTGATTAGGGATCAGACCACACAGTCCTGGAATTAGGAGGACTAGACTTTTTGACCCATCCTGACACCGGTAAGCTGTACCAGGTCCAGAGCTCCAGTGCCCACTGCTGCCCACCTTGAGGCTAGGGGATGCAGGGTGAAGCTCATTGGTATTTATCACAATTTACCACCCTCTTCCTCTAGCTCCTCCTTGGATATTGCCCGGAATTCCACTAAATTCAGAAATTTGAAAATAATTGATTCAGGCAGTTCCTGTCAGTTCAATAGTTGTTTTGGTGGAAAGACTGATTCCTGGAGCTTCCTACTCTGCCACCTTCCCACAATCCCTGCTGTGTATTCTTTTGCTGCAATAAAACTTAGCTATGGGTAAACTACAGCCGAGTCCTGTGAGTTCTTCTAGTGAGGCACTGAATGTGTGAGTGATTGTGGGACCCTGAAACAGGCAGATACTTGTTTAAAGATTCATCTCTGAATTCATGCTCCTACTTCTATTATGTCCTTTGAGCTTTCTCTCACTTTCTTCACATTTTAACCATAAACATATGATCCAGATTTAGTCAAGTATCTTTGAGTATTTTTTTCATAGGACAATTATTTGGAGTTTGTGTTTCACTATATCTTGTTAGATGCCCTATCTTTTTTTTTTTTTTAGGAGATACCGGGGATTGAACCCAGGACCTCATACATGGGAAGCAGACACTCAACCACTTGAGCTACATCTGCTCCCCAAGATGCCCTATCTTTAAAAAATAATTTCTAATATGAGTGCCTCTTGGAGCTATGTTATAAATTTTTTAAAAATATCTCCAGTCAAAATAAACAATGTAATTCTCAAATTGCCAAGCATTCTCCTTCTTAAATCTGCATGGCAGGAAGGGAGGCTCAGAGCCTAGCTCCGTTTATCCTTGGTACCCAGGCATTTGGACCTATAGTCCCAGGACCAGCCTCAAAGAAGAGCCAGCAACTCTAGACCCAGGGAGGATGTTGGGGAGCCATGAGAGGAACATCTTAGGTTTGGTGTTGGAGCATTCATATCTGCCTCCTCCAGCCAAGGGAAATTCCCTGGAATAAGTAAGCAAGAAGCTGGGAGCAATAACACAAGATTTTATTATCTAATTCTGCTGAAGGGGGATACAAAGCAGGGCAGGATGGTGAAGGTGAGCAAGAAAATGGGCAAGAGCCAATATGCTGGTTAGGTGTTGCAGGGTAGTGGATATGATTGTGAGGAGAATATCTGGGATTCTGGAGAGACTCCTTCCCCGTCTAATTCTCCCAGGAGTCAGATGCAGGGATTCCCAGTCCAGCAGGAGCTCCAGGCATGAGTGCTCAGATAGACATAGGGTTAGATCCCACTTGCAGCAGTTCCTTCCTGTCCTTTTCCTAAGGGAGGTGAGTGAGTCAGCCTTGATGGGGAGACAAAAGAGAATTTCTCCCCACCAAGGCAGTCTAGTTTTGCAGCCATCCACATCCAAACATCAACCTCATGGTACCTGATCCAAAGAAACCCAAAGTTATAGCATGGATATGGACTTCCCTGGCTTCCTGGGTTCTTTGATCTGGGGCCCACTAAGTCTAGGGTGCCACTTGGGTCTCACTATAATGGGTCCTTTTTGTATCCCCAAACCTTCCATTCCTGTCTCCTCTGGACAGCCTTACCACCCCCAAAACATGCAGACAGTTTAGGGACTTACCTTCTTATGTAGGAGGTTTCTCCAGCAGTACAGCCCCAGGGGGGCCAGAGATGCCACAAGCAGCATAATCCAGACACTCAAAAGCATGATCTGAAGGCCTACGAACAGGGTCTGGGGACAGAGGACCAAGGCTGTAGGCACTAGAGGGACTGTCACCATCCCTGATCTGTCTTCCATCTCCTCACTGACATGCAGTCTCTCTCCACCCTTCGTCCCCAAGCCTGTAGCTTCGGGGGTGGGGTGGGGAGCAGAGAAAGGCCTCCTGCTTGGGGAGTAAACAGATCTAGGATACTGCCCACTGCCTGCGGCTGCCTCTTCCCCTTGGTCACTTACCCGCAGCATGCTCATGTAGGAGAGACACAAGTGTAGCCTTCTTAATTCTTCTGGACTCAGAGTGCTAGTGGGCGCGGTGGGCCAGCTACTTGAGGAGGTTTCACAGATATAGGGTCCATCATAGAAAGGATGTATTTCGAAATCATTAGCCCAAATTTTAATAGCAGCAACAGCTGTGGAGAAAGCTGCCAGTGCAAGCAGGGTCCTCAGGAAACCCTGGTGAAGAGAGGAGGCAGAGGGAAATCTTGGTGGATCCACAGTCTCTCCTGGAGCCCAGCCTGGGGAAAAGACGGTGAGGCCCCGTGGAACTGGAGTGTGCTGCGGGAGGAAGCTTGGGGGGGCCTCCTGCCTGCCTATGGGTCTGTTTCCAGCTCCTGCCCTTCCCTGGACTCACCCAGCACATGCCACCACGTTTCTCTTGAATGAAGGCAACAGCTCCAGCCAGCACAGCCTGGGGAGAAATTAAACCAGGAGCACGATTAGCACAGGAAATGCAGTTCCCCCCGATGACCACCTTCTATTTCCCTCTGTGACTTCTGCCGATAGAGCTGACCTGCCTGCAGGCTGCTCCCCAGAGCGCTTTAGGTTAGCTCAAGGATTTGAGCTAAGCTTTGTTGTTAGTAGTAAAATACTTGGTGAGGGTGTTGAGGCCTGGATAAAACTTCTGAGGCTGCAGGACATTCTATTTTAGAGGCATCTAAAAGTGCTTGTGGCCAAGGTCAAGCTTGACCACCCCGTTCTCTAAAACATTTATTTTTAAGCATCGCCAGGCACTTCATGTAAGTTCCAAGGACGGTGGGATTTGGGGGATGCATCTGTGGGTAATCATGCCATCGTAGGTTGTTGAAGAGGCTCTCAGTGCAGTCTGGAATGCATGAGGCCTTGTGTGGCCTCAGGGGCACCTTCCTATCCTAACAGTGCTCATCAATCCATCTCACTGGTCTTCAAGAAGAGGACTCTAGCACATTCCCGTGGACAGATGGATCCAAACGCTGTGTGGCTGTTCTAGAACTAATTCTGAGTGGCTTTAACCACTGGATGGATGAGCATGATTGCATTTTGCCCCTCTCTCAATAAATATGTGTGCCCTGCTGGTATCCCAAGAGTTTAGGTGTGTCTAAGGGTCCCTCGATCCTGCCATGACATCCCACAAAGCTCCTGTTGCAGATTGTGCACACCCATCTGTTCACAGTTATCACAATGGTTAAGTGACCCCCACTGCATTCCTGCTGCTTGCAGGAGACAAAGAGGAGGAGCTGGCACTGCCTCGTGGACCACATAGTCTCCGACATGTCCTGCCTCCCCTGACTCAGGGCAGGCTTCTGGATGGCAGGAACCAGGTCCCCACATCCTCAGCTGATATTTGCTCTTGAAGAGAGAGAGAGGCAGCTGGCCCTATGGAGAGAGCACTGGACAGAGAATTGAGCAAACTGACCATGTGACTTTGGATGCACCACTTCACCTCCTTCAGCCATTCACTCATCTGCAGAAACAGGATTTGGCCTAGATAATTTCAGGTGTTTTTGATTGCTAACCTTCTAGCAATGGTGGTGGTGATGGTGATGAAGATAATAATGAGACACCAGCTCCTGAGATAGGAGGTCCCCAGACTACCTCCCTCCTGCCCCGCTCACCACAGCCCCTGTCCAGATGGCAGCTCCTGAGCCAACAAGATAGGAGTATTGGCAGATGTACAGGAATCCTCCCAGGACCCCACTCAAGACTCCCAGCACGATCTGCACCACCTGAAAGACCAAGAAACGAGGTCCAGATTCCTGGGTGTAGGATCAACCCCCTGCCCTCAAATCTAAGAGCATCTGTGAGGTCTTGACCGCTCCAGCCAGGCATTAGTGGTTAAAACTGAAAGAGAGAGAGAGAGAGAGCAGCCAGCCCACTCTGAACCTGGTTGGGAGGAGCGGATGTAGGGTCCAATCAATTGGGACTTTAAAAGGTCAGTAGCTGGGGAGCAGATGTGACTCAGGCAGTTGGGCACCTCCTCCCACACGGGAGGTCCTGGGTTCAGTTCCCAGTGCCTCCTAAAGAGGACAACCAACCGACAAGCAGACATAGAGCAAAAACAACAAGCCAGGGGGCGGATGTGGCTCAAATGGTTGGGCGTCCGTCTGCCATATGGAGGGACTTGGGTTCGATCCCCAGGACCTCCGGGTAAAATAAAAAATATATATAGAAGGCGCATGGGCTGCCAGGCTCTGTGTGCTGGTGAGCCTCCAGGCCCCGGGAGCCATGCAGCAAGATGATGATGTAACAAGAGAGAGATGCAGGGGAGAGACAAGACGAGATGCTCTGAAAGCTCTGGAAACCGGGAACCGAGGTGGCGCAGGTGGCAGAACACCTCTCTCCTACATCAGAGATCTCCAGGATTGAATTCTGGTGAAGACTGGAGGAGGAGGCTGAGAAGAGATGGCAGGAAACAGACACAGAGAATTGCCCAGCGAATGGACACAAAACAGCAAATGGGGAAGGGGGTGGTGTTTAAAATGGATAAAGTAAATAAAGAAATCTTTAAAAAACACACACACAAACAACGAGCCAAGCAGACAAGGAGCAAAAACAATGAGCAGACAGGCGAGGGAGTCATCTGGGAATGGGGTAGGGAAAGGGTGAGTGGCAGCTTCATATCCCTTTAGCCTGCAGCCTACCTTAGCCACAGCTTTTACAGAGAGTTTAATAAGTGAAAAAACAAAGCAGAGTACCAAAGAACTTGATTTCCAGTAAGAAGGAAAAGCTAGTTCGGTGTCTTAGGCAGGCAGAGAGTGTGTGACCAGCAAGAAGAGGGGTCTTCCCTGACCTGGTATGTGGGGACTTGGATGCCCACCCCATCCCCCAACCCCACTCTGTGGCCCCTTGTTGGGGGCAGCCATACTCACCCAGGATGCCACCAGCAGCCGGCACCCTGTGGTCTGGGTGCTGGCGCTCTGGGGGCACACCCTAGTCCACAGCATGGAGCTCCTGCTTAGCAGGAGCTTGGCCAGGGCAGACTCCTGGTAGATGTGCACATCGATGTGGGTGGGCTGGGGGGCCTCAGGGGCCACCTCTCCTTTGTTTACGGTCTCTGTGTCAGTGGCCATCCGGCAGGATGTGGGCTTTGGAGGACTGCTCCTGGAGAATCTCCTGGGTCTGGTGGCAAAAGGGTCTCCTGGGGAAAGGGCCAGCCGGGCTGTGGAGGGCCCCTCCTCACCTGCGCTCCTCTGTGACCCAGCAGCAGAGTGCAGCAAAGTGGACTCAGCTGGGAGGAGCCTGAGTGGGCGCTGAGAACCCCAAGGGGAAGGAAGGGAGTTGGTAGAGAGCCAGAGATGAGGGGTTAGAGGGAGGGCAAGTGGACCTTAGCACAGCTTCCCAGCAATCACCTGGGGCTAAGGGGCCCTTCTGGGGTTTTCCAGCTACTGGTGGATCAATCAGGGGAAATGAAAGTGCGGACTGTGCCATTAAAAAAACAACAGCAAACCACTTGGATCAAGGGTTTCTGAACAAGTATGTGTGATGTGCTTAAGAATGCATGTCTGTGTGTATGTTGCCTGACCGTGTGTGTGTGTGTGTGTGTGTGTGTAAAGTGCTCACAAAGTTCCTTCTGCCTTCTCCAGTCAGACTGATTATCTCCTCAAGACTGAAAATCCCCAGAAGGGCCCCCGAGCCTCAGATGTCTGCTGGGAAGTTGTGCTGCAGTCCAGTGGCCCCTCCCTCTAAACTTCCCTTTGTGAATTTCCACCAACTTGGGGTTCTCAGCGCCAGTGCAGCCTCCTCCCAGCTCTGGATCTGCTTTGCTGCACTCTGCTCCCGGGTCTCAGAGGAGTGCAGGTGAGGAGGGGCCCTCTACGGCCCAGTCGGCCCTTTCCCCAGGAGACTCTTCTGCCAGAGAACCCCTTTCTCAGAGAATCTCTAACACCAGTCCCTTAAAGACCCCTCCCCTTTCACAGGCTGCCAATCTTCCCCCATTCCTAGTTTCCCATGGGACTTGCTTGGGAGAGAGAGACCATTAGATGATGATGTGACTCTAGAAAGCTGACTAGAAAGGAAGAGGAGAGGGCCAATCCTTGACAAGTCAGCCTGCTCTTTTCTCCATCTTCCCCAGTGCCTCACTCCTTAATTCTGGGAGGGGTGGGTGAAAGTCTCAGGCAGTTTGGTGCTGAGTGGTCCTTTGAGGGTGAAGCCCTTCTGCAGAGTGGCTGCTGGGATGGAAGACATAGGGGATATCAGGGCATATGAGCACTCCTTCCCCCAACTGCAGGGGCACAGGGAGGAGCTGGTCAGAGAATATGTCCATTGCAGCAGGGAAGACCCTACAACCTCGCGTCATGGCGGTGTTGGGGAGGAGATTGGCCGTGCTGGCCTCTTTCAGAGCCTCTGAAGCTAGGGCAAAGGGAAGAGCCAGGGGGCAAGGCACATCTAGGGGGTGAAGTGGGGTGGGAAATAGTGGTCCCCAGAGGGCTTGGAAATAGCTGGAGCCCAAGGTACCCTCAGGGCTACTAACTGTAGCCCTGACTCCTGGGCCTCCAACAGAAGATCTGGCTGGACTCTGGAGCTGGACTTCCTTTCGTGAGTCTGTGGACAAGTGTGAATCTTTTCTTCATCTGTGAAATCATCAAGCACCTGTCCTTTCTAACCCAACAGAGATCTACCAGGTAGGTGAAAGAGTAGAACTGCTTTCAAAAGTAAGTAGAAAACAAATGCAAAGACTTTAGGATTACTCTTATTACTTGTTTTTTTTTTTTGTTTGTTTGTTTTGTTTTGTTTTTTACCGGGAGGTACCGGGGATCGAACCCCGGTCTCTCCATATGGTAGACGGACGTCGAACCTCTTGAGCCACATCCGTTTCCCTCTTATTACTTGTTATTAGAATTTTTATTAACAACGTTCAAGGGGAGCAGATGTAGCTCAAGTGGTTGAGTGCCTGCTTCCCATGTATGATGTCCCAGGTTTGATCCCTGGTACCTCCTAAAAACAAACAAACAAATGAAAAAACCACCTCTCATTGGGGAGTGGATATAGCTCAGTGGTCAAGTGCCTGCTTTAAAAAAAAACAGTAATAATTAACCAGGATGCCCATTGTCTACAGAGGGCTTCTTTTGGATCTAGGCAAATCAATTCTGAAGTGTAGATAGAGAAGTAAACTAGCAATAATGGTCATGACAATTCTGAAAGAAGAAAATAACATGGAGGGTATCACAAAATAGCCCAACTAGATATTAAACTCTATACTCTTATGGTTAAAATTGTGGTAATTGTGCATGACTAATTAGATATACCAAGAGGCAGAATATAAAGACTAGAATAGATCCAAATTCCTATGGGAACTTAGTTTTTGCTCAGGGGAGTATTTTAAATCAGTAGAAGAAAGATGAATTATTCCACAAATAGTGTTGGGACAAGAGGGCAACCATCTGAAGCAAATAAAACTTGGATCCACGTCTACCAACTTACATCAAGATAAATTCCAGATGGATCAACATTTAAATGTGAAAACTGAAAGCATAAAACCACTTAGAAGGAAAAATAGAAGAATTATTTTATAATCTTCAAATGAGGAAGTCCTTTTTAAGTATGATATAAAACCCAGGAAGCTTTCTAAAAAAAAAGATAGAACACTTGGGTTATATAAAAACATAATAAGCAAAGTCAAAAATAAATCACAAATTGTAAAGAACTCCTATAAAGATCCCAAAACAAAACAAAAAGCACAGAAGATATTAAAGGAGAGCTCACAAAAGAAATAAAAATGGCTCTTAAACTGATGAAAAGCTGGTCACTCCTGTTTAGAGAACTGTGGATTAAACTACCCTAAAATAGTTACAGAAAGCAGATCCACGCTTGCCTGGGGCCAGCAGTCAGGGGGATTTGCTGGGAGGGGCACAACAGAATGTTTTGAAGCATAGAAATGTTCTGTATCTTGGTTGTAGAAGTGGTTACACAGATGTGTCGTTTGTCAAAACTCATCAAAATATATTTTACTGCATAAATTGATTAAGACTATAATGTAATGTCATTTTCCTCATGTGAAATTGAAAAAGATTTTTAAAAAAGGCACGTTAACTCACTCTGTTGGCCATGGTGAGGGGCAAGAGACACTTTTAGATTTTGCTCCTGCTGTGTAGATTGCTATGAGCCTTATGGAGGGTAATGCCAAGATCTACTAAAATTACAAATGTGTATTCCCATTGTTGATGCACCAGTTCCACATTGTTTGTAATAAAAAACAATTTTGACAGAAATGCCTATGAATATGGGACTGCTTAAATAAATGATGATGCATTCATACCGTGGATAACTATGCACCTATACAAATGAGTGAAGAAGCTTTCTATGGACTGATACAGGATTATTGTCAAAACATATGGTGCAGAAGAGCATGGAGAAAGCATATTTTCATACACTTTTGCTCTTCCGTTTTTTTTTTCCTTTTTTTTTTTCAGGAGGCACCAGGAACTGAACCCAAGGCCTCCTATGTGGGAAGGAGGCGCCTAATTGCTTGAGCCACCTTTGCTCCCCTTTTCATACGATTTTATATGCAAAAAATCACTGGTAGAACATATAAGAAAATGACTGTATTAGCTTCCATCTGGAAGGCAACAGTGTGGATGGGAAAAAAGATGGGAGATGAAGGTTTTAATGCATAGTCTTTGGTATCTTTTGAATCTTGCAACCATGTGAAAGTATCATGTGTAAATATATATGTATATATGTATATATACACACACACACACTAAGGAAGTAAAATAATTAAAATTCCTTTATCCCACCCTAGACCCTACACAAACTGGTCAGATCAGTTTGGTAAGGGGCCCAAGCAGGTACAAGGTGAAAAACTCCAGAGGTGGTTCTGATTTGTTCCCCAGCTTGAGGTTACTGCAGGCCCTGTGCTGGGAATACCCTTTGGACCTTGACAAGGAGTCTGCTTTCTCTCCCCTCATCCATGCAATGGACTCCTTTTTACCTTCCCTTCTGGCTCCTATTTCCCAGATTTTACTTTTATACCTCTTCTCCTGACAGGCAAGATGACTCAAAACGTGGTGACGGTGAATGGAGTCAACATGGCCTCTGCACCATCTCAGCCCACCCATATCAACATCCACATCCATCAGGAATCAGCTTTGGCCCAACTTCTAAAAGCTGGAGGTTCCCTGAAGCAGTTTCTGCCTCGCTCTTGGGTCACTGCCCCTTCCAAAGCCAGGAGGAGCTATGAGCAGCTGGCACTAGGGGTAGGAGCGGGCTGGAGAGATGGGTTCGTGAGGTGACACATGGCGTATGGGCCCTCCTTCAAGAGGAAGCAGAAAAGGAAAGTGGGTTCAATCCTCACAAGGAGGGACACGAGTACTCACTGTTTATATCCCATTTTGTTCCAGAGAGCGTTTTAGACCTTCCTGAACATGTAATTTGTGAGACTGTGTGGTTGGGAAAAGAAGCCTTTGGAAATTTCCCCTCAGAGAGTGGATGAAAAGGAATGCTCAACCTCTTCTTTCATACAAAGGGGCAGTCCCAGCCAGAGGTGGGGTGATGGGTAGAAGCAGCACTGGAGATTGTTAATTCACTTTCATTGAACCCACATGCCCTAAGGGCCTGCGTAAGCAAGGCAATTTGCTGGGCATTCCAGGGAAACCTACACTGAGAATCCCTAGCTTATAACCTAAAAGATGCTCTCCACCCACCAGAAGGGATCAGGCAACTACAAAAACAACTAAAATAGAAGGTGAATCAGTTGATGTGAGAAACATGAAGCACAGGAGAAGTCCTCAGGAGGCAGGGCTTGGTATCTGAGCCAGACCTTAAATGGAGAAGGAATAGATTCAGACAGAGAGAAGTGGAAGATTGGGGAAAAGTATTCCAGTATGAGAGAGCAAAAACCAAGAAGCCAGAAAGCTTAGGGCAAGTTCTGAAGTAGTGAAAAATTCAACTAGTCCAGGCTGCGGAGAATAGGAATGGGGCTCGTGGTTGATTATACTGGAAATGCGGGCAGTAGCCCTATGTCAGGGGCCTTTATGACAAACAGAGGAGTCTGTCCTGGATCAGCTCTCGTAACAAGAAGGCAGTGGGTGGATTCTGAGCAGGAGCCTGGCCTTTAGGCTGCCTCAAAGCTAGGAGGTGTCCAGCTAAAAATCACTGCGGGGCTGCACCAGCATGGTCATAGTAGAAGCGATGAGAACAGAAAGGAGTCTCGATCCTTCATGGGGTAAGCACTATATGATTTGGGAATGAATGGGCTTGGGGTCTGAAGGAAGAGAGGAGTTGAAGAACATGCTGAAGTTTGAAGCCTGGATGACCAGTGGAATGGAACCATGGAAGCAGGAGAGGCAGACTTTGGGAGTATGGGCGAGCTGTGGAATTTGGATGTGATGCGTCTGAGATGCTGGCAGGACTTGCAAGTGGTGAAGTCCAGGAGGCTGTGAGAGTTGGATTATCTGGGAAGCAGAGGCTGAGTGGGAGTTAGGTATGCAGAATATTTGTTGGGATGTAACACTTGTGAAATGCAAAAGCAGGAAGTGGGTTTGGGCAGGAGGAGCCACCAGACGGCAGTCTCTGCCAGCCCAGTGGGGAGCTCCAGAGCAAAGATTACCCGTAGAGGACTCCCACATTAGGTAGGAAGGGCCCTTGTGCCTCCACCTTACCCATCCCTGGCAGGAAAGCCATCCCCCAAAGTGTGCCCTCACCTTGAAGGACAAGGAGCTCCCTGAAGTAGCTAAAAATGATAGGCTCTCAGCTAACCTCACTCCTTTCTTGATTACTGCCTCTGAAGGCTACAGATTTATGTGTTTGGATCTCAAGAGAGAGGTTGGGGCCAGAAGCTGAGGGTTTGGATGGGATGATGGATTCCCAAGAAAGAATGAGGAGAACAAAAGTGGCAATCCTGTGGGATGACAAAGTGTGGTAGTTAGGAGAAAGTAAAGAAAAAACAGGCAGGCTTATCAGAGGGATGAGGGGAAAACCAGGACGGTGTGGCTTCTCACATGTTAAGGGAACAGAACCTCTTAAAATCTAAAGCTGCAGAAACATCAAGGCAGATGAAAAGGAGAGAAAAGCCACCATTGTAGCTGCTGGCCAGTTGGTCCTGGGGCCCATGGGAAGGAGTCTGGTCTTCATCCTGTCTTGCAGGTGACCCAGCTATTGCTGGGGGGTGTGAGCTGTGCTCTTGGAGTGTTCCTCTACTTTGGGCCCTATATTGAGCTGCGGGGCTCCGGCTGTGCCTTCTGGGCAGGTGCTGTGGTGAGTAAGAAAGGGGCTGTGAGCAGAGAGGCCCAGAGGGAGACAAGAGACCATGGGCAAAGAAAAAGTTCCTTTGGATGTGGCTCAGGGATTTGGGAAAGATGTCAAAGATCTGGAGTCCAATTGCCTTTTGCCATGAAGAAACTACCTTCATTCTCACCATTTTTCTCCTTAAGGCAAGGTTGGGAAAGGTGGGGCAGCTCTAATTGGAGTCCTGTCCACACACTGGGTTTCTTTGCCTGTCCCACAGATCCTGCTTCATATGTGCTTTATGGAAATAACTGGGGGAAGGATGATGAGAGATCATTTGAGGGAGAGAACATGGGAGGCCTTTTTCTGGTGTCTTCTCTTTCCAGGCTATTGTGGCAGGAGCTGGGGTCATTGTCCACGAGAAGTACCAGGGCAAAATTTCAGTGAGTTTGGGGCATACTCTGCCCCTACCTTGTCCATCTCCCTGCTCCTATGTTTCAGTCTTTCTGCTTCTATTTTTCTGCCTTTTACCCTTTGGCCCCTAATATTCTGGGGTTTTTCCTGGAAGGGTGGGAAGGGCTTCCTGGGACAGGATCTGGGGAAGCAGAGACAAGTTTGAGGCTGGGACCCATGGCTCTGCTATCAATAGAGGGACTCTACATCTTGACCCTCTCTCCCCTCTAGGGCTGCATATCAGGTCTGCTCACCCTGGCTGGTGTCGCCACTGCACTGGCTGCTGTTGTCCTCTGTGTGAATAGCTTAACCTGGCAAACTGATGGCTTCTTCTACATTGACTCAGTGTGTGAGCGCCCAAAACATGACACCACAACCATTGAGTATAGATGGAGGTACCGAAACAGTGATGACTCAGACTGGAAGGAGGAGCAGTGCAGATCTTACATGCAAATGCTGATGGTGAGAACCAAGTGTCCAATCTTTCAAGGACTCATCACAGTTCCTTTGTTCCCACGGACTTGGGGCACTGGAAGGCGAAGGTGTGAGCGCGTGGAGCTTAGATCTGATCTTAGGTCTTTGGTTCAGGAGGTTTAAACTTAAGCTCAAGCAATTCCTCAGACCCTCATGACATGAAGATTCCCTGAATCAACAGAGATGAAGAGCAAAAAGAAAACATTTAAAAGAAGAGATCATGGGCCACCATTTTATCCTTTCTGGTGTGGGGGTGTTCCAGTTATCTAGTGCTGTGTAACAAACCATCCCAAAACTTAATGACTGTGCAACAGAGTACCTACCATGGCTTCTCCATGTGGCTTGGGCTTCTTATAGCACAGCAATTAGGTTCAAATGGGGAGCATCCTAATTGTGAGCATTTCAAGAGGTAGGAAATGGAAGCTGCCAGGCCACTGAAAGGTACCCCTGTAATTGACATAGCAGCATTTCTACTCATATTTTATTGATCAAAGCAGCCAGATTCAAGGGGTTGGACAAGTAGGCTTCACCTCTTGAGAGGCAGTGGCAAGGTCACATTGCACATTGCAGGCAAGCAAATGGGATGGGAGATAGGACTGCCCCCATGCCTTGGTGATGTGTGGTAGTAAGAGCAGAACTGGAGGAATGGACTCCTTACTGTCTTTTTTCCTTCTTTTATCTCCAGAACTTATTCCTAGCGATCCGTTCTCTGCTCCTGGCTGTCTGTGTCCTGCAGGTCATCGTGTCCTTGGCTTCCCTGGGAGTAGGTCTTCGAAGTTGGTGTAGCCAGAGCTCCCGGGCTGTGGTGAGTTGTAGGGATGCCCTGAAGGCCGAGAGTGGGTCTGGGTGGTGAGGCTTTGGGAACAGAGAGGAACCCTGAGGCCAAGAACCCTGCTGATCAGAGGCCATGCTCTAGCCTCCTCAGCTTCTTTCCAGTACTCAACTCTTGCCTTTTTTGTCTGGGGATTGTGACCCCATACTATGTCCTAGTTTCATTTCACTTCTGTCCTATGTCTCCCTCTTCCCTTCTTTATATTTTCCCACTCCTCCCTTGTTTCTATCCTAGATATTTGTTTAGTTGAACTTCCTTTGTAACCTTTTTGCTTGACTTGCCTTTTCTGTCTCCTTTTCCTTTCCCTCCCTTTTTCCTTTTCTTGATTTCAAAGTTTTATGAAGCTAACTCCTCCACCATCCTTTTTTCCCCCAAGAATTGCTTTTTCTTTCTTTTTTTTCAGGATGAGGAAGGATCTGAGAAGAAGTTATTGGGGGCAAATTCAGAGCCTTCCTCCCCGTCCAAGGACAAGACCATGGCTAGCCTCAACCTGTGAGCATATTTACAGAATGCTCCAGCATTTCCCTGTGCAGAGTCCAGAATCACTCTCCCCAGTCCCCTTGCTGGGTCTTCCTCACATGGTGCATTTCTTTCAGCTGCTGCCCAACCCTTCCTTTTTCCTTCTCTCCTCACCTTTCTTCCTGCTCCAGTATTCTCAATTCAATGGACATATATTGTCTAATTTTTATCAACCCCAGTTAAACACAAAAAGCTAGGACAAATAATCGTGCACAGAAAGGATGTGGTTTCCCTTTGTTTGTAGAGTTCGCATGCTGTGAACGGTTTTTCTTTGCATTGATATGTATGGAATTAAACAAGAGATGATTCATCACATGGAAACACGATTCCAGTAAGACTAAAATTAATTATATTCTTCCCTCTATCCCAAGCAGTAAAACTCCTTTAATGATTCCTTCTATTCATTGTAAAGTAAACATGACTCTCAAGTGATAAAAATCTTTTCTTCTAGTTTTGAGGTTAGTTCTCTGATCTGAAAGCTTTCTTTGTTTTTAAGTAAGCATTTAGAGTTATAAATCTCCTTCTCAGCACTGCATTTGTTGCATACCATAGGTTTGGTATGTTGTATTTTCATTTTCATTTGTCTCATGATATTTCCTGGTTTCACTTGTGATTTCCCCTTTAACTACTGGTCGTTTAAGAGTATATTAATTGACAGACTAGAAAGACACGGGACTCTCTTCTCCTCCAGAAAAATAGCTGGAGGACAGGCTGAAACAACCTAGAAAAAGATCTTCTAGTGTTTAGGACACCAGGCGAAGGCTGGACACTGCCCAGAGGAGAAAGGGATAAAGGAGGGGAATCACAAAGACAGAACTGTGAGTTGAAACCAGCGGCTGCTGATGCCGGCACCCTCCCCCACACTAAAAACACATTTGAATTCTCAGGCCTCTGGGCCTGCCACTACAGACAAAGTGGGCTCCAGGGATCCACCACCCCAGGAAAGGGAAGAGAGAGGGATACAGCCTAAGGCTGACCCAGCTTCTGACCCACAAATTTGGTCTGCTGTGTCCCAGGAACACTTCCAGGCTGGGTGGGTCCATGCCATTGTTTGCCTTGGGAGCCAGCAAGGGGCTAAAGATATATGACTCTCCCAATCTCCTCCTCTACCAACAGGGATGGATTGTTGAGGACTCAGAGGGGAGTGGAAATATTTCTGACCCAAGAAAAGGGAGGGGGCTGCCAGAGAAGGCTGGAGAACCTTGAATTACAAGGTCTTAGCCCTCAGGCAGGAAGCTCTGTCACAAGGATCCAGTTTGTGTTGCAACAAATACACTCTGACCAAGCACTGAACTGAGAGCTGCCGAAGAGCGCTATCTCCTGGCAGACCAAGGAAGCACATGTGAGAAAATTAAAAAGTAAGAGAAGCTTTTTCCGGCCTTTATAGCTTCCCTCCCCAAGGCCCTAGGAAGCTGGTCTGCAACCAATTACTGGGTCCAGAGCCCTGTTTTGAGCAACTAGCAGGGACAACCCTAACAATCTAGGTCAAGCCAAGAATCAAAAAGCAGTGGTAACACAGCCTCCTGCCACTAAATCCCTACAAAAGAGAAAGAAATTGAGCATCTGAGTAAACTATGTCCTAATAAGTTGCCTAGATATCAGCAAAAAATTATGAGCCATACTAAGAAAATGGAAGACATGGCCCAGGAAAAGGAATATATCAAAGCCCCAGAAGAGACACGGGATTTGATAGAACTAATTAGCAAGATGCGCACAAATTTCCAAAATCAAATTAATGAGTTGAAAGACAATATGACTAAAGAGATAAATGACATCAAGAAGACAATGAGGGAAGCAGATGTGGCTCTAGCAATTGAGCTTTCACCTACCAGATGGGAGGTCCTGGGTTTGGTTCCTGGTGCCTCATAAAGAAGATGAACAAGACAGCTAGCTAAAAAAGAAAAAAGAAAAAAAAGACAGCAAGCTGATGCAGCAAGCTGGTGCAGCAAGCTGATGCAACAAGATGATGCAACAAGAGAAACAAGGAGGACAACGTAATGAGAGACAGAACAAAGCAGAGAGTGGAGGTGGCTAAAACAATTAGGTACCTCCCTCCCACATGGGAGGTCCCAGTTTCAGTTCCTGGTGCCTCCTAAAAAGAAGACAAGCATACAACAAACAGACACAGCAAATGTAAACAACGAGGGGGTGGGGAGAAATAAATAAAATAAATCTTAAAAAAAAAAGAAGAAGACATTGAGCAAGCACAAAGAAGAATTTGAAATCCTGAACAGAAAAGTAACAGAGCTCATGGGAATGAAAGAGTATGTTAATTTCCATATATTGGTGAATATTCCATTTTTCCTTCTGTTATTGGTTTCTAGCTTCTTTCCATTGTGGTTAGGGATGATATATTGCATGATTTCAATATTTTTTAATTTTTTGAGACTTGTTTTGTGGCCTAACATATGGTCTATCCTGGAGAATGATCCATGTGCACTCGAGAAGAATGTGTATTCTGTTGTTGTTGGGTGAAGTGGTCTATATATGTCTGTTAAGTCTAACTGGTTTAGACTATCAAAGTCTTCAAGTCTTATATTTCCTTATTGATCTCTGTCTAGATGTTCTATCCATTATTGAAAGTGGTGTGTTGAAATCTCCTGCTATTAATGTAGAACCATCTATTTCTCCCTTCAAATCTGTCAATATTTGCTTCATATATTTTGCTGTTAGGTGCATACATATTTAAAATTGTTATGTCTTCTTGTTGAATTGACTCCTTTATCAGTATAAAATGACTGCCTTTGTCCCTCATAACAGTTTTTTTATTTAAATTCTATTCTATCTCATATCAGTATGGCTATGTCAGCTCTCTTTTGGTTACTACTTGCATGGTATTTTTTTTTCTATCCTCTCACTTTCAACTTTATGTCTTTAAATTCAAGGTGAGTCTCTTGTGGACAGCACATAGTTGGGTCATGCTTTTTTCAATCCATTCTGCCAATCTCTGCCTTTTGACTGGAGAGTTTAATCCATTTACACTTAAAATAATGCCATTTTGCTATGTTGTCTTATACTTTTTTTGACCGTCAATTCTTCCATTAATGCCTACTTCCATATCTATTTGCTTTTTTGTATTGTACCACGTAATGTCCCTTATCATTTCTTTCTGAATACACCTTTCATGTTTGTGTGTGTGTGTGTGTGTGTGTGGCTACCATGGGGTTGAAATGTAACAACCTACATCTTTGACAATCATATTTGATTTGATACCAAATTATCTTCAATAGCATACATATACACTATTCCTCTAACCCTCCACCCCTCACCTTTTTGTGTGCTTGTTACAAATTATATCTTTGTACATTATATAGATTTAGCATTACTTTTTAAGCATTTGCATTTTAGTACCTGTAAGAAGTAAGAAGTAAGAAGTAGTGGTACATACATCAGTATTGGCATTTATACTAATACCCATATGGTTACCTGTACTAGAGGTCTGTCTTTTACTTTTTATGCTGCTTTGATCCACAGTCTAGTGTCCTTCCTTTTCAGTCTGAAGGACTCCCTTTAGCATAGTTTTTAGGGCAGGTCTAGTGTTAATGGCCTCTCTTAGCTTTTGTGTTTCTGGGAATGTCTTAATATCTCCCTCAATTTTAAAAGAAAGTCTTGCCAGATATAAAATTCTTGGTTGGGAATTGTATTAGTCAGGATTCTCTAGGGAAACAGAATCAATAGGAGATATCTCTAAATAGCATAAGATTTTTTTAAAATTCTCTCGTGACTGTGGGAATGCACAAGTCCAAATTCTACAGGCAGGCTGAAACCAGGGATTCCAATAAAGGTCCTTGATGAGTTCCCAGGGGATGTTGGCTGTCCAAAGTCAAGCTGGAAAGTTCTCCCTGAATGCTGAAATCACTTCTCCTTTTAAGGCATTCAGCTGATTGGATAAAACATCACTCATTGCCCACGGCAATCTCCTTGGTTGATTGTAGCTGTAACCAGCCACCTATGCAATAAATTCACTGGTGACTAAAGTCTATAAATGTCCTTGTATTACAATTAGCCCAGTGCTTGCTTGACCAAACAAATGGGCACAATTACCTGGCTGGGTTGACACATTAGCCTAACCATCACAGTCCACCCCTTGTCAACTCGGCAACCATATACATTACCTTAAACCATACTTATTCTCTAAGTGAAAACAAAACAGGCATGCATATATATATATTTCCATCTAACAATGTTCAACTCTCTTGCATACAACTGGGAATGCATTAATTCCCTACAGAATAGGGTGCAAGTCCTTGGGTAACATTCACTCTTAAACTTGACATTCTTAAATATTATGACATGAAACTAATACAACTTGTCATATTAGTTAGGGAAAAGGTTAGGGAAGAAAGCAGATATTCATTTTATGTACATATACAATCATATTCATAACAAAACAAAGAAGAAAGATTCATGACCATTACAGTCCTCATTTCTGTAACTGGTCATGTGGTCAAAGTTTACATTTATCACTACCTTCTTCCACTACCCATTCCATGTTCCTATTACCCTTGGCAGGCACCTCAGCTGGCCATGGTTCTTTGCCTGGTGGGGTGAACCAAACTTACATTCCTGAAGATTCTGGGCCAATTGCAATTGGTTATTGCAATTTTCCATTGACTTTAATCACAGGGCATGGCAGTATTAAGAGACACCCTAGAGGATGTCCTATATTCCAGGCAAACTCTTCTATACCCCCATTATGTAGATGCAGTCCTATTTCCCCTTAGTAGTCAGGATCAATCACCCCAGCCAGTACAGTAATTCCCTTCTTTGCCTATTGATTCAGAAGTAAAAGGAGCCCAAAGTAGCCAGGCGGCAGTCTTAACTTCTAGTTCAGTGGAATCATTGTTGTGTTCCCTGATGGAAGCACTCCTCCTTTTGGAACTAAGACATGTAGACCAGCAGAATTGAAGGTTACAGGGACAGGAAGCAAAAATTTTCCTAGTAGATCACTAAGGATAATAGTGAGTGGTGCCACTCCCATTTCCACCTTTTGATTCCTAGACCCATGAATCCTGGTTATGGGAGAAACAACACCATAGAGTGGACATTGATTTAGAGCACGCACAGCCTCCTGGAGAACATTGCTCCAGCCTGCAAGGTATTGCCACTTAGTTGGCACCGTAATTGAGTCTTCAAAAGGCCATTCCACTGTTCTATTAATCCAGCTACTTCACGGTGATGGGGAACATGGTAAGTGAATTCCATGGACATGTGCCCATTCACACACATCATTTGCTATGAAATGGGCTCCTTGATCAGAAACAATGTTGTGTGGAACGCCATGGTGGTGGATAAGACATTTGGTAAGTCCACAGATGGAAGTTTTGGAAAAAGTATTGTGTGCAAGGAACGCAAACCCATATCCGGAGTATGTTCTATTCCAGTTAAATCGCTGCCTCTTCTATGATGGAAGTGATCCAATGTAATCAACTTGCCACCAGGTAGCAGGCTGATCACCTCAGGGAATGGTGCCATATCAGGGGCTGAGTGTGGGTCTCTGCTGCTGGCAGATTAGGCACTCAGCAGTGGCTGTATCCAAGTCAGCCTTGGTGAGGGGAAGTCCATGTTGCTGAGCCCACACATACCCTCCATCCATACTTCCACAGCCATTTTGTTCATGAGCTCATTGGGCAATGACAGGAGTGGCTGCAGAAAGAGGCTGAGTGTTAGCCACAGAGCGGGTCATCTTATCCACTTGATTATTAAAATCTTCTTCTGCTGAAGTCACTCTCTGGTGAGCATTCACATGGGACAGAAGTATTTTCATGTTTTTTGCCCACTACAAAGGTCTATCCACATACCTCTTCCCCAGATGTCTTTGTCACCAATTTCCAATCATGTTCCTTCCAATCCCTGACCACGCAGCCAAACCATTGGCAATAGCCCTTTGAATCAGTATACAAATGCACCCTCAGCCATTTCTTCTTCCAAGCAAAATGAACAACCAGTGCACTACTCAAAGTTCTGCCCATTGGGAGGATTTGCCCTCACCACTGTCCTTCAGGGACATCCCAGAAAGGGGCTGCAGTGCTGCAGCTGTCCCCTTTTGGGTGGTACCTGCATATCATGCAGAACCACCTGTAAACCAGGCCCAAGTTTGCTCTTCCTCAGCCAAATGATTGTAAGGGACTCCCCAAGAGGCCAAAGTTGTGGACTGGGATAGAGAAGGTAACATGGCAGTGGTGGTGACCATGGGCATTTGGGCTACTTCCTCATGTAACTTACTTGTGTCTTCAGAACCTGCTTGAGCCCAGCTCATACATTCCACTTCCACTTTATTATAGAGTGCTGCTGTGCATGTCCAACTTTAAGGTTTGGTGGATCAGACAATACCTAGTTCATGATAGGCAACTCAGTCTCATGGTAACTTGAACGCCCATGGTTAAGTGGTCAGTCTCTACCAAGACCCGGTAGCAGGCCAAAAGCTGTTTCTCAAAAAGAGAGTAGTTATCTGCAGAGGATGGCAGTGCTTTGCTCCAAAATCCTAAGGGTCTGCATTGTGATTCTCCTATAGGGACCTGCCAAAGGCTACAGACAGCATCTCTATTTGCCACTGACACTTCCAGCACCAATAGATCTGCTGGATCATATAACCCAAGTGGTAGTGCTGCTTGCACAGCAGGCTGGACCTGTCACAGAGCCTCCTCTTGTCCCCAATCAAAACTAGCAGATTTTCTGTTCACTTGGTAAATGGACTGGAGTAACACACCCAAATGAGAAATGTGTTGTCTCCAAAATGTGAAGATACCAACTAAGTGTTGTGCTGCTTTTTTGGTTGTAGGATGGGCCAGATGCAGCAGCTTATCCTTCACTTTAGAAGGGATATCTCGACATGCCCTGAACCACTGGACACCTAGAAATTTCACTGAGGTGGAAGACCCCTGTGTTTTTGTTGGATTTATCTCCCATCCTCTCTCATGCAAATGCCTTACCAATAAGTCTAGAGTCATTGCTACTTATTGCTCACTAGATCCTATCAACATGATATCATCAATACAATGGACCAGTGTGATGTCTTGTGGGAAGGAGAGAAAATCAAGTTCCCCGTGGAAAATATTATGACATAGGGCTGGAGAGTTGATATACCCCTGAGGCAGGACAGTGAAGGTATATTGCTGGCCTTGCCAACTGAAAGCAAACTTTCTGGTGGCCCTTACTAATGGTAATTGAGAAAAACGCATTTGCCAGATCAATAGCTGCATAACAGGTACCAGGGGATGTGTTGATTTGCTCAAGCAATGATACCACATCTGGGACAGCAGCTGCAATTGGAGTCACCACCTGGTTGAGTTTACAATAATCTACTATCATCCTCCAGGATCCATCTATTTTCTGCACAGATCAAATAGGAGAGTTGAATGGGGATGTGGTGGGAATCACCACCCCTGCATCCTTCAAATCTTTGATGGTGGCACAAATCTCGGCAATCCCTCCAAGAATCTGGTATTGCTTTTTTTTTTTTTTTTAGGAGGTACCAGGGATTGAACTCAGGACCTCATACATGGGAAACAGGCACTCAAACCACTGAGCTACATCCACTTCCCTGATATTGCTTTTGATTTACTATTTTGCTAGATAGGGGAAGTTCTAGTGGTTTCCACTTGGCCTTTCCTACCATAATAGCCCTCATTCCACAAGTCAGGGATCCAATGTGGGGATTCTGTCATTTCCTGAGTATGTCTATTCCAATTATGCATTCTGGAACTGGAGAAATAACCACAGAATGAGTTCAGGGATCCACTGGACCCACTGTGAGATGGACCCGAGCTAAAACTCCATCAATCACCTGACCTCCATAAACCCCTACTTTGACTGGTAGATCACAGTGGCATTTTGGGTCTCCTGGAATTAATGTCACTTCTGAGCCATTGTCTAATAATCCCTGAAATGTCTGATCATTTTCTTTTTCCCAATGCAGTTACTCTGGTAAAAGGCTATAGGTCTCCTTGGGGAAAGCTGGGAGGAAGATTAACAGTATAAATTTTTGGCAGTGTAACAGGATCTTTCCCCAAGGGAACCTGGTCTTCTCCTCATTCAAGGGGTATGGGGTCTGTAAACTCTCTCAAGTCTGGGAATTGATTAAGGGACCGAGATGCTCTGTGTCTGTAATTCAAATTACGGTTTTGTTCACTTGACCTAGAACTCTTCTGCTTATACAGATCAAGTAGAAATTTAGTAGACTACCCACCAATTTCATTTCTAGGTACCCCATAATCTATTAGCCAATGCTATAATTCTATGGGACTTTGAGTCTGACTTTCATTGCAATAGCCACATCTCTAAGGCTCTGAATTCCCTCTTCTACTGTATACCAGGGTAAATCAGGCATCTCAACCTCAGACATGCTAGGCCATCTTTTGGTCCATGTTTCAGTCAGCCACCCAAACAACCAAACAAACTGTTAGAGCCCTCTCTAACCCCTGGAGCTACAGTGTTGAATCCAGAATTTCTGCTTAGTGGGCCCATATCAATAAATTCAGCCCGATCTACCTTTATATTCCTTCTACCATTATCCCATACCCTTAGTATCCATTCCCACACATATTTCCCTAATTTCTGATTATATAAGTTGGAAAACACATGCAGTTCTTTTTAAGTATAGCATATTTCCTCATGGTTCACACTTTTTATTTTGCCTTTGGGGGCTTGTTGTGATTTTAGTCTAGTAATAGGTCTCAAAAAGAAGAGGGGTGCTAGGGGTGAGTAAGGAGAAGGATTGCAGTATATTCCTCTGCATTTTCAACTGGTGAGACAGGGTTAATCGCTTCAGGCAGGGGTTGGAAGGCAGATTCCTCAGGGCAGGGGAGGTTGAACAGTGCATGCTGGAGTTTGGCTGGTACCCACCTCAGGGCTGGGAGGTGGGCTGGATTCCCTGGGGTAGGCTGGAGGCTGGGTAATACAAGGTTGACATTGTGTGGTCTCCACAGGGCAGACCATCACAATTTTATCTGGCAAAGTCTCAGCAGAGTTTAGGGTTCCAGTATCCCCACCAATATCATCATCATCCCATATGTCTCCACCCCAATCCTCAGGGTTCCACTCCTTTCCAATCAATGTCTTCACTTTAACAGCAGACACCCTGTGAGTTTGAGATTTTTGTTTCCTTTGTAACTCTGCTACTCCTACAATGAGACTATGAATCTGTTTTTCAGAGATCTCAAGTCTGTGGCTGCATGAAACAAGATTTTCTTTCAGAGCACACATAAAATTTTCACATCATTCATGTGGCATTTAAGTTGCAAATTTAAAGACTTTAACCCATCCCTTTCTTTTGTGACTGTATCCAGAGTATCTAGGAGGAGCCAGCCAACATCACTGTACCTTTTGATTTCACAAAATTCTTTTAAGGTGTTGAAAACACTCTCACTTAGACCCTTGCTTCCTATAAGTGTGGAAATAGGGGAATCTAGTGATGATATTATGTGTATCTCCACTGCCAACTCATGCCATGGACTGTTAGTGGCCTCTTGATTATTGGAAAGGAAGTCATTAGTACCATTGAGTCCAATTAGAATAGAAAGCCAATTGCAAAACTCCCAGAACCACTTCAGAAATCCCATGTTTAAGATTCTGTTTCTCAAGAACCACTCCTGGTTACCAAGCTGTATTAGTCAGGGTTCTCTAGGGAAACAGAATCAACAGGAGATATCTCTAAATAGTATAAGATTTTAATAAAATTCTCTCACATGACCATGAGAATGCACAAGTCCAAATTCCGCAGCAAGCTGCAAACCAGGGGCTCCAATGAAGTTCCTTGATGAGTTCCAGGAGATGCTGGCTGTCCAAAATCAAGCCGGAAAATTCTCCCTGAATGCTGAAATCACTTGCCCTTTTAAGGCATTCAACTGATTGGATAAACCATCATTCAATGCCCGTGGCAATCTCCTTGATTAAGTGTAGCTGTAATCACCCATCAACTCAATAAACTCACTTGTGACTGAAGTCCATAAATGTCCTTGTATTTCAATTAGCCCAGTGCTTGCTTGACCAAACTGGCACAATTACCTGGCTGAGTTGTCACATTAGTTTAACCATCACAGCAATTGTTTTCTTTCAATGTTTTAAATATTTCATACCACTACTTTCTTGCCTCCTTAGTTTCTGATGAGAAATCGACACTATCTTATTGGGATTCCCTTATACTTAACTCGTTACTTCTCTCTCTCTCTCTCTCTCTCTCTCTCTCTCTCTCTCTCTCTCTCTCTCTCTCT
>JAKSZT010000049.1:35137243-35162490 GCA_026826555.1 Tolypeutes matacus
TCTCTCTCTCTCTCTCTCTCTCTCTCTCTCTCTCTCTCTCTCTCTCTTTTTTAGTTAGGCCAGTAAAAAGAATTTATTGGGAAATGGGGAAAAGAAAGAACAGAGCTTCCTGAGAAATGGGAGAGAAAGGTGGAAATAAAAACTGAGATTTGGTGTGGGCTCCTCCAGGCAGAGAGAGCCCATTGCTTTTCTCTTGAAGCTTTCAGAATTCCATCCTTGTCCTTGGCATGGGACACTCTGATTACCATGTTTCTTAGGCTTCCTGAAATGCATATTCATGTCTTTCATTAAATTGGGGACATTTTCAACCATTATTTCTTTGAATATTCCTTCTGTCCCTTTCTCTCATTCTTCTCCTTTTTGGGACTCCCATAATACATATATTGTTATGCCTGATGGTGTCCTATGGGTCTGTTAGGCTCTCTTCGTTCTATTTTATTCCTTTATCTTTCTGTTCTTCAGTCCGAATCATTTCAGTTGTCATCTTTGAGATCACTGTTTCTTTCTTTTGCCACCTCCAATTTCCTGTTGAAATCTTCTAGGGAATTTTTCATTTCAGTTATTGTGTTCTTGAACCCCAGTATTTCCCTGGAGATATTCCCATATTTTTCATCCTTTGTTTTCCTCATATCCTTTAGTTCTTTCTCCCTGTTTTCCTTTATCTTCTTGAGCATATTGAGGATCTTTTTTTTTTTTTTTTTTTAAGTCTCTGTCCAGTAAGTCCAGTGTCTGGTCCTCTTCATTGATGGTTTCTGGTTTAATTTCTGTCTAGTTCTTGAATGGGTCATCATTTCCTGCTTCTTTGTTTGTCTTGTAATCTTTTCTTGAACACTGTATATTTTAATATTCTAAAGTGTTAACTGGAGTTTAGCCCCTGGACTGTCTGTTCCTTAAGTTTATAATCAGCTAGTGATATTGTAACCAAATTTTGTTTAGGTTCTTGACTATGCTGCAAAAAATGCAATTCAAGAGCACGCCACATTGATTACACCAGTAATTTATTAAGGTAGAGAGGGAAGAGAAATGGGAGAAAATAACAGATCATGGGTCCCAGGTAGAGAGGAAGGGGCTGAAGAGTGATGAAGAGGACCGATTTACAGACTACAATTTCTCATTTTAGATTATAAATGCCCAGGTTTACTTGCGTGTTGATCCATGAGAGCAGGGCACAAAAGGCAAGAGAGCAAAAGGCCTTTGTGCTTGCTTTTTAAACCATTAATTATTCCACCCCTTTGCTAATGACATGGGAGGAGTCCCAGCTGTTTGCTGTTTTGATTGATTACCTCACCCATCAATCCCTTGGGAGGGCCCAATGATAAGGTCCTTGGAGAATATCCGGGGCTTCCAGAGGAAATCTTGTTCCGAATGGCAGAATCTGGTGAGAGTCTTCCAGCAGCCATCTTGGGGGTATTGATATCCACGTGGACTTCTTGCCAGGTTCCAGATCCATCTATTGATTCCCTATTTTACTAGCCTGCTTCGTTCCCCCCTCAGAGAGTTTACATCTTTATTCTTAAAGTAGTGATGAAGGGAGATGGTCATTCTTCTGTGATTAGTTCTTGCTGGTTAGGGGCAGTAGGCCCTACCTGACAGGTGTAAAACCCTCTAGCTATTCTATCTTGGTTGGAAGAAGACAGATCTGGCACCCTGGGCGAAGCTGCATGAAGTTCCCATATGGCTAACAAGATGTTGATTCTGGAAGAAATAAACATGATTTGAATTTTTAGAATATATGGCCCCAATAAGAGGATACTGGACCACAAAAGTAGAAAAGGCCAGGTGCCTATAAAGGCTGCATCTTCCTGAAGTTGGTGGGAAACAGTATTCTTCCTTCAGTTATTTTACACTGTTGGTTAACTTCTAGGGAGGGATTGCAATAGGCAATGGGGTTAGGTATAAATCGCCAACCCCAGTTTCTATGGTAGAGGAGAGGAATGAGAAGAGGCATTGCCCTTTTCAGTTACACTACAGGAGATGAAAACAGACAAGATTTCTTAAGGGGTGTCTGGCTTGCCTTCCCCCTAACAATAGGCATCAGGGCTAGACTTAGAGGGAGCAGCTGGCTTTGACACAGACACTACTTAGCTTTGTCTCTTGAAGAGGTATTTCAGGCCGTCCAATGACTGGCATTTGTACATCTTGTCAGATGCTTCTGGTGAGATGGCAGCAGGCTTCACTTGGGATAAGTGCACCAAGCTGGAAATTCCTTTAACTTTAATAGCTGTGGGAGTGATCAGAACTATGGAATAAAATTCCTTTCATTTTGGCTCTAATTGAGTGAGGCTTGTTTTTTTGCCAAGTTCTGATCAGAACCTGATTTCCAGGGCCATGGACCATCTCAAAGGGGCTAAGCTGAAGTGGGTCCTAGCCACCTTGTTTGCTGTTTCCCTCTGGTGGGAAATGCTTAGCCCTGGCAGGATGGCATGTGAGTTTGCCAGTCCTCCCAGGGTATGAGTGGGACAGGTTCTGGAATAAGGGCTAGGAGGGAGACCTGGGCTAAGCATGTCTTCTACCTGGTGTGGGGTGAAGACTGAGAGGTCGCCCTCAAGTTAATTTGGTGGCTTTTTAAATTAAAAGGGCTGTTGACCCCACTGCTCTTAGGCAAGGTGGCTATTCCTTTATCTTACAGGCACATTCATTAACTACTTAGAAAATGAACTTTACCAGTACTTTTAACATGTTCAACATTTCTCTGCATATGATCTAGAATAGAAAAGATATCACCATAATCATCAGGAATATATCTAGAACAGGATATAGGTAAAATACTTAATACTAATTAATGCACTACTCAATGCATAAGTTTTTCTTTGAGCTGCAATTAATAGATTTAAGTTCCAGGTTTGCAATACCTTACATGTTATCTCTCCATGGGAGCAGGCCCTAATGCTGATTGTGTTTAAGTTCTTCTACTCACAGTCCTCCGGTGATCATTGCTCCACTTGGTATGTCCTCCACACAGCCAGCATGCTGCAGCACCGTTGACCCTAGAGAGAAGCTAGGAAAGCAGGTTCCAATAGTCCACCGGACCGGTGCAGAGCACCCTTCAGCACCATGAAGCAGGGTCAGTCTGGAGGCGATATCCATCGTACATTTGGCTATATCAAGCCATCCTTGGCTGCTGCAGGAGATTAAAAGTGCAACGTATGGGAAGCGGCTGTGGCTCAATCAGTGGGGCTCCCGTTTACCATATGGGAGGCCCCAGGTTCGGTTCCCGGGGCCTCCTGGTGAAGGCAGGCCTGCCCGCACAGCGTGGTTGGCTGACCCAGTGAGCACAAGCAGCAAGGGGGGGATAAATGAATGAATAAATAAATAAAATCTTAAAAAAAAAAAAAAAAAAAAAATGCAACGTGGTCTCCATCGACTTCAGGAGCACAACCAGAGATGTAGTAGACACTTCTATTGTTTTAGGGGCCAGTGACCAACCTAGCTAGTAACTCAAATGGAGGGGTCAAATGCAGTGTATTGAAGGCCTGGTTTGAATGCACAAGAGAGTCTGACAATACTGAAGTCTGTCTCTTGATTTTTATACACTTTTTAAACACTTCCAATGCAACATGTAACATATCAAATGAACTTAACTTTTTAGTACTTTGCTTCTTACTTCTACACTTTTGCCATGAAGATGTTAATTAGCAGGTATTTTATTTTAGTAGTACAGGAAAAACTTTTTCCATTTTTTTAATGAAAACTGAAGATTTCCAATGGAGTCAAGATTATCTTTCCTTACCACCACTTGAATATGCAGATTGAGGTGGCTTCCAACAAGTTTCACTGTGATGAAGTTACTTTTTGTCATTAATATCAATTTAGGTTCCTAATTAGAAATGGCTTCCTGGAATTAGCCATTTAAATGCTTAAGTTTAGAATATGCTTTTACAAACTCTTTAATTGACCACAACCATATACACTGGTTAATTTACCTTAGATTACAATTAGCATCCAATGGAATTTACTTTATCCATTTAAAAGAGGGCAGATCTACATTTCTTTAACTTAATTTCCTTAGATATGAACTTAACTTTCATCACCTTAAAGATTTTATATACTTGGTATTTCATAAACCTAGTGAGATAACACTCAAGTTAAATAAAATTGAAACTGTTATAGTTTATGCAAGGAATGTTTTTTTTTTTCTTTCTTTTATAGAAGGCTAAAATTTCTTTAATAAAATTACAAACTGTGAATAATCTTAAAAGCATACTGCCTGCTAATTTCTGGAAAACTGTTTATTTTTAAAGATCTTTACATAGCTTTCAAGTACTTTTTCTTTACTTGGTGATATTTGGTAATAGGATTATTAATCATCCTTATTTTAAGGCTGTTAAAAGGTTTAAATTGAGAAATTATAGGACAAACTATGATTTTTAATTCCCCAGCTTAGAAGATAGTTTCAATCTGTCACACCTCGTCTTTGCCCCATAGCTCTTGCAAAGAGAAGGCCTTGGGGGTAGGGCAGGTTAAAGAGCTTAGGAAAAACTTTTTCCTTTCCCAAGTTTCTATATTTAGATTTCTATATTATTTTTCCATCCTGCTCAGCCTAATTTGGGCTCCAGGAATACTTACTCACATGTATAAGCACATATTTGATTTTTCAATTTGAATAGAACTCATCTAAGAATTTTCATTTGCTAATGTGATATTATCATCACGATGTATGAGGTTATATATTGAACAAATAGGCAGACATGAATAGAGTTTGACACAGAAACACAGAACTCACTGTTATAATTTTCATTCTCTTACAAAATAAGTTTAACTATAAGATAACATTTAAAATATTTCTTTGAAGGCTCCTTTTAGTTACTCTAATTTGCACTGTGACCATGCAGTTTTGCACAAGAATTTTGTTCCTTAATTATTGGCTTACAACCAAAATGTCCCCAGTGCTTTAATACAATTTTCCTTTGCTTCAGAACTTTGTTTATTTTTCACTTTGACTTTAGCAGACCTTAGATGAGCAAGACTAATTCTATGTATACTCACTGAGGCTATCAAGCCTCAAGAAAACTGGTTTCTCTCATGAATTGCTGCTTTTAGGAACCCCGGACAGTCAGGGCAGGAGGCCTCCTTCACTTCCCAGTTCTCGGAGATAACAAGACTCCGGCGGCCGCTGGACTGGAAGAGTGGACCTTCAACCCTGAGGGTCGAGGATTCCACCAGGCAGCAATTTAGTCCACATTTGAAGCCACGAGAGAAAGCAGGATCACTAAGACCAGTAGGACAGGAGACAGGGATATCCCAAGTTTGCTTCCCCTGAGCCATAGGGGCAGAAGCTGTCATGAAATAACCATAAGAAAAGGCAAGCGGTGAGGCCTGAAGTGACCATAAACAAAGGTAAGTTTAGTTTAAGATTTACACTTACAATAGTAGGTTTAAGCTAACTCTACCCAGTTATAACTTCAGTTATTATCCTTCTGCTGTTTTATAATATAAAGGTATCTATAAATGATCTTAATTTAGCTATAGTTTCTAGTAAGTTTTTACTTTAAGGCGAACTGGGTGCCTTTATTAACTAAGCCACAAGAATTTTATTAGTAACAACTTTGCTAAGTTTTTCTGTTTTTCTAGCAGTTGAACCAGTTCCACTTGTGATTTATACATTAAATACACTCGCAAGGCAGTATTGACATTGAAAGACTCATTTTTAGGTTACTTTTCACTGTTATCCAAATTGTAACAGGTGAACCCCAAATCTGATTTCCTAGGCACAAGCAAACTGACAAAATTAGACACAGATTTCAAAGTTGAACACAAAATTAAGCACAGATTAAAACAGGTTTTAATACCCTTAGCATTTCTAGGAACGCTTTGATCTGAATTGATGGCACACGAGGTTTCATATTTTCCAGGAGAGGTTTAGTAACTGGTCTGGATCTTGATCCCTAGTCGCACCTTTTATAGGCACAACTGAGCTTAAACTGAGAAGGCTGTTCTAACAGGGAGTTAGTCGGAGTCTGAGGTGTACTTCCTCATTTCTTTAAGGTTTCTGGCCCTCAGATTTCTCTGTCCTCCTCTTTTACACTGGTTTAACTGGAATTCCGGGTCCTATACAGAGGCTGCTCTCAGCTATACTGTGGCCACGTGGAGCAGCAGTAGGCAAATTTTCCTGATTCTTGAGAAGACACTCCTATGGGGCATTTACAGGTGGGCTAGAGACCATGCCCATTATTCTAGGAAGAATGAAGAAGCATTTTTCAGTCAACTGACCTGGCATCCCAGAGTCCAAGTCTGACTAAAACATTCACCACTCCAAATAATTTGGAGCTGATGCTCTGGTCTCAGCGTCCTGAGAATTTAATCCAGAGTCCTGCTGACAGGCATCCCTGAGGCCAACCTAGGTCTTGGGAGATACCTGAAACCCCGAAGTTCAGACCAAAGCTACCAAGCCGAATTGGTGGGAGACATTGGGACAGCGACTGAAACCAAAGCGCCTGAGCAAGATCTCAGGGGATATTTAGCTGCCCTCTGAACAGAAGGGCCCAAGGAATTTCTTGGGGCCGTTCAGAGTTTACTGCTCTGGTCCTCGGTACCCCTACATTCCAGGGTCCGAGACTGACTGCACTGTTACACAAACTAAAGTTCTTGAGCTAAGTTTCAGGGGAAGTTTGGCTGCTCTCTGAATCGAAGCGCCCAAGTCTTCAAGTCTTGGTGGACGTTCAGAGTTACTTCTCTGGTTCCTGTCACCCTGGGAATCACAGAGACCTTGCAGCCAGGCATTTCCAGGGCTGTTCTAGACTTGGGAGACAGGCCAAATAGATTTCAGAGTCGAATAGATTTTGGACTGAAGCTGCCAAGCCAAATATTGCTCCTTCTTGGAGAAGGGGCAAAACGCTTCCTCTTCCTATTCTTAAAGAGGTCTTAAAAACCATCCCAGTTTTACGACTTTACTGTCTAGGAGTTTCTCAGTTAGACCAGCCATCAAAAGGCCTTTGAGTGATTAGAGATCAATTGTTCTAGCTCACAGGCCTTGGGGCCCTGAGGCAATAACTTCCCCCCCGCTAGCAAAGGCATTTTCAGCTTTACATTTTTTAAGACATTCCAAAGCTTTTAAACACAACTCGGTAATGAGAAATCCAGTAGTAGGAAGTAGGACGCTAAAATGTGGGTAAAGGTTAATTATGAAAGGAGCCCTGGCCTGTGACCCCCCTGGGAGAGGGACTCCCACGGCATCCATTTTGGCCTTCCCACCCCATCCCAGACCAGGTAACTGGGTCAATAGGAAGGTGGGCCTGCAAGGGCGTGGACCTGTGGAGAGGTGTAAGCCCCTTTATTTCCCGTCACAGCGCTGAGGACAGAGGGCTGGAGAAGGCAACGGCAGCTGGCGGCTGCTCAAAGGGCTTGGAAAAGTGGCTTTGCAGCACCTGGAGCTCAGTCAGGGGCCCTCTGTCTTGGCAGGGCCCTGCTTTGGGCCCCTGGTCTGTGCCTCAGCCCTCCTGGCTGGGGTCAGCTCTCATAAGCCTGGGCACGTGGTGCACATGCAGAGAGTTCCCGTGTCCTGGCATCTACCCTCCCAGGATTATGTCCCGTGGGGGCTCATCGGCAAACTCATTTAAAATGGATAACCAAAAGAGGGCATTAAACAAGCCATAGGCCATAGTTTCACTCACCAATAACCTCCTGGCTGGCAGTGCCAAATATGTAACCAGATTTTGTCTAGGTTCTTGACTCGGCTGCAAAAAATGAATTTTAAGATCACGCCACATGGATTAGGCCAGTAATTTATTAAGGGAGGGAGGGAAGAGAAATGGGAGAAAATAACAGATCATGGGTCCCAGGTAGAGAGGAAGGGGCTGAAGAGTAATGAAGAGGACCGATTTGCAGACTACAATTTCCCATTTTAGATTATAAATGCCCAGGTTTTACTTGCATGTTGATCCATGCTGGGCGGGACACAGCGAGAGCAGGGTGCAAAAGGCAAGAATAGGGTGCAAAAAGCAAGAGAGCAAAAGGCCTTTGCCCTTGCTTTTTAAACCATTAATTATTCTGCCCCTTTGCTAATGACATGGGAGGAGTCCCAGCTGTTTGCTGTTTTGATTGATTACCCCATCCATCAATCCCCTGGGAGGGCCCAATGATAAGGTCCTTGGAGAATATCAGGGCTTCTCCTGGCTTCCAGAGGAAATCTTGTTCCGAATGGCAGAATCTTGTGAGGGTCTTCCAGCAGCCATCTTGGGGATATTGATATCCACATGGACTTCTTGTCAGGTTCCAAATCCATCTATTGATTCCCTATTTTACTAGCCTGCTTCAATATGACAGAGATCTTCTTGAATGCCAGGAGCTAATAAAAACAAACCAAGGCAAAAAGCATCTTTCACTATCTTTGCAAATTGGTTGTGCTTTGGGTAATGATCTGCTTCAGAGCTTAGCCTTCCTACCAAGGAGGTTAGCTTGAAGCAAATGGGAAAGGGTCTTCTCTGTCTTATCTGAGCCTGCATGGAGCTGGGGCTGCAGAGCAGGCTTCTTTTCCTGGCTTGTGCTTGTTGGGGAGCCTTAGGAATTTCCCATTTACAGTTTACTGGAATTCCTGTGAATGCCTCCTCTTCTCCCTTTGAAATAGGCCTCCTCCCCCTCCTGGTTGCTCTCTTGAGTGACTTTCTGCAGGTTGTCCTTTGCCCCAGGCCACCTCAACTTAATTATTTCTCACAATGTCTCAAGCTGTCTGCAAGCTGCTTCTCTGCCCTCAGGACAAACTCTGGAAAGGTGAGCCCAGAACAAGTTCTCTGGCTTAGTCTTTCAAACTTCCATCCAATAGATGGGCACTGACATCAATGCACCACAGTATGAACCCTGGGCCACTCTGCTCCCTCTGGAACAGGGCCAGGGGCCTGCAATGAGAATGCTAGCTAGTTCCTCCCTGCTTTGGGGAAGGATTGGGGAAAGGGTCAGCAACGGCAACAGGAGCTTCTTCTATGGCTTTTGAAGCTCATTCAACAGTTGCATGGTTAATGCAGCCCTTTCACTGTTTTCCATAATTTTGAGGTATGTTCCTGTCTTTAAGATAAGATTCCTCTGCCGCCTTTGCCTGGGACCTACCCCCATTCTTTATTTCATCTATTTTTTTATTTTTTTATTTAAACCATCATATGTTTTCACTCCTAATATCTCCAGTAGTTCTTTTCATGGTTTCTGGCCCTGGTTTCACATTGCTAATATCTTTTCTTGTTTTCTTACAGATACATACTATACTCATTTTAAATTCTTGGTCTATTCCAGTAAATCTGTTTCAAATGGTACATATTGCCATCTTTCTTTTAAGGCAGGTGAATTGCTCAGTGTCCAGTTACTTGGGCTTTTGAGCCGGTGTCTCCCTAGGGAATCACCTCTTCTGTGTGGTAATATGTATGTAGGACTCCACTGTGTCAGTCCTGGTGAATTTTTAAAGGGAAAGCATGAACCCTCGGGCAGAGCGCCCCAGGGCTCTGTTTGCTACTTCTGCACCAGACAACTACTCTCTGAAGGGCTTGATCTTCAATCCTTGGGAAGAAGGCACCTGAAGAGGACTGCCAGCGCTCCAGATTACAAGGCCCTAGCTGTAGGAGTTTGGGGGGGAGGGCTGGAGAGTGAATGCTGAGGGCAGCTCCTCTACTCGCCAGTGTTTTCATCAGCACCCAGCAGGGCTTTTTCTGCTGCCCTGATATGATTACCAGAACAGCTGCACCTGCACTCAGGGCTGCTGGCCGGAGGAGAGGCAAGAGCAGAATTGTAAATACACTTTCTCCCCACCTGGCCTCTGGCCACCGTCTGCCCCAGGCTCTAGCCGTCTACCCCACTCTGCACCTACCAACTCCAGAGAAACGTCAACTCCCCTAAGATTTTGTAAAGATTTTCTTTTCTCTTTTTGTTTTTGGTATGTCTTTGCTTTTGGGAGTTTGTTGTTAGTCCCTGAAATCCTTGTTTCTCACATCTTCTTCAGAGGTGAAGAAAGGAAGTCAGGAGCCCATGCCAAGGCAGACGTGTTCAGAAGGGAGTCCTGGCAGGTTCAGTGAGAAGAATCCTTACCAGAAACTCAAATGGGCTTTTACCAAAAAGTAAGTCCAGAGACAGATGTGTCCCACTTCACCACTTCTCAGGAGAAAACTCTGGCCTCTGCAACTATGAGAGCTGTCTACACACACACACACACACACACACACACACACGGGAAAACTCAGAGACAGTCTCTCTGAAGATAGTCCTTTGGTACTTATCAGGGAACAAGGGTGTTCCAGGCACTGGACAGGGAGGGATGCTGGGGTTGGGTGCAGGGCTCCCACGACCCATGAAAGGTTCCTCTCTGACTTTCCACTTCCAGATTTGCTCACTCCTGTCCACGTAGGAAATTGCAGCCTCTTCTCCTTCAGGAGCTCTTTCTCCACAACAGCCTCCACATCTATTTGGGTGCAGATGATTTTGTTACTGTTGTAATCATTGTGACCATCTGAGTGTTTTCTCCTGTATGTAATTTCTAGAGGAAGCAGTGAAGAGCAGAATTTATGAGACCAAGGATGAATCTTGGGCTGTTGCCAGCCCAGATGCCAAGGATCCAGAGCAAGTGCAGGCCTGGGCCTGCCTGGTCTGGGTCTGGACGGAGGCCAGCTGTAGCAGTTTGGCAGTTTGATGTAATTATGAATTCTAAAAATAGATATTGGATCATGCTTGTAAACTGGTCTGCTAATCTGGGCATGATTAAGTTATGATTAGGGCGTTAACTGGGCCATGCCAGTGGGGCATTGAGTCCCACCCCTTGGTGGGTGGGGGAATCAAATATAAAAGGCATGGCAAAGGACAGAGTTGTAGTAGTTCTGATATTGGAGTCTTGAGCTGGAGCCCCGGGAAGTAAGAGAGCTTGGTCATGAGGAAGGAGAGAAGGCCCCGGGAAAAGAGATGAGCCGTTCGCCTGAGAGTCTACAGCTGGCCTGGTGGAGAGAGGCAAAGCCTAGAGAGCCTCATAGTCTACAGCTGACCTTGTGGAGGAAACAGAGGAGTTGAGCCCAGAGAGAAATGGAGCCCCGGGAAGAGAGGAACCCAAGAAGCCTAAACCATGGCAAATGTTGGCAGCTGCCTTGCTCCAACACATGGCAATGGACTTTGGTGAGGGAAGAAACTTACGCTTTATGGCCCAGTAACTGTGGACTTCTACCCCAAATAAATACCCTTTATAAAGACCAGCCGATTTCTGGTGTTTTGCATCAGCACCCCTTTGGCTGACTAATACACCGGCCATTCTCAAGGGGAATGTTCTCCCATCACTGGCCCACTACACAGGTGTCCTCTCTTCTTTCTCTTCCTTCCCATCCCTATGGCTATTTCTCTTTATCTTCTCCACGTTATTCCTATACTTTACCCCCAACCCTTACCCAAGACCTTCAAGTCCCTGCAAACAGCCCACAAATTATCTGATGGCAACCACAAGAATCAGGACTAACAACTATAGGGCTCAAGATGCCAGGAGGCTCCAGTTGAGGGGACATTTGCCGGTTTCAGTTTATATCACTCACCCAGAAGATGACACTGAATAAATGGAGAGCTTCCTGGGTGGAGACTCTGAGTTGCCACCATACATTTATCCCGTGATTCTGTCAGCATTCTTGATGATGAAGCATTTCGATAAGCAAAACGCTTCAAGCTCCCCCTTTTCCCCAGGTCCCACACACCTCCTCATTGCCAGCCTTCCACCTTGGGCAACAGGTTCAGTCTGAGCAGGGTCGAGCCCCAGACCTGCTACCTGTTTAGGACTCCTCCCAGCTTCCTCTGCTCTCTCTGCTTTGGCAATAGCTGAGCCAAGGAGTTTCAAGGTATCACAACCACCAAAACAGGGATCAGGAGTGACTGGAACGGTATTCTGAGCCTGAGTGGGAAGATGAGTTTAAGCTGTATTCAGGCACCCAGGACTTATTGCACAGGGCAAGTCCCCAAATCAAGTCCCTGCAATGCCTAACGCCAACATGGGCAGCAGGGAAAACTGAAGCCTGAGTTGGGTACCTCATTGGGGAGCCCTCCGACCTCCTCAGCTGCAGTTCCCACTCCCAGCCCCCAAACCTTCTCACTTGGCCTATCAGCATCCTCAGCTCTCCCCTACTTCACACTGAAAACAGAGGCAGAGTATCGGGGCAGAAAGACCATGGGACTCCCCCAAATGTAAATTTCCTTCTTTTCCCAAAGGACACACTCTCTCCTTCACTCCCTTTCAAGTCTCCTCCTTCCCTGCTCTATTTTTTTTAATTTATTTTTATTTCTCTCTCCCCACCCCCTCATTGTTTGCACTTGCTCTGTTAGTTTGTTTTTGTTTCTTCAGGAGGCACTGGGAACTGAACCCAGGACCTCTGATATGGAAGGGAGGCGCCCTAATCGCTTAAGCCACCTCCATTCCCTGCTTTGTTGTGTCTCTCATTATGTTTTTCCTCTTGTGTCTCTTGTTGCGTCATCTTGTCGCGTCAGCTCGCTGCCCTGCTCATCCTCTTTAGGAGGCACCAGGAACCTCTGCTCCCTTCTTTGTTCCGTTGCTCATTGTGTTTTTCTTCTTGTGTCTCTTGTTGTGTCATCTTATTGTGTCAGCTTGCAGTGGCTGCTTGTTGCACCAGCTTGCTGTCTTCTTTAGGAAGCACCAGGAACCAAACATGGACTTCCCATGTGGTAGGCGGGAGCCCAATTGCTTGAGCCACATCCACTTCCTCCCGTTCTATTTTTGACCGATGGCTCCTTCCCCATCTTACACTGCCAAGTGACAAGATGTGGCCAGTTAACCAAAATGGCTTCAGGTTTTTGTTGCCCTTGACCTGCAGTTGGAAGTTAGAAGATGTTAGGAAAAAAAACAAGGAAGCTATTCTGGCATCACTTATGGTCATTCTTATTACCCCTGGCTTGGGGTGATCCTTAAATGTGATAATTTCTGATAATTTTGATAGCATATGTGGCTGGAATAGTATTTTGAGGTATCAATTTTTATGTATTGTCCTCCTTATATTCTCATTCTCCTCCTTTGTAGCTCTCAGTGGGGGCAAATTTCTTTGCCTGGAGAAAGAGGTAGAGCAGAAAGAAGAGTCAAAGATTCTAGACTTTGTTTCCAAAAGCATAAGCTCCAGAGTGCAGGATGGAGGAGGGATTTGAGAACACACATGAGCAGAAACCTGAAGGTCGGAGTATTTCCTTGAGTCTAAAAAGAGAGCGCCGCTTCCCTCTGCCCCACATGACTGAGGGAGGAAGAAAGGAAAAAGGCTAGAGTCAAATAAGTCCTGAGAGAAGGGGCTCTGCCCCCTACCTCCCAGCAGCACGGTAAAGGAGGTGGTGAGACTCCTGAACGACATGGCTGCGTGGCGTGCCTAGCAGGCAGGCAGGGCCACCTCAAAGTAGATGACCCACACCCAGGCTTGGTCTGGAAAGCGCAGAGAAAAGCTAAATCCAGAAAAGCCAGGGGGGCCAGGACAAAGGACACTGCAGCAGCAACTTGTGTGTCCCATGACCAAGAACCAGGCAAATTTCCCCCCACACCAGCACGGAGAAGAGCCCAGAACCACAGCACAACTCTGGGAGAAGGGGGACCATTAAGGGTTTTTAAATTTCCTATCATCGGAGCTGAATGGGGCTTTTTGATAGAAATAAAGTTGAGTTGTATAAAATAAAAGCATATTTCTCACAGATCTAGATATATAGATTAAAATTTTTCCCCATGCCTCATAGCATCCAGATTCGTATCCAAGACAAGAATAAATGTTTGCGTTCTTTGCTTCTTTTTTTTTAAGGGTTGTTTGTCAGCCAATCTCCAGGACCTTGTTGGACCCCTTCACGGAGGCTGGGGGACATTGGCAGCCAGAGCAGGCCTGCATCTTCCACCTCACCTCGTGCCAGGATGTTTGGCTACATCTGAGACTGAGGCCTCGGGTGGAGCTTCTGGGTGGAGCTGGATGTCACCATCTCCCACCAAACCCCTGTGGACTTGGGTGTGGTTGCTCTCAGTGGAGTGGCCCTCCCACTGGGTGTCCATCCATTTACAAAGGGGTGGAGGACCCATCTGGGGTAATAAGACCAGAACCAGCTGCTTCTGCTAACACCCTGCCTTGACCAACAAGTTTGGGTGAAAAGATACAAAAATATGCCTCTTAGACTGGAGCAGTCTGCATGAAGGCCACCTTGCAGAAAAGGACAACAGGACCCTGAGAAAATCGGGCCAACACGGGAGGGTGGGAAAGGGAAGAGGGAGGAGGAGCTGGACACCAAGTCCTAAATTGTCCATACGGAGTGCTGGCGCCAGACACCACAAGTGGCTGATGGTAGAACCCAGCTCAGCCCAGTCACACAGGCAGAAGCCGTGCTTGGAGATCAGAGAATGTGAGTGGAGGCATTTAAAGAACACCACAACCAAAGTACTATGACACTGTTTCCAGCAGTGTTCTCTTTAGAAACCCTCACCCACCCCCAACTAAGCATTATCTAAGGGAAGCCACATCTTCCTCTTCCCCAAGGAACAGTCAGTGCTGGGCAAAGGCTGCCCTGGAAACACATACCGGAAAGTGTCACCCTTTAGCATTGCTGTAACCGACATCACTAGCTTGGGCGGTGGCAGCCAGCTGTCAGGGGTCAGCATCTGGCATGTTCGGCCTTTGGGATGCATTAGCTCTGGTCATGCGGTGGAGGTACCAACCAGCGGCGAGGAGAACTGATTCATTGTCCCATAAAATGTGATGTGTCCGTGTTCACTGTGACCTGAAGTGTGAGGGGTCACATGAAGCTGCCCAGATGTCGTGCAGCGTGCACTGCCCAAAGGCTTGGGAGACAGGGAAGTGGAAGTGCAGCTGCCTCTGCTCGTAAGCCCTGTGCCTGACCAGGCAGCTCTTACCCTGAGGAAGGGAGGGGCCTTTCTCTTTGCTAGAGAGCCTGTCCCAAGCCTTGGGCTTCCTCACTGGAGACCATGTAACCCAGAGGAGCTCTAAGTGGCCCTTGTGCAAGTGTATAAATGCATCCCTGAGGGTCCTCAGACCCAGGTGCAGGGGGCACTCAAGTGGACTGGAATTCCTGCCTGCAAAGTGAGTGGGAGTGGCTGAGCATGCAATCAGGGGCATGCAGGCAAACCTGACTCGACAAGCGGATGAAGGGTCCCTGTGCCACAGCAGGGAAAAGAGGCCGGAACCTGCAACACAAAGTGGTCCCAGGCGAGGCCTAGACCACTGGCTTCTTTGCTTCTTCAGCATCAGTGCTTCTACTCCATGGACTGAGACCCAGTGCCAGGAGATTGACCACCAGAGACAAGACACAAACGACTTCCCCGAGCATCACTGTAGGTGCATATGTGTATATAATGAAGACTATGTCAACACTCTTAAGGACTTTTGGGCTAAAACGAAAACTTCCCCCAAAAACCTAAGTTGCAGGTGGCAGTGTTGGGATTCACCCACCAGCCCCTCTCCTCTGCCCTCACACATCTTTGCGAAGGACCGAGTCTCCTTCAACACCTTCTGAAAGGCAGAGAATGAAGTTAGCAGCACAAGCGTGAAACCCACGTCTCCCGGCTCCTGCTCCCAGGATTTTTTTCTCCTACATCATACCAGTATTTAACTCCATGCATTCGAGATGCCTAATGAGTTTATGAGAATCTGGGTCATGAAAGTCCCTCTACCTGGGAGTTAGATTAGCAGATGTGTATGGCAGGGGGTGGATAGAGGGATTGCCCAGGGAGGTGCTCTTTTTGGAGCAATGAAAATGCTCTAATGCTGACTGTGGTGATGAATGCACAATAATGTGATGATACCAAAACCTGTTGAATGTACACTTTGGATGGATTGTATGGTATATGAATAGATCTCAGTAAAATTGCTGAAGAAGTGGGGCGGAGGGTAGGGGAAGGAGAAGAGAAAGGAGAAAAAAAGTGTCCCTTTAGCTATGATGCAGCACACCACGGTGGGAAGGAAGGGCAAGGACTGCAGGGCAGATTCTGGTGGGAACCAGGCAGTAACCACATGGACTTCCACCCCAGCCCCTCCTCACATCCTGACTACCTGGAGCAGGTGCGCCCATGACCAGTCTGCCCTTTTACTCTCCACCTTCTGTCTCCAAATTCCTAAGCTCTGGTCCCTGACTCTGACAGCTTCTAACTCTTTCTCCACCTGCCTCCATCTACCACCCCCCAGTTCTCTGCCCCAGCTCCCTGCCCACCGCTCAGGGCTCTCTGCTGTCACCTTCTGGCTCTCTTCAGGTCATCCTGATGAGATAAATTCGTCAATAACATTTAAAAGGGTACTTCCCTCCGACCCATCTTACCACACTGTGATTCTGCTATGGGCCATCCTTGTTACTGGTTTCCAGGTCTCCCTCCCCTCACAGCAGCCCTCACAGTGGCCCCAGAGGATCTTTGAGGGTTCAAGCCCCAGCAGCCCCTTAGGCAAATACGGCAAAAAGAAATGTGTTCATAGGGAGCTGAGGTGGCTCAAGCGATTGCCTCATCTCCCACATCGGAGGTCCCAGGATCAGTTCCTGGTGCCTCCTAAGGAAAAGACGAGAAGAGAAGACAAGCAGACACTGAGGGCACACAGCGAATGGACACAGAGAACAGACAGCAAGAGCAAAAACAAGGGGGCGGGGGGAGGGAATAAATAAAAATAAAATAAGAAAAAAGAAAATGCCCAAATGGTGCAAAGGGCACTTTATATATATATATATATATATATATATATATATATATAAAAGAAATGTGTTCATGCCATTTGTTGCAGGCACTGGATGGCAGGCACTGTAAACACTTTACTTGTATTAAATTCCATTCTCAAACAATCCTGTTTTTGTACAAAAGATATCATGTTCCTGTTTCCTGTTTTCCTGTTTCTCAGAGAGGTTATGTAAGTCACCTAAGTCAGTGTTCTTAAGAGGGGCAGCCTCTGTTCAGGGACATCAAAGACAAGAATTGGACTTAATGAGACTGGCTGGCTCATAAAAATTGTATTTCAGTATGGAAATATCATTAAATACTAATTTAATAGGGTTGGGTGTGTAAAAAGACCCATTAAGTGTGTAAGAGGCATGAAGCAGATTTCTGGTGGTTGCAGTGAAGGTTTCTGTGACTATTGACCAACGAATGAAAAACAGAGAGAGGAGTTTGGCTTTGGCCTACCAAGTCCACTTTTCTGGGACAGAACAGTCTCTTCAATAAATGGTGCTGGGAGAACTGGATGGCCATAACCACAAGAATGAAAGAGGACCCCATCTCACTCCTTATACAAGAATCAACTCAAAATGGATAAAAAACCTGAACATAAAAGAAGATAACATAGGGAAACATCTAGAAGAGCGTGTAGTAGGTGGGGGTCTCTTAAACCTTACACACAAAGCATGAGCGACAAAAGAAAAAATAGGGAAATGGGACTTCTTCAAAATTAAACCCTTCTGCACGTCAAAGGACTTTGTGAAGAGGGTAAAAAGGCAGCCTACTCAATGGGAGAAAATATTTGGGAATCACACATCCAACAAGGGTCTATTATCCATGATATATAAAGCAAACCTACAACTCAAGAATAAAAAGACAAATGTCCTGATTTAAAAATGGGCAAAAGACCTGAATAGACAATTTTCTAAAGAAGAAATACAAATGGCAAAAAAACACATGAAAAAATGCTCAGCATCACTAGCGATTAGGGAAATGCAATTCAAAGCTACAATAAGATATCATTTTACACCTACTAGAATGGCCACTATTTAAAAAATAGAAAACTACAAGTGTTGGAGAGGATGTGGAGAGATAGGAATGCTTATTCACTGCTGGTGAGAATGTAGAATGGTACAGCCACTGTGGAAATCTGGTGATTCCTAAGGAAGTTAGATATAGATCTACCATGTGACTCGGCAATACTGCAACTAGGTATCTACCCAGAAGAAGTCAGAGCAGTGACGTGAACAGACATCTGCACACTGATGTTCATAGCGACATTATTCACAATTGCCAAAAAATGGAAAGAACCCAGTGTCACTCAGCTGAAGAATGGATAAACAAACTGTGGTATGTACACATAATAGAATATTATTCAGCTGTAAGAAGAAATGAAGTTGTGAAGCATATGGCAATGCAGATGAACCTTGAAGTTATTACGCTGAGGGAAATAAGCCAGACACAAAAGGACAAATATTGCATGGTCTCACTAATATGAACTAAATTCGAAGAATAAATGCATGGAGTTAAAACCTAGAGTATAGGTTACTAAGAGAGAGAATGAGTGCTGAGAAGGGGTACTGATGCTTAATGTATGTAGAAGTTTTAATTACCTTGACTGTAAAAACGTTGAAATGGATAGAGTTGATGCTAACACATTAGAGTATAACTAACACAGCTGATTTATAAATGGAACTGTGACTGAAAGGGGGTACTGTAGGGATGTAAATGCCAAATGAAAGAAAGTTAGAGAATAATCTAGGGACTGAATAACATAGTGAACCCAGAGGTGGATGAGAATTGAGGTTAATAGTACAAATACAGGAATGTTCTTCTATGAACTAGAACAAATATAAATCACTATTACAAGGTGGTGAGATATGGAGATGCATGGGAAAAACAATTAATGTAACCTATGGACTATAGTGAACAGAAATATTGTAATATTCTTCCCTCAGTGTCAAAGAAGTACTGTGTTAATAATAACGGGTATGGAAAAAATATAGCAAATGTACACTATAGACCATAATTGGTGGTAACAGTGTGATGATGTTATTTCATAATGTGTAATAAATGTTCCACAACAATGTACAGTGGTACCTCAGTACTTGTTAATTGGTTGAGATGTGACAAGTACCAAAAACGAGTACCAAACAAATTTTTCCCATAAGGAATAATGTAAATAAATTTAATGCATTCCCAAACCAAAGACAATGCACGTTTTTAGGCAATATGTAAAAAGATAAGGTGGTATATCATTACATGAGAAATAAACCTAAAAATTAATACATACTTAGATCAAATAAAATAAAAACCTCACTTTCCCTGTACTGAGAAGAGCCCATGGCCTAATGGGATGGTGGGAGGAGAGTGGTGGGGAGGAGAGGTTACTGGGGTGTTGCTTGGAAGGAGAGTCCCCCTCCAGTAGAACATCGGGCACTTGCACTTCAGGTGTTCTTTCTCTTTTCTGCCTTTTTTCATCATGCACCATAGGCTCTGACACACTGAAAACTTATCCAATGAGGACTGCTTCTGCCCTCTTTTCAGAATTCCTCAAAAGTGTGAAATTGTTTGGTCATTCAGTAAATTCACATTTCTGCTTGTCAGAGCTTTGTCCGGATGGTACTTCTCCACCAAGTTTTGAACTTCTGCCCATCTTGCACACATTTCTTTTCTCAAGGAACTGGGGACATCCTCCCTTGTCTCCTCCTCACCTGAAGAAATCTCCTCAGCCACCTCTTGCTGCTGCTCCTTCTCTAGTTCCTGCAGCTCCTCAGTGCTGAGCTCTTCACCATGTTCCTCCACTGACTCCTCCACATCAGCAGCATCAACCTCCAGACCCAAGGATTGCTCCAAAGATACAAGATCCTGCACAGCTGCACACTCTGTACCTGCAGGCTTGCGGTCAGCCCCAAACCCTTCCAAGTCTCTCTGAGTCACAGCTTCTGGCCACAGATTCTTTCATGCCAAATTCGTTGTCCAATAAGAGACTTCGTTCCAGGCCTTATCAATAAGGTTAAGGCACTGCAGGATATTGAAATGCTCCTTCCAGAATTCTGTGAGGGTCAGCTGGGTGTCAGAGGAAAAGCACCTTGGTGTACTACTTTCTGAAGTTTGAGATGAACTGCTGGTCCATGGGCTGGATGAGAGGAGTGGTGCTGGGGGCAGAAACCTTACAATGATGAAGCTGAGCTCCTCCAGTAAGTCCTCCGCCAAGCCTGGAGAGTGGGCAGGTGCATTGTCCAAGAGTGGGAGAGCTTTCAGAGGCAAATCTTTCTACAGCAAATATTTTTTCACTGAGGGACCAAACACTTCATTTATCTACTCCGTGAAAAATTGCCTCGTGACCCAAGCTTTGCTGTTTGCCCTCCACATCGCATGGAGTTTCCTTTTTATGACATGCTTCTTGAAAACTCGTGGGTTTTCACTATGATAGACTAATACAGGCTTGAGTTTTAAGTCCCCACTAGCATTCCCACACAACAGCAGACTGAGCTTGTCCTTCAATGGTTTGTGGCCTGGTAATGCCTTCTCCTCTTTTGTGATGTAGTTCCTACTGGGCATTTTTTTCCCCAAAAAACTCCAGTCTCATCACAGTTAAAAACCTGGTGGGGAATAAAACCCTCAGCCTCTATGTAGTCTTGAAATTCTCTGACAAATTCATCAGCAGCCTTTTTATTAGCACTCGCTGCCTCGCCATGCCTCATGACACTATGGATGCCGGTCCTCTTTCTAAAATTATCAAATCAGGGAAGCAGATGTGGCTCAAACTATTGGGCTCCCATCTACATCTGGGGGGTCCCGGGTTTGGTTCCCAGGGCCTCCTGGTGAAGGTGAGCTGGCCCATGCGGCAAGCTGACGCAACAAGGTGACACAACAAAAAAGAGACACAGAGGAAAAGATAATGAGAGACACTACAAGCCAGGGGGAGCTGAGGTGGCTCAAGTGATTGAGTGCCTCTCTCCCGTGTCAGAAGTTCCCGGCATCTGTTCCCAGTGCCTCCTAAAGAAAAGATGGGAAGACAAGCAGACACAGGAGAATGCGCAGCGAATGGACACAGAGGGCAGACAGTGAGCACAAGCAATGTGTGTGTGGGCACGGGGGTGTAAAATAAAATAAATCTTTAAAAAATAAATTAATTAATTAATTTAAAAAATTATCAAACCAGCCGTGGCTGGCCTTAAAAACCTCAACACTGTCATCACTCAGTTCCAGTTTGTTTTCCAAAAGATTGGCATGCAACACTTTGACTTTTTCACATATCGTGGCTTCTGATACACTGTCGTCCGCTAACTGCTTCTTGTTTGCCCAAATTAATACCAGCTTTTCAGCTTCACTCTTTTCACAACATCAGCCTTTTTTATCCCTTCTTTATTCTTAATGATGGTGGAGACCGTTGTTCTAGGCATACCATATTCCCCAGCAAGATCAGTAATGCAAATACCACTCTCATATTTACTTATTATTTCTTTTTTTGCTCAATGGTGGTGCAAAGTAATTTTCTTTTCTGCTCAGCACTCTCACTGCTCATTTTCTTAGGACCCATGATGAGAAAAAAAACCGCAAAAATACACAAAATGACCACAGAAGCTAAGATAAGCCGTAATGGGATGTGCACAGGGCAAGAGCTACCACATGACTAACACGTGACCCTTTGCTCGGCTGGAAAGGGTAGCGAGTCACCAAGTTCTGGCTTGCACGTGGAGTACCAAACAAACGACGAGTGTCGGGACAAAATTTGCACATCAAGATTCAACAAGTACCAAATTCGATGAGTTTCAAAGCAGTCGAGTACCAAGGTATGACTGTAATGTGTCGGTGGAGGGGTATTGTACGGGAATTCTGCACATTTGCATGATTGTTTTGTAAGTTCAAAACTTCTCTAACAAAAATATATTTTAAAAAAAGAACAAATAAAGTTGTGAAGCATATGACAACGTGGATGAAGCTGAAGGACATTATGTTGAGTGAAGCAAGCCAGGCACAAAAGGGCAAATATTGTGTGACTTCGCTATTATAAATTATAATGAGCAAACTCATAGAATTAATAGCTAGAATACTAATCACCAGAGAGAAGAATGAGGTTAGAGAATGGAAAGCTGAGGTTTAATCTGTGCAGAATTAGTAAAAAGTTGTTTGTAAATGTTTGGAAATGAATATAAAGGGTGAAAGCACATCATAGGATTTGTAATTAGATGCCCTAACATATGGGTATGATAGTGGTTTTTGTTGTTGTTGTTGTTTGAGTAATGAAAATGCTCTGATATTGATTGAAGTGATGAATGCACAGCTTAGTGATTATACCAAAAGCCACTGATTGTACACTTTAGATAAATTGTTTGGTTTATGAACAAAAAAAAATTTAATAGAGTGGGCTGAGGAAAAAATACACCAAATGTAGATACAGACTTTAGTTAGTAGTAATACTTTGATGATGCTTTCATAATTTGTTACAAATGTTTCACAACAATGCAAGGCATTTGTGGTGGGGTGATGTATGGAAGCCCTGTATGATGTTATGCATTTTTGTTTTGTAAGTTTACAACTTTTACCATATGCTTATTGTTTATGCTTATTCCTGTATGAATGATATACTTCAATAAATTATTTTTTAAATGAAAAAAGATTTTTTTTAATTGACAGAGCTCTCTCTTCTGAGTCTGTCTCCATTGGTCTTTATCTGTGTTTCTGTTTATATCAGACCCAGCAAGGGGGTGGAGACCCAACCTAAGTTATGCCTTACTGATGTAACCTACTCAAAAGCCCAAAGCAATCTTACCAAATAATCTAAACAAAGGCCCCTCAGCTGAATTTAATGCAGTCAAAGGGTATCACACCCAGAGGAATACATTAGTTTACAAACATAATCTTTTTCTTTTTGGGATTCATAAATAATCTCAAACTGCCACAGTGTGAGAAAAAAATCTGATTTAATTTTTCATATAGATAATTCATTGTCCTATCACTACTTATCAAACATTCCACCCTTCACTCTCATTGATTTGAAATGCCAGCCAGACCATCTTAATGATAAAATTATAATTCACCCTTCTTTCTAATATAGCATATACAAATCTTTTTTTTAAAAATCAATGATAAAATAATGACATCAAGTGTTCAAAGTGTATGAACAGACAATTCAGAAAACAAGCAATACAAATGTGTACCAGGCATATGAAGAAATACTCAGCCTCATTATTTAGTAAATAAGAGTGATTTAAAACAGCAAGATATAAACATGCATTCACCAACCAAATGGTCAAAAGTACTATCCAGTGATATTGCCGGTGGAAGGGTAACTGATATGTTTTTGGAGGGTATTTTAGTAATATGTTTTTTTTTTTATCATTAATTTTTATTTACAAACACTCTATACCTACCAAGCAAACATTTCCCTTCCCCCATACCCTGCTAACCTCTAATTTACTTTCTGTCTCTGCCAATTTGCTATTTTTAGATATCTCTTATATGTGTCATCATACAATATTTGGCCTTATATGCCTTGCTTATGTCACTCAGCATATTTTCAAGATTAATCCACATTGCAGCATGTCTCAGAACTTCATTCCTTCTTATGGTCGAATAAAATTCCATTTGTGTGCTTAATAGCCATCTTTGTGGTTGTGAATTGGTATCTCATTGTGCTCTTGATTTGTATTTCCCTAATGGCTAATGATGTTGAGCATATTTTCATATGCTAGCAATATGTGTTCTCTTTTTCCCCTTTTATTTTGAAATATTTTCAAACTTACAGGACAGTTACAAAAATAATACAAACCCCATACAGAGAACTCCAGCATATCCCTATCCCCCCCAAATACTCAGAGCCACCAATTTTAATATTTTGCCACATTTGCCTTATTATTCTATCTATCCATCTCTGTATCTTTCAGTGTCTATCAATCAATCCATTTTTCCGAACACTTGAGTGTAGGTCATATACATTATACTCCTTGAACACTTAATACTGCCATGTACATTTCCTCAGAACAAGGACATTCACTTATGTAACCACCTTAATTGCAGTTATCAAGTTCAAGAAATTCAACATGATATATAATGGATATATATATATATATATTTCTCATATGTCCCAATAATGTCCCTTTGAGCCGTTTCTCCTCCTTTGCCAGATCCCATCCAGGATCATGTATTACATTTGTCATTATCTCTTTAATTGTTCTTTCTCTTTCTTCTTCTTTTTTTAATTGTGGGAACACATATTCAACATAAATTTCCCATCTCAACCACTCCCAAGCATTCTGTCCAATGAAATTAATTACATTCACAATATTGTGGTTTCCTCACTACCTTCCATTACTAAAACTCCCATCTTCCCAAACAGAAACCCCACAGCCATTATGCATTAACTCCCCATTCTCTTTGTCCCCCATTTCCCCATCCCAGCAACCTGTACTTTAATTTCTATCTCTATGAGCTTGCATATTCTCCAATATTTTCTATGTAGTTACCATGGGGCTTAAATTTAACAACCTAAATCTCTAACTATCTCATTTGCTTTGATACCAACTTAACTTCAATAGTACACACAAACTATGTTCCTATACCCCTTCGTCCCGCCACCATTATATAATTCTTGTCATAAATTATTAGCACAAACCCACTGATTTATCATTACATTGTAAGTATTTGCCTTTTATCCTGCAGGAAGTAAAAAGTAGAGTTACAAACCAAAAATACCATAGTACTGGCATTTATATTTACCCATGTCATTACCCTCACAGGAAATCTTTATTTCTTCATGTGACTTCTATCTATTGTCTATTATCCTTTCCTTTCAACATGGAAAACTCTCTTTAGCATCTCTTGTAGGGCCAGTTTAGGGGTGATGAACTCCCTCAGCTTTTATCTGGGAATCTCTTAATCTCTCCTTCATTTGTAAAAGACAATTTTACTGGCTATGGAATTCTTGGTTGACAATTTTTTCCTTTCAGCACTTTAAATATGTCTTCCCACTGCCTTCTTGCCTCCATGGTTTCTGATGAAAAAACAGCAGTTACTCTTATAGAGGCTCCCTTGTATGTGACACATTGCTTCTCACTGGCAGCTTTCAGAATTCTGTCTTTGGCATTTGACAATTTGGTTATAATATGCCATAGTGAGGGTCTATTTGGGTTTATCCTGATTGGAGTTTGTTGAATGTCTTGATGTATACTCATGTCTTTCATTATATTTGGGAACTTTTCAGCCATAATTTCTTTGAATATTCTCTCTACTTCTTTCTCTCTTTCTTCTCCTTCTGAAACCTCCATAATGTGTTTATTGGTACATTGATGGTATTCTATAGGTTACCCAGTCTCTGTTCACTTTTCTTCATTCTTTCTTTTTTAAACAATTTATTGGCATACATCATTCATACATGAACATGCATAAGCCATAAGTGTTCAGTAAACATCGTGAACTTACAAAACATGCACAACACCATGCAGGGCTCCCACACATCACCCCACCACAAACACCCCACATTGTTGTGAAACATCTGTTAACAAATCATGAAAGAGCATTGTCAAAGTATAACTACTAACTATAGTCCATATCTTCCTCCCCTATACATTTTTTTAAAGTATTTATTTATTTACTTTTATCCATTTTTATGTGCTCCCCCCCCCCC
>JAKSZT010000049.1:35165354-35309016 GCA_026826555.1 Tolypeutes matacus
AGCAAGGGGGGGATAAATGAATAAATAAATAAAATCTTTAAAAAATAAATAAATAAAATAAATATAATTAAAATGTAAAATATATAGTATTTTAAACTATGTATGATGATGATTTCAGGGTTTTATTTTTTGCTATTTGTAACTGAAAATTCAATACTTGTTTAAGGTATTGAAGCATTTTCTTCCAACAAGTCGACTCAATTAATAAAAAGAGCATTTTACTCAGGAAAAAAAAAAAGAATGTACCCAGGGGGAGTGAGTGTAGCTCCATGGTTGAGCGCCTGCTTCCTATGTATGAGGTCCTGGGTTCAATCCCCAGTACCTCCTTAAAAAAAAAGAGAGAGAGAGAGAATGTACCCAAGTATACAGCTATGCACGTGTGGTTTTCCTTTTTATTGTTTTTTTGTGGTTTTAATAGTGAAATCTTAAAACAGTCTAAATTGTCAAGGAATTGGTTATATTACTACTAATACTACAGAATATCATTCAACCATTAAAAATGAAGTTTCAGATTGTTGGCTTTCAGTGATTTTTGGTGGCAGAGCCTGATTTGCAAATAAACTTTCATGGGGAACCTCAATGTGTAAATAAGACGAAGGTGAAGGCGCTCTGTTTGAAGGAGTCAGGGGACCCCATCATTCGCCCTCCACCTCGCTCCTTTGAAGTGCTTTGCAGAACCTTAGAACACCACTGACTCTCAAAGGCATTTACGTATATTGTTAAATGAAACAATCTACTTTTTTAAAAAAAATTAATGCATTATAAATATTATATGGAGAGGAAAAATATGAATGATGAATATATTCTGATAGACTATACACCAATATGTTCATAGGTGAGTATGGAATTATAGGGATTCCCCCCTTCTTTTTTGCTTGTAGGTATTTATAAACTGCAATGCTTTTTTAATAAAGAAAAAAGGCAATGGAAAATGAGATGAAAGCAAGAGTCGAGAGAAGAAAGGGAAGTTAGTGTATGTACCAGTTAGCTATTGTCACAATAATATTGTGTAATGAACAACCACAAAAATCACAGTGGTATATAGCAATAAGCATTTATTTTTCATACATTCATTGGTCCACTAGAGCAACTCTGCTTCACATTGTAGATGTAGAGGTCAGCTGGAGTGGCTCTCTTGACATGTGTTCGTTCTGGGTCTCAAGCTGAAGGAATAGAACCTACCCAGAGAAAGCCCTTAGAGCAATGACAGAAGCTCAAGAGGGCAAGCAGAAACATACATGGTCTCTTAAGGTCTAGGCTTAGAAATGAAACTGTCTCATTTCTTCCCCATTCTATTGGCCAAAGGAAGTCACATAGCCAAGCTCAAAGTCAAGGGCCAGGGAAATATAATCTGCCCAAGATGAGGCAATGGCAAGGGTGAGAATGGAGGGGCAGGTAAAAATTAGAGCCGATCATTCAATCTCTTACTGCGTGGAGAACAGGACCCTGGTGATTTGGAGCACTGGACACCAGTGAAGGACATGCACCTTGACTGTCCTGCCTCAGTGCCCAGAGGGCCATCTCAGCCCAAAGAAGGTCTTATAGCTACACATTCCTAGGCCATGTAAGCAGCAAGTCCCTTTCCTCATGACCCCAGAGTTGACCGTAAAAGGAGAGAGACCAAGGCAACAAGAAGATACTGGGAAATCTCACAAACCTCATGCAGGCTAACATCTGGTAACCACTTCTCTTCCTTGGTCTGATTCTCTATGTTCCTCTTTCTTCCTTCCTGAATTTCCTAGGAAGTCTAAATTTTTCTTTACCATTTTAAAAGTTACCAACTCCTAACATCCTTAAATGCTCTATTCTTAAAGCCAAAAAAAAAGTCTATGACTTCAGGGACAAAGATGAAAGATAGGAGTGGGGTAAGGTGGGGCAGGGTGGGGCAAGGTGGGGAGTCTCCTCCCTAGGTCCAGGTGATGCTTACTTGAGGCATCTGCACACATGCAAAAAAGTCTTTCACATTTTTTTTCCAGCAAGACCTATGGATGATCTAGTGACACACACACACACAATACTCCTGGATCCCATCCCACCAAGGGAAAAATCACCACAACAAAGAGATGATTCTCCTTGGAGAATTGCCTATGGTCTTAGTTTGGTTATGGGCCTCTTGCAATTATTTCAGAACTACTTATCCAATTTTTGATTGACCCCAAGTTTTCTGGCCCGCTCAAGCTCTTTCCTTCAATTTCCTGATCTCCAAAATAGAGGTTGCTATGCTCCCTCCCAAGGCTTTTTTAGGAACCAGATGATATGTGGGAAAGAACCTAGCTTAGTGTATGGCTGCTCCACAAGGGCTACTGAAAAAGCAAATCCTCTTCAGCCTGGAATAGTAGATATTGAGAATGGAAGATGATCTAAGCTCACAAAATCATGGAGAGGATAGAATGCTGAATATACTTCCTCCCCAAATTCCAAATGCTGGAAGTCTGAAACTAACTTTCTATAATGAGAAAACTGATCAGGAAACATGAGATGAGATATGCATGCATATGCCTTGAACAAATAGGATTTTGTAAAATACCTGCTGATATCTCTTTCTCTGAGACCTCAAAATGAAAGGTGGAAAAACTAGAGCAGCAGCAGAAAATAGAAGCAGAGCAACTAGAGGCCAACATTCCAAAGGCAGACGTCTGCACAGTAGACCCTCAAGAGGGATTTGATGAAGAGCTCTTCTGTGTATGTCCCAGTCTCACAATAAAGATCAGGTGTAGGACTGATATGAAACTCCCAACATGGTGGCTGGAACCACCTCCAGTAACTATCCAAGAACTTGAAGCCCAAGGTAGAGCTCAAACAGGTGAATGAAGAAAGCTGCATTTAAGATCATGAATTACAGATAGGTAGCCCACCTGGATAATCCGATAGCTGACAGTTGCCATTGAGCCAAAAGCCAAAGTGGCAGATGCTCTTGGTTTCCCCACTCTTCAGTACCTCCTTAGCATTCTCCTCTACATGTAGAAGGCAACTCAGCAGGAAGATCTGTGACTCTCTGCAAGACAGAGCAACAGAGAGTTAATGCCTCTGGAAGCTGCCTCAACCAAGGACAATAGAAAGGTAAGGGATAAACACTCCAGCTTTCTTGCTCTTTGCTTAGGATAATTCTAAGATATATTTCTGCCAGAGTTCCCCAGAGGGATTAAGCTCCAGTTGCCCAAAGTGGATACAAGCTTAATATTATACCCTTTGTTGGTCTCCTTCTCTTTCTCACTTTCCTACTGCCCTGTCAGTTTCCCAGGATCATCTCCCAAATAAACTACTTGCCCTGTATCCTTGATTCAAGGGGAATCAAAATAAGGACAACCAATCGACCACAGGCTTTGGAGACTAATATTAACCATAAGGATGTCTACCATGGAAATATAATTGAAATCAACTCGAAAGAACAGAAAATTTTTAAATCTTCTCCCTCTCCATTCTCTGCTGTGTAACTGACATTTTTGCCCCATAGTCTTTCTACTCCTCCATGAATACTTGGATTCAAAAGTCAGAATGTCTAAATTCAAATCCCAACTCCCCACTTATTAGCTATGGAATCTTAGAAATTTTGCTTCACCTCTTCAAGCCTCCATTTCTTCAATGATAAGACAGAAGACTCTCAGATGCTGCTCTCTGAGAGTGAAGACTGTTTATAGCAGCCAATATTGCTGCCACCACCCACATAAGCTCTTGTGGGAGATTTCTCCCAATCAGTTCAAGTTCGTAGGTGGATATGGAAAGTGGTGCATACTCACTGTGGAAGATAAAACCAAGAATGCTTTCTCTTTCCTAACTTCTGTTTTCTTCATCTACCTCCTACCTCCTACCACCAGACAACAATATTTCTCTGCTGGGGCCTATATTTGGCCACAACCCTACAGAGCTGGAAACCATTGCCTCTGACAGAGAAGTCAGTATTGAGAGCCTAAGTTCTTCTCTTGGGTGGGGATTTACTTACGTTTCCTAAATTTCATAGGTGCAAGATGAGGGTGGACATAGGGCAGGTATGTCCTGTTGACTCTCTAGATCTTTGGAAAAGGGGGTCACAAGAAAGAAAATATTTTTGTCATCCAGCTTTGCAGCTACTGAAGGCCTCACCATTACCAGCAGAGCATATGCCCAGTTGACAGCTGCTGACACAGGAGACCAGCTCTCCCCAAGCACCTAATAAAACCCCTCCTCCCCACCATCAAGATTCTATCGTCTCTCCCCCTCTCCTTTCCCAAGGACTTAAGAGACTGGTGTTGGAGGATGAGTGGACTAAGAGACGGTGGGGTAACATAGCCAGTTTGTCCATTTCTTCAATAAGCTTCAAAGGGGAGGCTGATTTTGGTTCTTTCTAGAATTTAAGGTACTTGACTGTGTTTGTCCTCAGCTTTGAACATTAGTTACCAATTCCAGGGAAGAGAAAACCTCTCACTCAAAAGCTAACTGCACCCAAGAAAGAAAACCTTTTTTTTTTTCCAAGCAGTTTGCAAAATAGTTGTATAATTTTGTTCTTTTCCTCATATTCCTGTGAAACTGTTTTTGAATGTAGGCTATTAAAGAAACATTCATATCTCAAGACTTTTTCACTTCAAGAAAATGAAACAAGATTCAGCATCTACCAGTTTATATGATTATATATGATTATATATATAAACTTTTTATCTACCCACCATCCTGAGCCTCCTCCAAAGCCATCTGCAACTTGGTTCTCTGCTTCTGCCCATCAAAGCAACCAGTCCACGTGGGACATGTGGACAGGAATCTCAGGCACAGAGCAGGCTCTCATCACGAGCCATCGCTTTTGCTTTTTCTCCTTGTCCCCTTTCTTGGATCCTTTAAAGGAAAATATTAGCATGGAAGGAAATGAAGTTTGAGTTAATTAATTTTAAACACTGGTGGTAAGATTATTTGTTCCAGACACTTCAGCTCTGGGTTTAATCAAATAAATTCAGGGTTTCAGCAGAAGAGCCTGACCTTCTCAGGAGTCTATTGAGCTCTGCCCCCAGAACAGAACTCCACTACCCTGGCTTAGAAGAGGGACCTAAGGGCAGCTACACAGGCTCCTTGCTGGCAGACTTGCCTACTGCTTAAGAGGATTTTGTCTTTAGGCATCTTTCTCCCACCACGAGACAACAATCTCTACTGGGACCTGAATTAGGCCAAAACCTGAAAATCTGGAGACCACTGCTTCTCACCAAGAAGCTGATATTGGGATCACTGCTTATGTTTTCTGTATTTCATAGGTGTAGGCATGGTTTGAATCTCAGCTTTGGTACTTTCTAACTGCTTGAACTTGGACAAGGTACTTACTCCTCTCAGTGCTTTGGTTTCCAGATCTGTAAAATAAAAATAACTACCTCACCAGATTATTGTGAGGATTAAACGATCTCTCCCCAGTAGTGGCTGTTTATTATTAGCTCATACCCTATGCACCCCAGGACTAGAAAATGGAGTTAGGGTTAAATAACTTCCTTGCTTCCCATTGCTGCCTTCAGACCATAACATTTCCACCTTTGAAAAATATTCTCTTCTCCTCCAGAAAAATAGCTAGAGGACAGGCTGAAATAGCCTGGGAAAAGAACTTCTAGGGTTTAGGACACCAGGTGAAGGCTGGACACTGCCCAGAGGAGAGAGGGACAGAGGAGGAGAATCCTAACGACAGAACACATTAGAATTCTCAGGCCTCTGGGCCTGCCACTACAGACAAAGCAGGCTCCAGGGAGCTACCACCCCAGGAAAGGGGAGAGAGAGGGACACAGCCTAAGGGTGACCCAGCTTCTGACCCACAAATTTGGTTTGCTGTGTCCCCCCAACCCTTCCAGGCCAGGTGGGACCACACTGTGGTTTGCCCTGGGAGCTAGCACAGAACTGGAGGAATCTGACCCTCTCAATCTCCCTCTCTTCTACCAGGGACTGATTGTGGAGTATGCACCTCCCCAGGAAAGGGGAGGGAGGGACACAGCCTAAGGCTGACTCAGCTTCTGACTCACAGATTTGGTCTGCTGTGTCCCAGGAGCCCTTCCAGGCCAGGTGGGGCTGAACCATTGGTTGCCTTGGGAGCCAGCAAAGGGCTAAAGATATAGGAGCCTCCCCATCTCCTTCTCTACTAACCAGGAATAATTATTGAGGACACAGGGGAGTGGAAATACTTCCTACATGGGAAAAGGAAGGGGGCTGCCAGAGAAGGCTGGAGAACTGTCTCAGAAAGTTTAATTACAAGACTCTTAGCCTCCAGGCAGGAAGCTGATCCAGTCTATGGATCACTGATCCAGTCTATGTTAAAACAAATATACTCCGACCAGGCATTGAACTGAGAGCTGCCAAAGAGCACCATCTGCTGGCAGACGAAGGAAGTGTATGTGAGAAAATTAAAAATAAGTAAGAGAGGCTTTTTCCGGCTTTTATAGCCTCCCTCCCCAAGGCCCTAGGAAGTGGGTCTGCAACCAATTACTGGGTCCAGAACCCAGTTTTATGCAACTAGCAGGGACAATCCTAACAATCCATGTCAAGCCAAGAATCAAAGATCAGTGGTAACACACAGCCTCCTGCCACTAGGAAAGAGAAATAAATTGAGCATCTGAGTAAACTACATCCTAATCAGATGTCCAGACATCAGCAAAAAATTATAAGCCATACTAAGAAAATGGAAGACATGGCCCAAGAAAAGGAATATACCAAAGCCCTGGAAGAGACACAGGATTTGAGAGAACTAATTAGCGAGATGCGCACAAATTTCCAAAATCAAACTGAGTTGAAAGACAATATGGCTAAAGAGATAAATGACATCAAGAAGACATTCAGGGAAATGGATGTGGCTCAAGTGATTGGGCTCCCGTCTATAGGAGGCCCAGGGTTCGATTCCCGGGGCCTCCTGGCAAAAGGCAAGCTGGCCCAGGTGGCAAGCTGGCCTGAATGGAGAGCTGGCCCACGCAGCTTGCTGGTCCATGCAGGAATGCCAGCCCGCGCAAGAGTGCCGGCCTGCGCAGGAGTGCTGGCCTGCACAGAAAGCTGGCACAGCAAGATGACACAACAAAAAGAGACACAGAGGAGAGATAATGGGAGATGCAGCAGACCAGGGAGCTGAGGTGGCGCAAGAGATTGAGTGTCTTTCTCCCACTTCAGAAGGTCCCAGGTTCGGTTCCTGGTGCCGCCTACAGAGAAAACAAGCAGACACAGAAGAACACACAGAGAGCAGACAGCAAGTGCAAAACAATGGCGGGGGGGAGAGAAATAAATAAATAAAATGAAACTTAAAAAAAGAAGAAGACATTGAGTGAGCACAAAGAAGAATTTGAAATCCTGAACAGAAAAGTAATAGAGCTCATGGGAATGAAAGACAATAGGTGAGATCAAAAACACATTAGAGGCATTCAACAGTAGACTCGAAATGATAGAAGAAATAATAGATGGTACAGAAGACAGAACAGCTGAAATTGAAGAGGGAAAAGAATGGAAAAAATTGAGCAGGGGCTCAGGGAGTTGAAAGACAACACGAAATGCAACAACATACATGTCATGGGAGTTCCAGAAGGAGAAGAGAAGGGAAAGGGGGCAGAAAGAGTACTTGAGGAAATAGTAGCTGAAAATTTCCCAACTCTCATGAAAGAAATGAATGTCCAAGAAGCACACTGTACCCTAATCAGGATAAATCCAAATAGACCTCCTCCAAGACACATACTACTCATAATATCAAATGTCAAAGATAAAGAGAAAATTCTCAGAGCAGCAAGGGAGAAGCAAACCATTACATATAAGGGACACCCAGTAAGACTTAGTATGGATTTCTCTTCAGAAACCATGGAGGCGAGAAGACAGTGGTATGATACAACTAGGATACTGAAGGAGAAAAACTGCCAGCCAAGAATTCTTTATCCAGCAAAATCATCCTTCAAATATGAAGGTGAGTATAAAATATTCACGAACAAACAGAAACTAAGAGAGTTTGCAAAAAAGAATCCACCTTTGCAGGAAATACTAAAGGAAGTCTTAGAACCTGAAATAAAAAGACAGGAGAGAGAGGCCTGAAGGAGAGTATAGAAGAAAGAATAGAGAAAGGATAACCAAGAGAGTAAAAAGACAGGCAAAAATATGATAGGACATATGAAAACCAGAGAATAAAATGGTGGAAGTAAATAGTCCATCTCAGTAATATCATTGAATGTGAATGGATTAAACTCCCCAATCAAAAGATACAGACTGACAGAATGGATAAAAATATATGAGCCATGGGGGCGGATATGGCTCAACCGGTTGGGCGTCTGTCTCCCATATGGAGGGACCTGGGTTCGATCCCCGGGACCTCCCGGTAAAATTTTTAAAATTTTTTAAAAATTAAAAAAAAATAAATAAATAAACAAATCAGTTTGGGAAGCGGCTGTGGCTCAATCAGTAGGGCTCCCGTTTACCATATGGGAGGCCCCGGGTTCAGTTCCCGGGGCCTCCTGGTGAGGGTGGGCCTGCCTGCACGGCGTGGTTGGCTGACCCAGCGAGCACAGGCAGCAGGGGGGGGATGAATGAATAAATAAATAAAATATTAAAAAAAATATATATATGAGCCATGCATATGCTGCTTACAAGAAACTCACCTTGGACCCAGGGATACAAACAGGCTGAAAGTGAAAGATTGGAAAAAAATATTCTATTCAAATAGTAACCAAAGAAGAGCAGGTGTAGCTATACTAATATCTGACAAAACAGACTTTAAATGCAAAAAAGTTATAAAAGATATAGAAGGCCATTATATATTAGTAAAAGGGATGATCTACCAGGAAGATATAATAGTCATAAATATCTATGCACCTAACCAGGATGCCCCAAAATATATGAGGCAAACTCTAGCAAAACTGAAGGGAGAAATAGACATCTCTACAGTAATTATTGGAGACTTCAACACCCCACTCATATCATTAGATAGAGCAACTAGACAGAAGATCAACAAGGAAAAAGTAAACTTGAACAATATGATAAGTGAGTTAGATCTAATAGACATATATAGAACACTGCATCCAAACTCAGTGGGTTATACATTCTTCTCAAGTGCCCATGAATCTTTCTCCAGGATAGACCACATGTTAGGGAACAATGCACCTCTCAATAAATATAAAAAGATTGAAATTATACAAAGCACCTTCTCAGATCATAATGGAATGAAACTGGGAATCAATAATAGACAGGAAAGAAGTAAATTCACAAATGTGTAAAGGTTGAACAACTCACTCCTGAATAATCAGTGGGTCAAAGAAGAAATTGCAAGTGAAATCGGTAAATATATTGAGACAAATGAAAACGAGAATACAACTCATCAAAACTTATGGGATACAGCAAAGGCAGTCTTGAGAGGTAAATTTATAGCCCTAAACACCTATATTAAAAAAGAAGAAAGAGATAAACTCAAAGATTTAACTGAACAACCAGAGAAACTAGAAAACAAACAGCAAACCAATCCCAAAGCAAGCAGAAGGAAAGAAATAATAAAGATTAGAGCAGAAATAAATGAAATAGAGAACAAAAAAATCAACAGAGAAAATTAACAAAACCAAAAGCTGGCTCTTTGAGGGGATCAATAAAATTGACAAACCCCTAGCTAGACTAACAACAAAAAAAAAAAAAGAGAGAGAAAGAGAGAAGATGCAAATAAATACAATTAGAAATGAAAAGGGGAAAGTTACGAATGACCCCACAGAAATAAAAAGGATCATAAAAGGATATTATGAGAAATTGTATGCCAACAAACTAGACAACGTAGGTGAAATAGACAAATTCCTAGAAATGCACAAACAACCTACATTGATGCTACAAGAAATACAAGAACTTGGGAAGCGGCTGTGGCTCAATCAGTAGGGCTCCCGTTTACCATATGGGAGGCCCCGGGTTCGGTTCCCGGGGCCTCCTGGTGAAGGCAAGCCCGCCCGCATGGCGTGGTTAGCTGACCCAGCGAGCACAAGCAGCAAAGGGGGGATAAATGAATAAATAAATAAAATCTTTAAAAAAAAAAAAAAAAAAAGAAATACAAGAACTTAACAAACCAATCACATTTAAAGAGATTGAATCCATCATCAAAACTCTCCCAGCAAAGAAAAGTCCAGGACCACATTGCTTCACAGGTGAACTCTACCAAGCATTTTGAAAAGAATTAACACCAATCCTGTTTAAACTCTTCCAAAAAATTGAAGAGGAAGAAAAATTACCCAACACATTTTATGAAGCCAACATCACCCTACTACTACAGCCAGATAAAGATACTACAAGAAAAGAAAATTACAGACCAATCTCTCTAATGAACATAGATAGAAAAATTCTCAACAAAATACTTGCAAGTCGAATCCAACAGCATATCAAAAGACTTATACATCATGACCAAGTGGGGTTTATTCCTGGTATGCAAGGCTGGTTCAACATAAGAAAATCAACCAACATAATACATCACACTAACAAACTGAAGAGAAAAAAACCACATGATCATCTCAATTGATGCATAAAAGGCATTCAACAAAATCCAGCATCCTTTTTGATAAAAACACTTCAAAAGCTAGGAATAGAAGGAAAATTCCTCAATATGATAAAAGGCATATACGAAAAACCCACAGCCAACATCGTACTCAATGGGGAAAGGTTGAAAGCTTTCCCTCTAAGATAGGGAAGAAGACAAGGATGTCCACTGTCACTACTGTTATTCAATATTGTACTAGAAGTTCTAGCTAGGGCAATTAGAGAAGAAGAAAAAAAATTTAAAGGCATCCAAATAGGAAAAGAGGAAGTAAAACTCTCACTGTTTGCGGATAACATAATCCTATATTTAGAATATCCTGAAATTTCCACAACAAAGCTACTTGAGCTAATAAATGAGTTCAGCAAAGTGGCAGGATACAAGATCAACACGCAAAAATCAGTAATGTTTTTGTACACTAGTACTGAACAATATGAGGAGGAAATCAGGGGGAAAATTCCATTTACAATAGCAACAAAAAGACCCAAATACCTAGGAATTAATTTACCCAAAGAAATACAGGACCTATATGCAGAAAACTACAAAACAATGCTAAAAGAAATAAAAATAGACCTAAACAAATGGGAAGACACTCTGTGTTCATGCATTGGAAGAATAAATATTGTGAAGATGTCAATCTTACCCACACTGATTTATAGATTCAATGCAATACCAATCAAAATTCCAACAGCCTGCTTTACAGAATTAGAAAAGGCAATTACCAAATTCATTTGGAAGGGAAAGTGCATCTGAATAGTCAAAAGCATTCTAAAAAAGAAGAGCAACATGGGAGGAATATCTCTGCCTTGAAATATATTACAAAGCTACAGTGGGCAAACAGCATGGTACTGGCATAAAGGTAGACCCATTGATCAGTGGAATAGAATTGAGAATCCAGAAATAAACCCTCACCTACACACCTACACCGTCAACTGGTTTTTGACAAACCTACCAAGTCCATGTTAACAGGACAAAACAGTCTGTTCAACAAATGGTTCTGGGAGAACTGGGTATCTATAACCAAAAGAATAAAAGAGGACCTCTATCTCACTCCATATACAAGAACCAACTCAAAATGGATCAAGACCTAAATATAAAAGCCAGGACCATTAAAATACTACAAGAAAATATAGAGAAACATCTTCAAGACCTTGTAGTAGGTGGTGGTTTCTTGGACCTTTATAATCACAGCACGTGCAACAAAAGAAAAAATAGATAAAGGGGACCTCCTCAAAATTAATCACCTTTGTATCTCACAGGACTTTGTCAAAAAGGGTGAAAAGGCAGCCAACTCGATGGGAGAAAATATTTGGAAATCACATATCTGATAAGGGTTTAATATCCAGGATATATAAAGAGATGTTACAACTCAACAATAAAAAGATAAACAACCCAATTAAAAAACTGGCAAAAGACTTGAATAGATATTTGTCCAAAGAAGAAATACAAATGGCAAAAAAAAAAGAAAAAAGAAAAAATATTCAATATCACTAATTATTAGGGAAATGCAAATCAAAACCACAATGAGATAACATTTCACACCTATCAGAATGGACAGTATTAAAAAGACAGAACTAAATTAAAGAAAAGAAAAAAAAAAACAGAACTACAAGTGTTGGAGGGAATGTGGAGAGATAGCAACACTTCTTCACTGTTGGTGGGAATGCAGAATGGTACAGCCACTGTAGAGGACTGTTTGGCAGTTCCTAAAGAAGTTGAATCTAGACTTGCCACGTGACCCTGCAATACCACTACTAGGTGAGTGCAGTGACGCGAATAGACATCTGCACACCTATGTTCATAGTGGCATTATTCACGATTGCCAAAAGTTGGAAACAACCCAGGCGTCCATCAACCAATGAATGGATAAACAAACTGAGGTATATTCATGTGATGGAGTATTATGCAACTGTAAGTAGAAATGAAGTCATAAAGCATATGACAACATGGATGAACCTGGAGGACATTATGTTGAACAAAGCAAGCCAGACACAAAAGGACAAATACCATATGATTGCATTACTATGAGCCAAATATATTGTGTAAAATATTGTATGATTTTTAAAAAAATTATATGTAGCCAGTACATTTAGTTGAGAAATGTATTTTCTTATTCAACTGTGTTTTCTTTTTATTTTTTAATTATTGTTTATATTTTCAATTATTAAATGTACAAAATAAAGTTAAAAAACGGTAAAAAAAAAATTCTGCCTCTTTGAGTGTTGTGTGCTGGTTACTCCCTTTCATACTTCAAGGCTTGAGCATCCAACTCACTGACTTCCTCTATGCCCGAGCCTTGCCATTATCCTGGGTGACTGAAATGGCCAAATGGATTACTTCCCCCAAGGTCCTGAACCTCCTCACCCCAATGACTTTCTCCTCCACCCAACTTTAACCTCCCACTCCCAGGGCACATTTTGAACCCTGTCACCACTCCAAGTTGCTCAGCCACTTTCAAAACTGCTAACGCAAACCTCCCACTCTCTGGCCCAAAGCCGCTCTCCTCCCCTCAGCTTGGCCATTCTTTACCGCACTAGAACTTGCAGTCCAAAGCCTCTCTACAGTTTCGTAAGTCTTCTCTCTTTACTTGCCTTCTAATCTAACCTAACCACAATTTCAATAACATTCTTTCCAGTTCCTCAAACTCCCCAGCCCTCTGTCATCTCATCACTCGTCTGATGAAACCCTCACTCTGAAAAAATCACACCTGTTTTCTGGGAGCCTTGTCCTCACAGCCAAGTAGCTGCTAAAGAGACTCAACAATGGGACAAATTACTTCCAAAATAAGTGCACTGCCAGCCTCAAATGGGCCTCAACAATGCTTCTATATTTTCTCAGTCATCCGCTTTCCATAAAAACTACGCCAAACCTTCTCCTCAGCCCTCCCAATGTCCTCCCTCCCCAGTGCCTCCTCACGTGAGCACTCTCTCGCCTTTATCCCCATTGTCACAGTACAGGAGCTGGCCCACGCCCGACCTGAGACTAAGCCCTCTACACTTTGAAACCATCTCCTCCAACCTTCTTCCACCTCCTTAGGAGCTTACACTACACAGTATCTCTTCTGTTTTGTACATAAGCCTGCTCCTCTCAAATACTTATTTTTTTTAACTTGAACACTTTCACATACTCAAGCAGCCACCTTTTCTTCTCCATTCTACAAACTTCTAGAAAGAAGCACCTATATCTGAAGAGTTCCTTACATCACCTCAGCCCACTTCAGTCTGGTTTCCATCCCTGGGAACTAACTAACTCTAAGGCCAACAATGATTTCCATCTCATTAAATCCAATGAGTAATTAAAAAAAAAAACAATTTTATTCACACATGATACAATTCCAATGAATAATTTTTTTTCACCTTATTTCACCTCTCACTCTTTACCTCTCACTAAATTACTCTTTCTTTGAATGTCATGACACAATACTCACCTTTTTCTCCTACCTCTTGGTTCTCTCTTTCCCTCTCTCCTTTTGGTTCTAGACCCACATATTCAGCTACTACTTAAAGCACTTCTCACAAGACTCAAAGACTTTTCAAACTCAGCATGTCCAAAACCAAACTCAGGCTCTTTCCCCCACACATCTGGCTTTCTTCCGGGGCTTCTTTCTCAGTGAACGGCTTCAGAAACCAGGGCTCACACTTGACATGGGCTACCAGCAGTGGGCTGTGCAGGCAGAAGCTGAGAGGCAGCGACAGGAGCCGTCAATGAGCAGAACCCAGGAGGGAGAGAGCAGGAGGGTAAAGGACAGCCCCGTTTGGTGGCCTTCCTGCCCCTTCTTCCTGTGAGGTCTGGTTGTGTGGCTCTTTATGGTCCCACCCATGCCAGCACCAGAAGTAGCCTGAGTGTGTGTCTGTCCCTTCTCACCTGAAAGACCCCAACCCACTTCAGGGTGGGGCAGCCTTGGCTTTGAAGCAGAGTCCTGCCATTTTCTAGCTACTTAATTTAGTTCACTCCCACAAATTTTATATGGAATACTTATAATTTGCCAGGCAGTGAGGTGGGAACAGGGCTTCAAAAATCGAGAGCCATAGTTTACCCTCAAGGAGCAAACTGGCAGAGGAGGCAGTCCCATGAGCAAATCCTTACAGCGCCAGGGGGCTGCACTGATAGAAAAGCGATTCCAGTCCAAGGCAGGAGAGAGGAAGCATGACTCACCGCAGAGCTGGGAAGAGCAGGACAAAGAGGCTTCACAGGCCGGAAGATGGAATTGACCTCAGAGACAAGCCACAATGGGTCCCCAGGCAGAAAGCAGCAAGATGTGAAACAGCGGCAAGTTTCGCAAACTTCCAGACAAAGGATAGAGCAGGAGGTTGGGGAGACAGGCACTGTGAGGCTGGCCTGGGGGGAGCTAATGACCTTTATCCCAGGGGACCCACCAAAATGTTTTAAGGAGAAAGACATGGCCAGTCGTGTTTTAGAAAGATTACTCTGACTGCATTGTGGAAAGGGCATAAGACCAGCCTCAGTTTCCTCCTCAAATGGGTGTGATACTGTAATTCTTGAATACGGTTATTACTAGGATTCCACAAACCAACACCTGTGAAGAGATGCAGAGATGCCGACATAGTTAAATAAATGAGACGGGGACCAGGACATTAAGGTCCCCAAACCTTTACTTGGGCCGTCAGCTGCTCTCCTTTTTCTCCTGGGGAGGGCCTAGCAGAAGGCAAGCACAGGCTTGCAGATGCTTGTGCTCTGGATACCAGCTCGGGAGAAAGCTCCCTTCCTGTGGCTGAATCTGAGCGCCAAACTCCCACTAAGCCCTACCTGGGGCCCACGGCTTCCGGCAGACCTGCTCAGAGGCAGGGCGGGGCTATTCTAAGTCACTCTGGGGAGGCCCTTCTGGGGAAGGTGACCTGGAAGCCGCAGTCCCCTCCCCGCCGACAGCTTAGGCAATGGACTCAGGCGAGGCTGCTGGGAGTTGTAGTATTTTCCCTCTCCTTTTGGAGCCCAGGGACTGGCAGGAAACAGGCCTGGGATCCTTTCCAGGCGGCTCCGGAACGTTTCTGGGGGCGCAGCTGAGCCTGTGGGCCCACGGGGGCGGCGGCTGAGGCCCGGCGGCGGGGCCCGGGATTGCAAAGCGCCAGCGCTTCCCCGCCCGCGCCTCCGGCCCTCTCGGGCAGCTGAAGGCCACAGCACCCGAAACCCGGAAAGAGCGCGCCCAGCGGCGACCGCCCCTTCTCTACACCGGAAGGTGCAGCGGGCCGCGGCCATACAGGCACGGGGGAGCGGGGGTGCCTCGCAGATGGTTCTTCATCGGCGGAAGCGCTGGATTATTATTGCCCGCACCGATCATTGCCCAGGCCACGAGCTCCCAGGGGTCAGCTAATAGGGTGGGAAAGGGCTTTGAAAAGCAGAAGGTGCTATAAACGGGGGAACGTGGATAATTCCCGCCTCGGTTTGGAATGCATCTTGCAGTTCCCTCTACAGATGCAAGTGGCGACATGATGGGCACAAATGAAGGCAGGAAGACGGCAGCCACGGGGTGCAGGAGAGCCATGTGCATGGCCCCTGGCTTGTGTGTCTGCGAGTTGAAAGTGTGACTGTTGCAGTGGTGGGGTCTTGGGCTTCTGTGTGTACGCATGTGGAGTGTGTGGTTGTGCATGATTAGAGTCCTGGTGGGAGACCCCTGCTGGATCTTTAAGACCATCAAGTCCCGTGGTTTTCACGTGTGTTCTGCAGATTGGGAGGCTCAGGGACCATGTAAGGGGCCAGGGGCCAGCAGATGGGGGGGGACGGGGGAAGGAGACATCTACACCCTGCAACCAGGCCACCCCTTCTGGGTTTATCTCTGTGAGATTTTGTGCAGAAAAAGATTTTACTTTTCACTGAAAAAATACCTTGAAAACCACTGCTCCCTTCCAACACTCTCATTCTTCAAGGAAGCTCAGAGAAGGCCAGAGAAGGGAAGGGACTTACTATGATCACAAAGGAACAGCCAGGACTGAATTTCGCGTCTTCTACCTTCAAAGTCAACACCGCTTCCACTCTTTAGAGTGCTTTCCTCTGGAGCACAGCTGGGATGTGGCAGGGCCTGAAGGTTACCTCCACCCAGCCTTCTTCCAGGTGTCTCCTGGCAAGACCACAGCAGGTGACAAATTTGAGGAACATGAGAAAGGCCTCCCTTCCCTAAAGTTTCTTTTTCCCATTTCCTGGCCTGCCACAGAGCCAGAGATTCCCACCTCTACTCAGTGCTCTGGTTTAAGACATTAAAGGCCCAATTGAAATTCTCATTCACCTGGGAGGGCTAATTCATCAAGCCATTGCCATGTGTCACCGCTTTGCCTGGCTGAGTTTTCATCAGTCATAGCCGTGAGCTCAGGAATGGGACACAGGTCACGTCAGTGTTGGGGAGTGGAGGGAGGAAGAAAAGGTCACCACTCGTGCGGGTGAGGTGTTTGGGTGGAGCATCAGGGCACCGGGCTCAGAGAGCAGAGCGGTGGAAGCTGGGAAAGGCATGACTTCAGGGCACTGAAAACCAGCTGCCCCCTGGCTGCCCATGTCCATGAAGAGCCCCTCGCTGCCTGGAGAGTGGAATCCCATCTGAAGGACTTAACCCAGCCAAGGGGAGCGCTGGCCGCATAACTGGTGGGAAAGGGCAGAGAGAAACTGGCCTGGGGAAGTTCCCACCTGGAGAGGAGGAAATGCCCTGGGCTGGAAAACCAGAGGTCTCACATCTAGAGACAGAATCAGCTACCGGAAGAGGTTTGACCCCTGCTGTGCTCTTCCCAGCCTGTGACCCTGCGGGTTTTGCTTTGCCTCTCCAAGCATATTTGCCCCTTTCTGAAAAGAAGACAGGAAGGACTGCTTCCCATTTCTACTGATTTAGATCATGATGCTTACTGGTTAGAGCCAGTCAGACCCGGTTTGAATCTTGTATCCTTGGGCTAATAGCTTGACCTCGCTATGCTTGGGTTTTCTCATATGAGAAATAGAACACGCGTGTTGGGAGAACTAATGAGACAATGCTAATAAATTAGCAAGTGCCCATCACATGGGGAGCACTCAATAAATTGTAGCTATTATTGTAATTAAAAACCCTGGGGAGCACCAAGCCTGCTGTGAACATTGAGCGGGTATGGGGGAGGGAGGAGGTCTAGTGAGGGGTGAAGTATGTGAAACATCATCATTTCATGAGACCTTGGAGCTCCTTAAAAGCAAGAAAACACTAAGGGAGAGGCCGAGAGAGCAGAACTTAGTATCCTCCGTACTCACAGGGCTCACGCAAATGACAGTGGACATGCGAGAGTTATAAGAAAAGGTTTCCTTCCCCCCGACACACACGCGGCCTCCTCACTGATCCAGTGTGCTGGCACTTAGCTATCAGAATTTTCTTGTTTCCTAAGGCTCCAAAAAGAGGGAGCACTGGGGCCAGGCTGGGGCATGTGCTGAGACCTTCCCTTTAGCAAGTCGTGTCATGCCTTCAGTTCCCTGTGAGGGCTGGATGACAACTTGTCAGGCTGAAGGAGAGTCTTGTTTGGGAGGTTGGAGGGAAGGATCTTCAAGGTCCCATTCCAACCCCAGCACCATCTTTTTCATAAACCTCAATGCCCAGCACACAGTAAGTGCTCAATAAATGCTGGAGAACCAACACTCTTGTATGTGTGCAGAGATGCTTGCTTTCAAAGTACTGTCAGTTAGATTATCTCGACCAAACCTCACTGCAACACTCTAGGTTAGGAAAGGCAGTAGACAAGAGCCAGTTGGCAAAATTGGGAAATGGAGAAGTCACCCAGAGATGTTCAGTAATTTGGGCAGATTCTCTGGAGCCAGTGGTCAGTGTAAACTGTATACTTGCACACACCACCACCACCTCCTCCTCCTCCCCACCCCCCACCAGAGGCACCACCACATCCTCCCAGGGTTCTCAAAGCATGAGGTGTGAGAGGTTCAGGAAGTTGAGGTAGTATGGTGGGACACAGGTATTCACCAGCCTCAGAGAGACACGTATGTCCCTGTGCCTTTGTGCCAGCCACTCTCGTTTCAGAGCTCTGACAAACATTCAGCTGCTTCAGAAAAACACGGATGGGGGTTAACAATGATTAAGTGCTTAAAATCACGGAGACAAAAAGAGCTTGTTCTTTGGGAAAGAATCATGTGGCATTAAACGTGGCACATGAGATATTCTGTCAACACCTCTTTCCAGGTGTTCACCAGCAGGTGAAGGAAAGGAACTTCCAGGGACAGATCCAAGTTTTGTGAGGCCTGAAGCTTACAGGATCTAGGGGACCCTCTTTAAGAAAAACAATACACAATAACAAGTACAAAATTAGGTACAATGTGGATGTTTCTTTAGAATAAAAAAAAAAAAGAAATCAGACAAATGGCTGGAGGCTTGGAGATTCAAGTCCCATCCTTCCGAGATAATCTTTAGAAAAATGACAGAGGTGCTTAGATAGACTGCTTCCTTGGTGCCACCCAGCTGCCCTTCCCCACCTAGAACATGCTAGAACTCCCAGCATCACCCAACACTCCCAGGGACCTGTGGAAGTCAGGAACCTTGAAGGCTAGGCTTCAGTAGCCTCCTGGTGAACCTTCCTCAACCTATACTCTCCACTGTAGCTGGACTGACACCCGCCAAACCCGAGAGGCAGACAGCAGCATGGAGACTCCTGAACAGTCTGCCCCCTGCCCGGCAGCCCTCCAAACCATCCTCAGATGGGCAGTCAGGCAGGGGACACTCCCAAAAAGACCGAGGTGCGACAGGGCCTGCCTGGCAGACTAGGCAGCCACCCCGTGGGCCCAGGTATCATCCTTCCCGGTACCTGACACCCCCACAGCACGTCCCCTCCTTTGGGTCAAGGCAGTATCTTCAGAAGATGTTTGCTGGAAGAAGAAAGAAAACTCAGCAGTGCGAGCTTCCACTTCGGGTTATCAGGTTCGCGTGGTTACGTGGCCCCAAGGCCACGTTAAAATGCCAATTTGGAAGGGCCGTTTCAAGGTATGGAGCCCTACTAGGGAAACGCATGCAGCGGAGAGGCTAAGGGTAGGGGGTCTCCGAGCTACCAGCGGGGGCAGCATAAAAGTCGCCCGCCCTTGGTAGCGGTGGCAGCGGGGCTGTCAGCAGGAGTCTCTAGAGAGCGACCAACGTCGCCTTTTCCTTAGGGCAGCCCAGGAAGGCCGCGATGCTGCAGGCACCCATGGGCCCGGCGCCAGCTCAGAGGCCGTTCCAGTGCCCCCGAGTGTGCCAAGCGCCTCCGGCAGAAGATCCTGAAGGCCCACGCGAGCACCCACACTGGCGAGAAGCCGCACACGTGCTGCGGGTGCGGCAAGGGCTTCGGGCAGAAAAGCAACCCGCGGCCGGCACCAGCCGTCGGGCGAGACCCCGCAGCCGTGCGCCGCGTGTGGCCAGCCCTTCGGCGAGAAGTGGAGGCAGCGCAAGCCCCAAAAGACGCACGCGGGCAAGGCGCCCTTCGCCTGCGCTGCCTGCAGTGCGCGCTTCGGCCTCCGGCGCAACCTCCACCCGCACCGCGGCCGCCCCTTCGGGCAGCAGAACCAGCTGCTAAGCCACCAGCGGACGCACGCACCTCCCGCGACCCCACGGGCCTCCACATCTGCAGCGAGTGCGGGAGGACCTACCGCCAGTGGGCCTGCCTGACGCCCCCCGAGCGCGCACGCCGTCCGAGGCCGCCTCGCGCGCATTGGCTGCAGGTAAAGGACCCCGCACAGGCCAAGGAGGCCTCACAGTCTTCAGCCTTGTGAAAACCAGCAAGGAAAGGACCTTGGCATTTGGAGAGGGGTTTGCCCGGCGCCTAATAAAACGGCAGGGCTTGAATGCTCAGATGGGGTTTGGGACTTTCTCAAGGAAATTACCGTTTTAAACAGACTGCCCGTGTTCTGTGTGCGGGGTAACTTCGCTCTCTTCCAAGGATCACCTCCTTCGGTGGTGGGAGCTGTAGGGCAGTGGCTTTCTCAGACAGCCTTGTCCAGAGCGCACCCCTGGCCCTGGCCCTGGCCCTGACCCGGACCCATCACCACGTCCCAAATGGCGTTCCTAGGGTGGGCCAGTGGCTCCCTTTCCCTTCCTACCCAGCAGTGCTGGAGCAGCCGAGTGTCAATGAGAACAGGGCTCAGGAGACAGCCTCAAATTGGCCACTGGCTACTCCTCAGGCCACGTCCTGAGAACCTCAAAGCGGTGGTCTTGCCTTAAGCCTCACCTTCCCTGAGGTCTGCTTTGTACCCATCCCCAGAGAGAGGCATTTCACTTGCCACCCATCAGACTACTGTGTGTCCCCCTGGGAAAATCCCTATGGGGTGAGGCAGCTGGGGAGGTGCAAACTGCTTGTGCCCAGTACCTGGGAGCCTTAGTAAGTGTTTGCTGAATGCTCAAAGGTTGCAGAGCACTCAGCTTTCTGGAGTCCGGGCTCATAATTGTGTGCCCATGATTATTACAGACTTGCTCAGGTTTTCTTTTTTCCAGTTCACATTTAATTCTGGTTTCTCCTGTCAGGTTCTCCCTGCCTTGCTCCATAACTCTCTCCTGTCTCTCCCCAGCTGACTAGGCTTTCTCTTTCATGCTCTGGTCCTTGGGAAAATGAGGTCCTTTCTGGTTGCTTCTCAAGAGAATTCTCACGCCCTGACCTACTTTTTCTTTCTTTCTTTTTTTTTTTTTTTTAAGATTTTATTTATTTATTCATTTCTCCCCCCCTTGCTGCTTGTGCTCGCTGGGTCAGCTAACCACGCCGTGCGGGCGGGCTTGCCTTCACCAGGAGGCCCCGGGAACCGAACCCGGGGCCTCCCATATGGTAAACGGGAGCCCTACTGATTGAGCCACAGCCGCTTCCCCTGACCTACTTTTTCTATGCTCCATCATTCCTGTGCCCAGAAATCCCTCAGCCTGGACCCTTTTTCAAATGTCTGGCTTGGGCTGAGCAGTCCTTTGGATTGGTTCAGGCTTCTTCTTTATGAGCACAATCCTGAGCTCTTTCATATATACCTCTTCTTTCATACATACCTTCTCCTCCACATCAGGCCAACCCCATTGTTTTACTCCTGGGCAGTGGATTCAGAGCACCTCCTTCAAGCATCTGACACTTGCTCCCCATTCATGCTTTAGACCTGGCCTGCACCTCTTAGATCCACAACTGGAATGGGGTCTTTCCAGCCCAACTAGACTCGGTTCTCCAGTTTCTGGATGGTACAGTGCCCACTGCAAGCCATGGGCTTTCTTAGTATCTCCTCCTGGTCTCAGGACTAATCCCAGAAAGAAACAAGGATCCAGTTCTCTCTAAGTGAAATGCTTTATCTCATAAGCCAAGATGAGGTGGGGAGTAGTTTTCAAACTCATAGCATTTAACATGGGGACAGAGACTCACAGCTAGAAGGTGACACCAACAAGAGCATTTTGTTCATTTCAAGTGGTTCAGCCCAAGGAAAACTAGCCTTCAGTCTATACGCTGTGGAAATTCTAAGGCATGGAAGGCTGGAACCAGCATAGAGGACCATCAAAGAGTCAGAGAAACAGAAAGCTGCTCATTTTATTCTTCCAGCCTAGACAGGAAAGAATTTTGGAGGTTTCGTTGGGGGCCTTTTAGAATCTTGAAAATCTCACACCACTGACTGTTGCCATCTCCATACCCTTTCCCATGGACAGATCCCCTACCTATTCAGCCTCCTTCCCTCCTCTACCTGCCAGGCCAGAAGCAGGCAGCCAGGAGCAGGTGTTGTCCATGCCCAGGTTGGCAAAGGATAGAGGGGTGCAGCTTGCAAAAAGCATCGGAAGGAAGTACTTTGGAAAAGGGGGATGCCCCCCAACAGGCACTCTCAGACCTTACTTCGGGCAACCTTCTAGGTAGAAGTGCCAGGCAATTCATAGTAAGAATCACACTGGTTTCCAGGGTCATAGCTGGAAGTGACAGCGCTGGAATAACCCAGTTTTGACACCAAGACCCTCGCTCTTTCCACTACAGCCATTTCTGGATAGTAGCAAACTGAAAAGTTAGTTGGAGCCTGTGGCAATCCAAATCTCTGCTACTAACACTCCCACGACCTTAAGCAGGTCCCTTCTCTTTGAATAATCGTCTCCTTGTCTGTAAAATAAGAGAAACAAAGAAGACCATCTCTAGGACTTTTCTGGCACTGACAGTCTCTAATCCCATGAGAGCTCCGGACTGTGGAGAGGAGGGGAATGAACATTGTCCCTTGTAGGTTCCCGAAGGTAACACTGTCTTACAGAGACCCCAGCCCCACTCGCAGCCCCTTCCCCAGCTCAGGCTGGGATAGGTTGACACAGTTGGCGCTGCAGTGCTTCATAGCCACAAGTCCTAGCAGTTGACTTTAGGGTTCTTGATTTGGCCAGCAGCCTGGTAATCCAAACGATTACTCTGGGAAGCAGAACCCAGGAGGAACACAGCATAAATTATAAGGAACTTGGCCTCCATTGTGAGGGCTCGCACTTGTCAGGGGAATCTGTCACGAGACGATTTAGAATAAATCAGTGAAGAAGAAGGGAGAGGGAGAAGGCGTTTAAATCGGCGCTGGTTCAGTCCAGCCCACCTCCCTTCCCCTGCCCCTGCTGCCCAGTTCCCTGCAGCTAATCCAACAGGCCTTGCCTGAGGTGTTTGATAAAAACACTCTTTTGGCTGGTTCCTTTTGATAGTGTTAAAAAAATTTTTTTAAGGTAAAATCATGACTTTACAAAAATATAAAATGAGCCCGTGTCAATAATCTATTTAACTCATTAATTCACAAGGGAACCAGTAAGATGTTACAACCAGTTTAAAAGAGAATTCAAAGAGGGGAACAGATGTAGCTCAATGGTTGAGCATCCGCTTCCCATGTATGTGGTCCTGGGTTCAATCCCCCGTACCTCCTAAAAAAAAAAGAGAGAGAATTCAAAGAACTACAAATATATAGACAATAAAGAATGCTGAAATGAATTTACAAATAGATGCACAATTGGTCTCCTCCCAGGGTACTAATCGGTTGCGTTCTGCTGGACATAATTAATTTGCATTTTCACGGTCAAGAATCATTTTCATCATTAACAGCTTTCTAGAACTTAAGATAAATAGCTCAAAGATGGGTGTGCTAGATCGGATACCCAGTAATCATTTTTGCCCATTTCAAAGTCTTTCATAACTTTTCCTGACAATAATATAAAAGTATTTTTTATTTTGAGCCAAAACATAGTCCCTATCTCCAACTTTGTCCAACAGAGCTTTCTGCAATGATGGAAATTTCTAGATCTATGCTGTCCAATACAGTATCCACTGACCACATGTGGCTATTATACACTTGAAATCTGGTTGGTACCACTGCAGAATGAAATTTTTTAATTTTATTTTATTTTAATTAATTTGATTTTGAAGAGCCACATAGGGCCAGAAGCTGCTGAATTGGGCAGCATAGATTTAGACAACGGCATGTGCTCCGGATTCATTTTCTTGTTTTCTTTTTAAAAACCATGCTCTCATACCCACCCCCCAGACTATTTCAAAGCAAATCCAAGACAGCACTTAATTCAGTATATATCTCTAAAAGATAGGATCCTTTTATTAACATAAGCACAACAACATAATTATAACTAAGAAAAAATGAATAATTCTGCATCATCAGGTATGCAATTGGTGTTCAAATTTCCCCCAATAATACCTTCATTTTGAAACATTTTACTTACAAATGTAAACAGCTGGTTGTTTTTGGTTTTGTTTTTCCCCACTCTCATTACACCCTTTCTTTTCTCGCTGAGGAGCAATCTCTCTCATCCTGTGGTCCACTCCCTTTTAAATGTTTGAAGCTTTTATGAGCAAATTTTCATTGCTGGTTTTTTGGCAGTCCAATTCTCTTTGAAAAGTTACTCTGTTTCCTGTTTAATATCCTCTTGAAACCTGAAATGGATGGGGAAGAGCATTTCTAATTGCATTGTCCCCAATTTTCTTCTCTCCCCTATATTAACCATCATCATCATTAATGATTACTGGGTATCCTATCTAGCACACCCATCTTTGAGCTATTTATTATCAACCCTCATGTCATCTCTAAGGGGTCAATTTACTTTTACAGCTCTGTTTTTCAGACTTGCTTCCTTAGGGTACTAAGAAAAGCCTCACGGTTCCAAACATGTATTCATTCAACAAGTAATAAGGAACATCTACATGAACATGACTTCATGAAGTTTACATTGTAACATAAATGTGCCCAGTGGGTCTTAGGGTGACTAAAGAAACAGCCCTTTCCACCAGATTCATCAAAAATTCACTCACTTTCAGTTCTTAAAAATATTCACTAGAGGGCGCCACTCTCCTAGTGGCTCTGTGACAGGAAGTCCGGCGTGACTACTCAGTAAGCAGACTGTTTTGGTTCTCTCTACTTATCCACAGTGTCAACCAAATGATACACAGCTGCACTTTAATAACAAAATAAATTCCATTTATTGGATGCATAGACAGAGGGAAAGATAGATATAACACAATCCTCCACCCCACCCCACCCGAGGCCGGTTTTTCCCTTAGAATAGGCAGAGTGCCTAGGGTTATGTAAGATTATGAAAACATTGAAGGCTGTTTTCGTTCCAAAATTCAAAAAGAAAACTGTAAGATTGAAATCAATAAATCTTTCAATTAAATGTCTTCAAAGTGCAACTTATCAATTTCATTAATTGTTAAATAGAGTCTCAAAAATGTAGTAAGTTTGGTTTTCTTTTATTGTAAAAATTTCTGAATGGATGCCAATGATGGTCAAGAAAACAGACAATTAATAGAACAAATATTTATTTAGTGCCTACCGTGTGCCAGGCATAATTCTCAGCAGCAAATAGATAGCATTCACTGCTCTTGGTGCTTACATTTGAATGGGGGAGATAATAAACAAGTAAACAAATAAATAAGCAAGGTAACCGTTAGTGATAAAGGCTAAAGAGGAAATAAAGGGAGAGGGGGTAAGGAGAAATCAAGAATAGGCAGGTGGTTATTTAGATAGGATGCTTAGACAAAGGCTCATTGAGAAGATGACAACTGCACTGATCCGAAGTAATAAAGAATCCTGAGAAGCTCTGGTCAGAATATTGCAGAATATTCCATGCAGAGAAAGCAAGGGCAGAGGCCCTTCCCATCAAACCATGGGAGGTTTGAAGGGTTAAAGCAGAGCAGGAAGGATTTAGAGTGATGAGAAAGGAAGAAAATGATTCAGGAACAGATACAAGAGGCAGTCACTGAAAAGAGGTTTGTTTGTTTGTTTGTTTTCAGGGTTTTTTCCTTATTCTTTTGGTTTTTTTAACCATGAATGAATTGAATTTTAACAAATGCCTTTTCTACATCTATCAAGATAATCACATGGTTTTTCTCCATTAGTCTATGGAGGTGGTAGATTTCTTCAATAGATTATCTCATGTTGAACGACCCTTATATTTCTAGAATAAAACTTTCTTGGCTTTGTATATTTTTAAATACACTTCTGGATTAAATTTGCCAATATTTTCTTTTGGATTTTTGCAATTGTATTCATAAATGAGTTGGCCTAAAATTTCCTTTATTGTGCTGTCCTTGTGTGGTTTTGTTTTCACTGTTTTATTAGTGTCATAAAATGGGTTTGGAATTTTGTTATTCCCCTATTCTCTGGAACTATTTGTATGTGAAGGATTATCTGTTCTTGAACGATTGCCAAAAACTCAGCATATGAATGCATTACCTTCCTCCCAGCGTGGGACATGACTCCTGGGGATGAACCTCACTACCAACGAGGAATTACTACCAAGTGCCAACTGGCAATATGACTGGAAAAAGACCTCAAATAAAAGGGGGATGGGAAACGGATGTGGCTCAAGAAGTTCGGCGTCCGTCTACCATATGGAGAGACCGGGGTTCGATCCCCGGGACCTCCCGGTAAAAAAAAAAAAAAGGGGGGGGGAAGGTAAAGACAAATGAGTTCATATGGCTAAGAGACTTCAAAGTGAGTCAGGAGGTCATCCCAGAGATAATGCTTATGCACATCACAGTAGGACCTCATAGGCTTCCAATGTGGATATCACCCCAAATAGAGGGGATCCTGAGGGCTCTGGAAACACCCAGGTCCTATATCAGGGTGGATAGCTCTGGAGTTTGGTGCCTTATCAGTGGGCCCTACTTTGGAATCTGTGCTCCTGAGAGTGACAGAGTTGGACTCAAATATGTCTTCCCTGCACATGGTCCATCTGTCCCTTCTATTCAAACCTGTATGTGGTGCTGGAGTTTGTAGGTGTACTTCCAGAGACTGGAGTCTTTGGGCTGTCCATGTGCCAGCTGTGCCTGGAATCTGGTGGAGGTGCAACTCCTACTCTACAGCTCAATGGACTCACCCAGGACACCTGGCGTGGAGATGATGATGAACAACGGTCATCCCAGGGAATGGAGAGAGTCTGCAGCTGCAGGCAGGATAATCCCATCCATTTTATCCATGGGATATAAGCCCCCTCTCACTTGGAGGTAGAGTGGATATCACCATCCCAGACTCCTCAGGATTGGGGAAAGAGCTATGGACTGAGTGGACTTACTGGTATTCTGTTATAGACATATTGTGATTCACGCAATGGAAGAAATTACAACATTAATGTGGAGCCAGTGGCCACTGGACACTTTGGGGGCAGGGAGAGGGAAAAGCAGTTGTAATACAGGGGCTTTTTCGGCACTTGGAAATGATCCTGAGTGACATTGCAACGACAGATATAGGCCATTTTACATCAGCATATACCATACAGAACTGTGTGGGAGAGAGTGGGTCTACAATGTGAACTATGGTCCATGCTTAGTGGCAAAGCCCCAGGATGTGTATATCCATTGCAGGTGATATGCCACACTGATGAAAGATGTTTATGTGGGAGGTTGTGGGAGGTGTGGGAGATGAGGCATATGGGAATCCCTATAATTTTTGTGCAACATTTATGTAATCTAAGTATCTTTTAAAAAAATAAAAAAAAAAAATTATTATTTAAAAAATAAAATAAAGTTAGGCAAACCTCCCAGTAAAATGATCTGGGCCTCCTTATCTTAATTTTGGGGAGTGAGAATTATATTTTTGACTACTGATTCAATTACTCTAATGCTTAAAGGTATATTCAGATTTTCAAAAGTCTTGAGGCAGGCTAGTTTAGGGAATGGGAAGACGAGTCCAAGACCTGGCAGAGAAACATGGCTGCAAAGCACGTGGCCATGGAACCCCACCTGGAAATCCCCTGAGGGAAAGACCCCACCAGAAAGCTGCTGGAAGAACTCCACAATAATCTGGCCATGAGAACTCCATTGGGAATGAGATTTTGTCCGGGGTCCAGGGAAAGCCCCAGATATCCTTAAGGGGCCTTATCATTGGGCCCCCAGGGGATCTGACTGCTGGGGTAATCTATCAGAACAGCAAACAGCTGGGACCCCTCCCCCGGACATTAGCAAGGGGAGGAATAATTAATAGTTTGAAAAGTAACCATACAAGGGAAACGGATGTGGCTCAAGCAATTGAGCTCCCACCTACCACATGGGAGGTCCCAGGTTCCCGGTGCCTCCTAAACAAGACGAGCAAGACAGCGAGCTAACACGACGGGCTGGCGCGGTGAGATGATGTAACAAGATGACACAATAAAAGACACAGGGAAAACATAATGAGAGACACAACAAAGCAGGGAGCGGAGGTGGCGTAAGCGCTTAGGTACCTCCCTCCCACATCAGAGGTACCAGGTTCGGTTCCTGGTGCCTCTGGAAAAAAAAAAAGAAGACCAGCATACAACAAATGCAAACAATGAGGGGGTGGGGAGATATAAATAAAATAAAATCAATCTTTTTTAAAAAATAACCACACAAGCCAAATCTCTCTCTCTCTCTCTGCCTGGAGCAGCCCATACCTACACCCAGGGATCTGTAATCTGTTATTTTCTCCTGTTTCTATTCTCTTCTCACATTTTCCTCAATAAACTACTGGCCTAACTAAACCGGCATGTTCTTCAATTCGTTTATGTAACATAGCCAAGAACCTAGAGGAATCCAGCTCGTCTCTTACGGTAACTTATATTTTTCTAAAAATTATCCATTTCATGTAAGCTTAAAACTGTCATAAATTGTTTATGATTTTTCAAAATCTCTACTATATAGTCATAATATCCTTTTTGTTTCTAATATTGTTTATGTGTGTCTTTCTCTCTCTTTTTTTTTCCCCAGAGGTTTGTCTATTTTATTTCTTTTCAAAGAACTTTTGGTTTTATTGAGTCTTTCATATTATATTGCTTTCTATCCCATTAATTTTTATCTCTTATTATTTTTCTCCTTCTTTGGGTATATTTTGCTGTTATTTTCTAATTTCTTAAATTGATTTGGCATTTTAATTTTCAATTTTTTTTCTTTTCTAATGAATACATTTAAGGCTAAAATTTTCCTCCAGCTATGGTTCCAGTTATATCACATAAGTTTGGAATGTAGTGTTTCCATAGTAGTTAATTTATAAATATTTTATAATTTCCATTATAATTTCTCTTTTGATCTATTAATTATTCATAAGTGTGTTTTTAAATCCCTGAATGTATAGAAGCTTTTATTTACTATTGTTTATTTCTAACTTTATTGTATTGTGGTCACAGAAAATGACCTATCAGTAATATAATCCTTTGGTGTTTGTTGAGAGTTGGTTTATAGTCTAATGAATGGTCAAGGATTTTTTTTTACTATTTCATGTGTGCTTGAAAAATGAATACTATCAATATGTGTAGTGTTCCCTCTATATGTAAAAGGTAAATTTTTTACTTGTCTTTTTCAAATAATCTGTATCCTCCTTTGTATGCTTGATCTTTCCATTTGTGAGAGATATTTATTAAAATCTCCCACTAAGACTGTGATAGTTATCAATTTCTGGAAATTCTGGCATTTCCAAGACTGTTACTATTTACAACAAATACTTTTCAAAACAAAATTATATTAAAATCCCTTCAAATTTTAGTAAAATTTGTGCTTTTTAACATGTTTGTTATGCTATGTGGTGGAGCCTCCAAAAGTAACAGTGTCTGGGGTTTACAATAATTTTTATTTATTTATTTTTTGTGTGTGAGGAGGTACCGAGGAGTGAACCCAGGACCTCGCACATAGGAAGCAGGCACTCAGCCACTGAGCCACACCCACTCCCCTACATTACTTTTTTTTTTTTTCTTTTTTCATTTTTCATTTTAAATTTTTATTTTTTCTCTTCTTTTTTTTCTTACTTTTTTTCCAGTTTTTTCCCATCCTACATAACTTTTTAAAGGCGCTGGCCCTAGCATGCGTTTCCTGGTCCAGGGCAGATCACTCTCACGTGCTGCCCTTTAAGGCCGGCGTAGCCAGAGGTGGGCACGATACTGCTGGTTCTTGTGAGTCGCAGTTGAGCTTGAAGCTTCCCTATGGTTGCTTGTCTTCCCGGGAATGGCCAAAGAACTAAGTTTGGGGACAGGGCATCATCTCTATGGGCTGCAACAACCCCCTCGTCTGTGGCCAGAGCTCAGCTTTTAAGAATGTCTCTAACTCCTGGGCATCAGCAGAACCAGTTTCTTGCTGGTCTCTCCGTCCCAAGGCCACTGAATTAAACGTGGACTTGGAGGAGAGAACACCCCTTGTCCACATAGCTCCTCTGTGGCACAGGCACACCCCAACCATTATCAGTTCAACCATTTTATCTCATTCAGGAAAAACAGTAAGTGTTATGGATTGAATTGTGTCCCCCCCGCAAAAATGTTAAAAGTCCTAATCCCCAGTACCTCAGAATGTGACTTCATTTGGAAATAGGGTCATTACCGATAGAATTAGGCAAGTTAAAAAGAGGTCATGCTGGATGCGGAGGGCCGGACACGGCAGACAGAGGGGAACACGCCATGTGATGACTGAGGCAGAGAAGGCCATGCGTTGCCAGGAGAGAGGCATGAGACAGATTCTCCCCTGAGTGAGCCTGGCCCACCAACACCTTGATTTTGGACTTCTGGCCTCCAGAACCATGAGACAATACATTCCCGTTGTTTTAAGCCACCCAGTTTGTGGTACTTTATTACAGCAGCCCTGGGAAACTAAGACAAGCAGGTTCCCCAAACTTGCAAGATCATAAAAATTACCTGGATCCTCATTAACTACAGGACTTCTATTCCCCAGTAGACCTGGAATGAGATCCTGGAATCTGGAGTTCTAACAAGGGCCCAGGTGATTCCCATCCACACTTTGAACAGCCAGAACCAGATTTCACCTACTCCTAGTTTGAGTCCAGAGATCCAATATATTTGATTGTGCTTACATCTTTTTAATTACTGGAGCCTGTTTTTCTTTCAGTTTTTATATTCAAAGGAAAAGTAAATTATACCTTCCCTATGATCTATGTTCTGCTTTCTTTCTGGCCTCATCCTTCGTCTCACCTGGATTGCAAATATAATTGCTGGAGCTGCAGCAGCCTCCTTGAGACCATGATAGAAAGGCTAAGAGAATCCCAAAGACCTTGTATCTGACTAACTTGGTCCACTGAACTAAGGATGACCACCTCCAGCCTCTAGCCTTCTTGTTATGTGAGAAAAAGAAATCCTTATGCCTTTAAAGCACTATAGTTTGTTCTTTATAGCTCCCAGCCTGATATAATCCTTAATTGACATGGGATTTTGCAGGGAGCTGGTCCTGGCCCTGCATCTGTGATTCTCAATCCCACCTCTCATCATAATCACCAGCGAAGCTTTAAAAAATATGGAGGCTAAGCTCCACCCCTCACCTAGCAAATCAGAATCTCCAGGGAATAAGGACTATTATGTGATTTTGTTTTTAAAACTCCAAGGGGATTCTGATGTACAATCAGGACTAAGAATCACTGTCTTAGTGAAGAAAAGAGGGTGGGACAGATGCTTGGAAACCCGTCTAAGAAAGTTCCCAAAGTTTTCCCAAAGAGAGGGGTGCAGAGGAATAAGATAGAGTCCAGAGTTCGGGGAGTTCAATCTGCTGCTTGTGATCTTGGCAGTTCACTTCTGCAAATCACTTTCTCATCCTGAAGTTTCATTCATTAGTTTCCTGTTAATATTAATCTCCTTCCCTTAAAAAAAAAAACCTGTTTAGAAATAAAATAACATGGGCTTCCCCAAGAGATAAATGAACTTTATCGTCCCCATGTCCTGTCCTCCCACAGCACTCTGCTACAGTGATTATCATGCCACTGACACCTTCTGCATCTGTCACCTTCACAAGCACCTAGTGAAGCTCCCTGTCTATTCATTTAACTCTCTACTCTCGTCACTGAGCACAGAGTCTGCCACACCAAAAATCGTTTCAGGTATTTTTTGAGTGCAATGAATGTAAGAATGAAGACAAATAAATGATCAAGTGAATGAATGAATGAATGAATGAATGAATATATTCTAAAGCTCTCTAGACCCAGAAGGCGGCCCCATTTTACAGCAATCTCCAGGCATTAGGGAGAAGTGACTATAAATATCTACCAACTGGGGGGAGGCAATAAGCAACTGAAAGAAGATGGTGATATTTTGTTCCAATTCCAACCTTATACCCACAGCATGAATCCAGTCAAAACCACCATTCACGCAATCACGGGTCAGTCTGCTCATTGGAGCCTCCCTAGCATTGGACACTGGGGCTCCCAGACATAGAACATTGTATCTGAGCCCTCAGGGAGTTTGTACATGTGAAAGCGAACCATAAAAAGGTGGAAACGTGATTTGTCATTGGTTGGAGATTAGGCCATAAGCACAAAAGAAATAAAATGTCAAGAAAATAATATAAAAGAGGGCGTGGGGGGGTAGTGGATATGGCTCAGTGGGTGAGTGCCTGCCTCCCATGTACATAAGAGGTCCCAGGTTCAATTCCTGGTACCTCCTTAAAAGGGGGGGGGGCATGAGACATATATGATAATTACCAAATGAGGGATTCACAAAGTAACAGCTGGGGGATCTGAGGAAGAAGAAACCACAAGTGAGGAAGCCCCACATGCCTGTCCACCTACTCCCTCCTTCACGGAAAAAAATGCCCATGCATTCCCTTGTGAATCTGTTCCCAGGATTTCTTTCTGCGGCCTCTGTCACCCTGACCTTAGCTGTTACCAGGGCCTGTGCCTGAGCCCAGGGAAGCCATCTCAAGGCTAGCTAACACAGGCAGTTGCTGGGAGGAAGACTCTGCCCAGAGATGCCCCGAACTGGCCAGTGCCTGGTCACATGAAAATCCTCCTCTGGGAATCTACGTGCAAGACAATGGGAAGGGCACATAGAGAATAGGGTGGTGTGGAAGCCCAGAGAAGTGACAGAGACCAGGAGAATCAGCACAATGAGTAAGCAGAAGATGTGACATAGGGAAAAGGAAATGCCAGCCTGCCCTGCTTCACCAGCCTGAAATAGACTTCTTTTTATGTGCAAATAAAGCCTGAGTCCCTCCCTGATACCTAGAATCATAGTCCATTCTTCTTCCAGGAACCCCATCCCCAGGAAACTGGGGGATGCTCATAGGCACCAGGCACTGCTTGTCACCTCTGCCCACAGTCAGGCTCATGACCCGGCTTCCCCACCTCTCAGGACCCCACACGCAGGAACTTCTCTTGCCCCACATATGGGCACAGGTGTCACTGCTCCTATAAACAGAGGCCCACGTGCCCTAAGTCCAGTCTCAGGGGACTCTGCCTACCCCTGGCAAGCGGAAGGGAAAGGATCAGCTCAGTCCCTCAGCAACCAGGTCCTTCTCACATCTCAGAGGGCCTTGTCCCCAATCACTCTGCCCAACAACAGCCTTTTTAAAAGTATTTTGATTAAACAGAATGCTGATCTGAAGCATCTGTGTTTGAAACGCTTCCTGAGTCCAGGGCTGGTCCAAGAATAGCAGTGGATATTTGTTTTTGCATTGGTTTAACTTAAAGAGGGGTGTGATGACCTACCAGAAACAAAAAAGGTCTGCTCCAAGGTGACTTTCTGTTTCTGCTGCTAGAAACTGCCAGCGACTGCAGTTCTCTTGCTTAAAGAAAAAAAAAAAAAAAAAAAAAAACACCCAGCTCCAGCTCGCCGAGATTCTGCTATAGAGGTGGTGGCTGCAGCAGCAAGAAGCAAAAGCTGACTCATGCGAAATTATGGAGCTACCAGAGCAGGGAGAAATGTCATGGGGTGGGGGGTGGGGTCTCCATTTGCTGCCTGAGGGGTGGATAAAGGAGACCTACTGCATGGGGCCCGGCTGCCCAGCTGGAAGGGGCCTTCCTAAGCTTCTACCTCCCACGAGGGCTAAAACACAGCCCGTCACAAGGGGGTCTCTGTCCTTACCACCTGAGAGGGCCTCATTCAAGCCACCTGGAAGCAATTGCAGAATTTAGACCAGAAAAACCTCAGCGAGCCTCAACCATTTTTTTTTTCTTTCTGGTTGCGTCACCGTCTTTTTGGTGCGTCGCCGGGGCTTGCGCCCCTGCGCACTGCGCAGATCTGGGACGCCTTTTTTCTCGTTTTTTACCAGGAGGTCCCCCGGGAGTTCAATTGCTTGAGCCACAACCACTTCCCTAAACCATTCTTTTTTTTTTTTTTTTTTAATTGTGGGTAAAAATCAAAATTTTCACAATACATACCAATATTTGTAAAATGATATATAAATATATATGCATATATGTGCATTTGCGTACAAAAATGTTATTTATAGGGAAACGGCTGTGGCTCAATCAGTAGGGCTCCCGTTTACCATATGGGAGGCCCCGGGTTGGGTTCCCGGGGCCTCCTGGTGAAGGCAAGCCCGCCCGCACGGCGTGGTTAGCTGACCCAGCGAGCACAAGCAGCAAGGGGGGGAGAAATGAATAAATAAATAAAATCTTAAAAAAAAAAAATGTTATTTATATATATATATAAACATACTTTAAGAGGTGCTCAGATTACCTAAAATATTAGTGGAACCATTCATTTTATGCAAAGGCTGGGAATGGGAAGCTCCTCCGCCAGGGCCACAGGGTCACAATAGAGGCCAACCCCCGGACCCTGAACTAGACTCTTGCCCCTGGATTCCAGGTGAGAGGCTTCCGTGCAACCTCTGCCTGGCCGCTCCCACGGGGAATATTCACAGGCAACCCCGACGTCCCTCTCGGGTAACCAGCACCACCCAGAACCGCCAAATGAAGATGATCGCATCAGTCTCTTATACGTGCACGAAGCTTTGAGTTCATGTTTTTCAAAGACATTGCCTTAGGTCAAATTCCCTAGAAAAGGAGCCTGAGATGAGGGTTCCTGTTGAAGAGACTTCCTGGGGCAATGCTCTCTGGAAAAAAGAGTGAGGAAGCAGGAGAGGGCAGCAGGGCAGCCAATGAGGACGTGGCTCAGCTGGAGACTGATGAGAAGCGCTGATGCTCAGACTGCACGCACCGCAGAGCTGGTCCCACCTGGAGGCAAGGGGACCGTCCTCTCATCCCCGGTATCCCCTGGCTGCTTGGCCCCGGCGTGAGAGTGGGAGGCTGCGTGAGCCCTTAACCGCCAACACTCACAGCAGCTGGGGAAGGGGACCTGGGCGGGGCCCCAAGAGCATCCACTTCAGACAGCCCCTCACCTGGGCATTATTAGGATGAGGAAATGAGGCTTCCAGATGTTTGGGCTACATTAATGGCTCTCAAAGTGTGGTCTCCAAACCAGCAGTATCAGAATCTCCTGGAAAATAGTTAGAAATGCACCTTTGTGGGGGCCCTTCCCCATGTCTACTGCATCAGGAAAACTCGGGAGGGCGGAAGGGGCAGCCATCTGTGTTTTAACAAGCCATCCAGGTGACGCTGATGCCTGCCAAGACTGAGAACCACTGGACTGGGCCAAATGGCCAGTAATGGCAGAGCCAGGAGGAGAATTCACAGCTTTCCATCTAGGCCTCTCCCTGTGAGCTGTTGGGACAGATTAGCAAAAAGGAGGCCATAGGAGGTGAGGAAGGAAACTGGTGTCAGTAAACAAATGGGGTGGGGGTGGGGAGGGACAGCTCTGGGTGAGCCACCAGCTTTTTCACCTAGGACTGGCCCTTTTCTTGGCCTTTCCCTCCAGTCCTGGCTTCTGTACTGACCTCAAAGTTCCACAGAGCCAGGCTGGGCAGGCCAGGTCAGAAGGCACCCCGCTGATGAGGGTTCCCAGGGGGAGGTGGGGATAACCATGCTGGTCTCCTGGACCCCTGTGAGGGCAGCACCTTGTCTCTACAACCCCCATAAACTTGCCTAAGAGAAACACCATATTTCCTCTTCCACCCTTTAGGCAGTAAGGGGTCAGTGGAATTCCTGAGTCAAAAGGCCCTTTTCAGAGAGAGGTGGGAAAGTGATGCTGTGCAGATGTCTCAAATTTTAATGCAAATACAAATTACCTGGAGATCTTGTTAAAATGCAATTTCTGATTCCAAGCCTAGAGTGGGGCGTGAGATTTTGCATTTATAACAAGCTCCCAGGTGATGTCAACACTGCTTCTCCATGAACCACACCTTTCAGTGGCCGGCGTGGGTCTACCCTGTGGAATCCAGTCACCTGGCTCCTTGTATCTGGTTTTCCTTTGATGAACCATCCCTTTGCCCTCATGCTCAAACCATGGACTCAGTAGAGCTGGCGCACAGCGGTGGGCCATTGACCGGGCATTATTCAAAACACTGCATTGCCCTGGCCACAGTCATTGGCCTCGTCATGGGCATATAACCCAACTCAGACCGAGAGTCGGCCCTACAACTTTTTCAGAACTTTTATAGGACGAAACACCCCATCATTTCTGCAGGAACTGAACTTGAGCAGATGGAGGGCTTGGGTTATTGCCAGCCTTCTCTCTACCACATGAGCCTAAAGAAGCCGATAAGAGGGAGTGCAGTGACAAAAGAGATTGGGTCCTGTTGTCACTCTCAGATCATGCACCTGAGCACAGACTGCCCCTTACATGAACCCATAATTTCCTTTTTTTGCTTTAGTCAATTTGAGTTGTTGAAAAAAAAAAAAGACTCCTGCCTGATTCATTCCCCAGCATCGCCTCCTCCCCCCGACCAGGTTTGAAAGGCTATGTCCTCATGTCCTTGAGTTACTTATCACTCACGATTCTTGCTTGGCTGAGAAAGATAACTGACCCAGGTCCACATTTGAGTCAAGGACAAGGCACAGAATGAAGATGCTGGAACAAGCCTTAACAATCATCTTGCCCAGTCCCTCAGCATGAATGGGGAAGCCACTGCCCAGAGTGGGGAAATTACTTGTCCAAAGTCTCATAGACACGTAGTGGTGGGCCTGCCATAAACAGCTTCCCAGCGCTTTCTGCCACAGGAGACTCACTGGCCTATGAAAGGAAGTAGATCTGCTGTCCCTTCCACCTTTGAGAGGAGGGTGATAATAATGGTAAACCATTTGCCTCTATGTCACAGTTTATTCATATACTTACTTGATTCTCACAACTCCATGAGAAATGAGCAGCAGACAATTATAGTTGATCTTCATTATTTGCAGATTCAATATTTGCAAATTTGTCTACTCATTAAAATGAACGTGTAACCCCCTGTGATGGGTAGGCTAATGTGTCAACTTGGCCAGGTAATGGTGCCCAGTTGTTTGGTCAAGCAAGCACTGGGCTAATTGTAATACAAGGGCATTTCAAGGACCTTAATCATCGGTGAATTGATTGCATAGATGGCTGGTTACATCAACAATCAACTAAGGAGCTTGCCATCAGCAATGAGTGACATCTCATCCAATCAACTGAAGGCCTGAAAAGGGGAAGTGATTTCAGTATTCAGAGAAAGGATTCCCATCTACTTCAGATAGCCAGCGTCTCCTGGGAACTCATCAAGCAACTTCATCTGAGCCCCTGGTTTGCAGTCTGCCCTATGGAATTTGGACTTGTACATCCCCACGGTCGTGTGAGACAATTTTATAAAATCTCATACTATTTACAGATATCTCCATCAGTTCTGTTTCCCTAGAGAACCTTGACTGATACACCCCCAAATCAATACCTGTACCACTTCTGTAATCATTTGCGGACATGTGCAAAATGGGGAAAAATTTAAGTTGCCTGACATTCATGTTCCTGCTGAGATGGAACCAGGCCATGCTCTGTGGTCTTTCAGCTCTCACGCTGTAAGCAAGTGTCTTTTTTGGGGTAGATTTAGTGCCACTTTTTCATATTTTTGTGCTTTTTATTGGCGATTGCACTGTTTCAAATGACCCCCAAGTGTAGTGCTAAAGTGCCATCTGTTGCTCCCAAGCACAAGAAGGCTGTGCAGCACCTTATGGAGAAAATAAGTGTGATAAATTGGATAAATTTTGTTCAGGCATGAGTTACAATGATGTTGGCTGTGAGTTCAATGCTAATGAATCCATAATATATGTTAAACAAGGGGTCTTTAAACAGAAGCACGCATAAAACAGAGTTATGTATTGATTGGTTGCCAAAAATCCTGGGACTATGTCTCGCAGGAAGCTAACCCTGTATTTCCCTCAGGAGCAAGGGTTCAGTATTGGCTGATCAGTGTTTTAGCTACGACTCTATAGAACAGGACCACTGCAAGTAACAAGATTCGACTGCATTTTCCCCTTGTCACAGATAAGAGAACTAAAGTTAACAGAGACATGTGCTTGGCCCAAGGCCTCACAATTAGGGATGGCACATGCTGGGACATGCTGGAACATGGTCTTCATAGCTGTCCACCTCTCAGGGACCGATAGGAATCACCCCACAGCTTCTTGGCAGGTCTGGCCTTACTGTGAGCTGAACAAGACACTGGGGCTACAGTATGATTTCGGGGGCTCCAATATCCACTACTCCAAATCCAAGTAGCAATCATTATCCAGTTGGGGGAAAGCCGAAATCAGTTCATTACTGCAATTTTCAATGTATGTATTTGAACATCTTTGAATGCAACTCCGCAAGAAATGATGAAGGCAGAGAGGCCACCACCTTGCTCCCAGCGACCCCTCAAATGACCACACCTCACACAGCTGATGCCAGGAGATTTATTCAATTTGGTCACCTCCAGCAGGTTCCATGAAATATCCAGCCTGAATGACCATTTATGTGTACCCCTGCTCAGCCATGGGGAGGTCCCTCCTGCTTCCACGTCCCCAAGTAGGGGAGAATCTGAGGCCTCCTATACCCAGTAGTGCCCCAGGGGAGCCAGGCCACATGCCAATAAAATGCATCCAGCAGTAAATTCACATGCACCTCTTCCCCTTCTGACCTCCCATTACTGCCACCCCACAACCTCCCACGCTTGATTCATCAGTCAGCCAAATATTTCCTGAGTGTCGTGAAGCCCAGCCCCATGTGAGGCTGTGCTGGGGTTCAGAGAGAAGTGACAGTCCCTTGCCCTCAGAGAGCTCACAGTCTACTTGGATTTTCGAGACACACCTACACACAGGAGGAAATTGGAGTACAGGACAACACATAACACTCAAGTGTGCGATGGTATGTTGCACACAGGTACTGTTCAGGGAACAGAGGAAAGTGGGCTAAGGAGGTTAGAAAGCTAGGCTCTGGTGGATAGGACGGGCTTAGCTGGGTGGAGGGGAGGAAGGGAGACATTTCAGAGCAATGCAAGGGAAGGCACAGAAGCAAGGAGAACGGCTGGACAAATAGCAGAAAAGGGGTGTTCTGTGAGATTTCCTCTAGAGTGAGGAAGGAGCAGAGCCAGAACTGAAGCTCCTGGACGGTGAAGTGCCTTCTCTTTCTCTGCTCTTCCCCACAGCTTTTTTTTTTTTTTTTTTAAATCCCAGGGCTATGCAAATAGTAGGTGGTCAGTGAGAATCTATGAGCCAAACTACAGCAGAAATGGGACAAACCAAGACCCCAGGGCAGGAACCGAGAGAGGTGTCTCCCAACAACTGACGGAAATCTCCTGGCTCAGGACAGGATCCACCACCTCACATACATACGGCATCGTGCCTCATACAATTCACGTGACTGGGACTTGCTCTTAAATTCCATGACTAAAGGCTTCTCCCCAGCCTCAAGGGTTTCACTAACATTCAAGCCCTGCTTTGTTGCACCTTTACTGATGGGCGGTTCATTCAGGGGAGGCAGGTGAACAATTCTTGGCTCCAGGTTGACCTGCTCAGGTGTGAAGATGGGAGGTATCCTGGCCCTGCTGTTGGTCTGGGATCAGCCCCTTCACCTGCACCACTGTATGCTCCGGGAGCACACGTGGCAGGACCAGGAGTGAGGCCTCTGACTTGACTTCCTCCCTGCGAGTCCTTCCTCACACCAGGCTCGCCTGGGGCTGAACACCTGAGGCCTCTTACCTGGGGCTGAATACCTGAGACCTCTCTGTCTGGGCTTGACTGGTAAAAAGGAAGGATTCTTTCTCCCTGGGGCAGCCCTCAGACTAAACTCATGCTTCCATCCAGCACCCACAGAGGTCCCAGTTTCCTGTCACCTTCACAGTGAAATCAAAGCCCAGACCAGGGAGCCCATGGTTCTGTGTGAACATCAGCAGCCACTCAGGCAGAACAAGGAATCCAAAACCGGAGGGAACAAGCAAATCCAGCCCAGGGAATCTCAGTAATGTCTGTGAAAGGGAAATTAGGTTCCAGAAACTTGGTGCCTTATTTGTTAGATGTGGGAGAAGCAATTGACTAAAAGGCTTCCCTCCTCAGAATTCTTTATTCCTGAACCAGGGAAGAAGGATCAGCCAGGGGGAATGAGAAATTCTTCAAGAGTGGCCCTGACTCAGGGCTCTGAGTGTAGGGTAAAGAAAGGGTGGGACAGGGTAAGTCCCCAAGGCTGAGGTCTCAGCCTAGAGTCCAGAGATGGGTTCCATTTGGGGAGGCCAGGAATCCCCTGAAATTGCTTGTAAATTTTTAATCTACATGAGTATGTCTATAACCTTTGTCACATTTTCAAAGGGCGTCATGACCCCAAGGTGTTAAGAACCATTGCTCTGAAAGGAAAACAAAGAATTCAAGTATCATCCACATCTGGAGGAGGGCTTTGCCTCTAGGCCCAGTTCTGCCACTGACTTGCCATATTATCTTAGGCCAGTTACTGGACATTAGTCAAGTGGTAGATCAGGCAAAAGCAGAGAAGCCAGCTCTCCACACAGGAGCAGTTCCTGCAGCCACACAAGAGTTGCGGTCCATGGCCAGGCAGGCAGGATGAGATGGGTCCCGGCAGCGACTCCCACCAGCCCCCATGAGCTTTTCCACCAGGGCACAGACCCTATTCCCAATTCCAGCTCCATCCCAGCCATCTCTGCTGTTGCCGCAGGGAACCTCCCACGGTAGGTCTTCTTAGGGGAAATGTCCTTGTGGCAGGGCACAGTGCCAACCAGGCCCCAATGGGACCCCATTCTTAGTCACAGATGTGCCCCGAGCCTATTGGGTCATGAAGTCCTGCCCACTCTGCATCTGCTCACAGAAACAAAGAGACAAGAGTCAGTTCTGGTGCCAGTAAGTTGGCACGGCCCAGCCACCCCTTTGGGGCTAGGAAGGAGCATCAGCTGGTTCACCCTGAATCCTTCTAGGGCTTTGATCAAGTCCTCTTAAACCCCTCCCAAGCACTGCAAGGATTACTACTACTTTACAGATGAGACATTTGGATTCAGGGCATATTAGTGAGGTGCTCGGATTTCCCAGAGGCCCAGTTTAACGTCTTCTCCCATGCCACACTGCCCTAAGGAAGGGCAGAGTAGGATGGGGGACCTGCATTGCCAAGCTGAAGCATGCCCTGTGACTCCCAGGGGCAGAGAGGGAAGGGACAGGTCTCAGGAACCCTGGGTCTTCCAGCACCTAGCACAGGGCTGAGCACAGAGCAAGTGCTCCACAGGAACAGGTCCTCTCAAAGTCTGCACCTCTGCCAGCACCTCTGGACTTCTGGCCCCAAGGGCTTCCTCACAAACCACTGCTGTGGGCACCATGTCCCCTTCAGGCACCCATACCACTGAGCGACACCCCCACCCCAGATCCCCGTGATATGGTCACTGGTCACACTCCTGTGTCCTTGGAGCTCTACTTATTCCACTCTACTTGAGTGCAATGTGGTAGAGCTAAAAGGGCCTTGGGGTAGAGAATCCCAAGTCAGGCTTCCATCTATGGCAAGTGTGATATGGAGCAAACTTGAGCCAGCTTCAGTATCTTCATTTGCCAAATAGCTGAAGAAACCCATGCCTGAGAGCGCCAACTTGGAATCAGAGGTCCTGGGAGCAAATCCTGGCTCTCCTCTTTCTCACTACATGACCTGGGGGCCCTCATTTTCTCTTGCCTGGATGACCCCAAGACCCTGAGGCTCCTGCTCTTCTCATGCCAATCCACCCCCCCAGTGCCTCTGGCTGCCCATTTAAAGCACATGGCCGACACCACTGTGCTCATCTAATTAAGATCTCGATGGCCCCATCTCCAACCACAGTCTTTGGGGCAAATAAGAGCCTCCACCATCAGACCTCTACCTCGGAAATACCCTTCCACACCCTTACTCTTCCTGGTACACCTTCGTTAGCCTCAGCATTTGGTTCAAGATCATCACACTCCCTGGGGTGAAGCCAGTCACCTTCCCCTTCTCTGTTTCAGAACATGCTGTTGTCTCCTCTCACAGTTCATGTCCCCCTGTGTGGGCACAGTGTTTCCTGTCCCCTCACTCCAGTGTGAGCTCCTAGAGGGACAAGGACCTTGTGGTCCTCATCTGTGCCTCCTCCCTAGAGGAGCTCACTAAATTTGTGTTGTTGTTGTTGTTGTTTGGGACCAGTGACATGACCCTCTCTTGTCTATAGTGGCAATTATGATCCTCACAATAGCCCAGAAGAAGTCCCTAGTGATCACCCCCAACTTATAGATGAGCAAACCAAGACCTAAATGACTTGACTCCTCAAGGACACCCAGAGAGGAAATGCTGGGGCCAGGAGACCATGGCATCTGAAGTTGGGCCTGGATATTGTGGAAACAGGCCAGGTCCCCCTCAGCTCTCACATTATGAGAATGAAGACTGAGCTAGAAGACACCCACGAGTCCAGAACGTCCCACCACCCCCAGCCCCTCCCCATGCAACCTCAGACTCAAACCCCTCGGACAGGGGCTCCCGCCCAGCCCCCTGCGGACCTCACCTGCTCCAGGCGGGGGGAGCCTGAGGAGGAAAGCCAAGGCCGGGGCCGAAGCGGCTCTGTTCAGCAAGCCGGAGGGGCCTGGGCGAGACGCAAGCGCGTGGCACCCGAGCCTGGAGGCTGCCCTCCCCTTCTGCTGGGGCTCCTGGCTCCCCCGACGCCCGCTCTTGCCCGTCCAGAAGAGGAGCCTCAGCCCAGTACCAGCTCCGGTGGTTACGGACACGGATCTGGGGCGGGGAACGGCAGGCAGCGGGGGTGCCCGTCATAGCACCCGGCCAAGATGCGCCGCCGGCCCCTCGGCCCCGTGGCCATGGCTGCGTTGGTGGGTTTTGAGGGAGCCCTCGCGGGCGAAGCTCTTGCCGCAACGAGGACAGAAGTAGGGGCGCCGCTCTCCAAACACCCCCGGGCGGCGCGGGTGGGGCGGCGGCAGGCGCGCGTGCGTGCGCTGGTGGTTGAGGAGGAAGCGCGGCTCGCGGAAGCAGCGGCCGCACTGGGCGCACTGGTGCGGCTTCTCGCCGCTGTGGATCCGCTGGTGCGTGAGCAGGTTCTGCTTGAGGCTGAAGCAGCGCCCGCACTCAGGGCAGGCGAAGGGCCGCTCCCCTGTGTGGGTGCGCTGGTGGACCTCGAGGTTGTGCTTGACGCTGAAGGCTTTGCCGCACTCGGGGCAGACGAAGGAGGCCGCCCGGGCCGCCCCCGCATGGGCCTTCTGGTGCCGCACCAGACTGGGCTGCTGCGAGAAGGTCTGGCCGCACAGCGGGCAGCGGTGGGGCTGCTCCTCCGCAGGGTGGTGGATGACCAGGCCTTGCTCGTCCCCCAGACCCTCGTCCCCGTCCCCCGCAGGGGACCCGCCCCCGGAGGGCACCAACTCGGTCATGGGCACTTCCAGCTGCAATCACCAGCTCCTGGGGAGGCAGAAACAGAGGGGTCAGGCGAGGGTTCGGGGATCAGCCCACACCCAGCCTTCCCACAGACTCAAGCATTTGCCTCTCTATGGTCTTAATCAAGCCAGTCTTCCTCTGCCAGAATGTCCTTCTTTATCCTCTGCACCTAAGTCTTCCCCTAAGTGCTCCTCTTTCAAGACCCTTCTCAAGTGCCACCTCCTCCTAGAAGCCTTCCCTGACTGCTCTAGACCTTCCTTGAACTGTGGGGCCCAACCCAGTGACTTAGCACACTGTATGATAATCACTCATGCCCACCTCTGCCTCCTCCACTGTGAGAAACTTAAGGACAGAGCCGCCCTTATCCTTTTATCTCCAGCACCAAGCACTGTGTCAGCAACACACAAGACACTTAATAAATACAAAGGGATGCTATTCAGGGCCATCTAGTGTTTTAAGTCATCCTTCACCTTGACATGTTTTCTCTTCCAACCAGATTCTCAAAAAGGGGAGAAAGGAGGTGCACCCCAAATCTGGAAGGAGGAGTGGGGTCCCCAAGGGTTTAAAGATATTTTTTTTGCCAAGCTTAGAACAAAAAATGAAACTAAACAAAAATCCTCTAAACTTGAAAGTGATCTCGGTTAAACATGAAAGGCAGCAGCTCTTTGTTTTTCAAAATGAGGCAAGCATTCAAAAGGGTTGCAAGTCACTGAACCAGAATGTGAGCTCCCAGAGGGCAGGGTCTCAGATTTATTCCTCTGTGTATCCCCACAGCAAAGCCTGGCCCAGGGCTGAGCAACACACTCCAGGCCCAGCAAACATCCCCAGGTAGCCAGCTCCTCCTGGGTTGTGCTGGATCTCCTAAGGACCCCTTTCCCAAAGCACTGTGCTCCTCTTAAATTGATTCCCATTGTACTGACACCAGCCCTGAGGACGAGGCAAGGCAGGGCATACTGAACACCACTTTACCGATGGGGAAACTGAGACTCAGTAAGGTCAGCATATTTGGCCCAAGGTCACACAGCAAGTCCAGCCAGGGCTAGACCCTAAGTCTCCTGACTCACTGTCAAAAGCTCTTTTCAATGTACCGGCTCAACAACTATACACCCCTCAAAACATACAAACACACACCACCACCACGATCCCAGCCTCTGTAGAGCCGCCAGTACCCAAAGGGTCACTGCTACTCTAGGAGCACTGTCTGCTGCCACCACCACCATCCCTCCAAAGAGACTCCAGCCCTGCTCCTGCAGGGAGCTGAGGCCTGCCCCAGAGCTGGCTGAGCCAGCAATTCCTCTTCATTTTCCCTCACCCCCACCAGAGAAGCCTGCTCCCTGTGCCAATGAACCTCCATGCAGGCCTTCTCCAGATTTTCGAATCTCACTGCTCACCACTGCCTCAATTCACTCTCCCGCTTGGTAGTGAGGTCTCTGAGCCATTTCCTCTGTCTCCCCTGACCCTCGGCCAGAGATCAGGGTGGAACACACATTCCACCTGGGGAAGGAGGCAGACACACCTGCAATAGACCCTACCCACAAGTCTTTCCCCAGGGAGCTACGCTGATATTTACATGGACAGACCACAAGGTCCCCTTGGCCTGGCCTTGTCACTGGGCAGCCTCCCCCTCTCCCATCTATACCCCTGACCAAGGCCCCGCTTCGCCAAAGGGATCCCAGGCCATGCCCACTCCACCCCCTGTCCCTCCCCCAAGTTCTTCCATCCCACCCCACACTCACAGCCCAGACTGCGTCCCCGTTTCTCAGGTCTCCAGCGGAGGCTCTTTCCTCAAGAGTCTGAGCTGCCCAACGCAAATATTTCTCCCGCAGCGACTCCCGCGCCCCTCTCCCCCGCCCCCATAAATACGGCAAACCTCGTGCAACGCTGTCCTTATCAAATAACTGCATTAATCAAAAGAGCTGATTTCCCGCAAAACCTTGCCAACTCCTAGGGCCGAAGTGAATATGGTAAACTCCGCGTCGCAACCCCACCCCCACGAAAATTCGTAGGCCTCCTATACTGCTGCCGCAAGCCACCCCACCCCGCTGCAAACCCCAGGTCCTTTGGGCAAATAATGTAGCCCACCCTCCCGCTCCCGCAGCGCCCCCCAGGGAACCACGCAACCCTGGATAAATACGTAATTAAGTCGCGGCGCTCCCCGCCCCCGGAAAGGGTCTGCGCAGCTCCCAGCAAATACGGTAGCGCGCCCGCAGTGACCCGCCCCCAAGGGTCCGGCACTGCCCTCGATAAATACGGTAACCTCCCGCCGAGGCCCCAGCCCCAGCCCCAGCCCCCGCTCAGCCCGGGACTCACGTGGCGCCGCCTCCCGAACCCTCAGTCTCCGCCGCGCTGCGGTCGCCGCCGTCGCCGCCGTCTTCGGCGCCGCACAGCTGCCCCGTGAGGCTTGGAGGTCTAACTCGCCCAAACCCGGGCTGGCGGCAAAAGGAGGGCTGAGAGCGCTGCGCCTGGGCAGGAGAGGGAACCAGGTGGGGGCCGGCTCCGGGGCCAGAACGCCTCGCAAGTCGGGTCACCCCGACTCTCCCCGGCCTCCGCCCCAGCCATTCCCATTTCAGGATCCCCTGAGGCCTAGATTCGACATCCTCACTTCCCTCCTCCTAAAGAAGGAATATCTTGGCCAGGCCCACACACTTTCCCCAACGCCTAAGGAAACGTTCCGCAACCGGGTTGGGGAGCGCCGGCGGTAGAAAGCCTTTCTTTGCAGGAGAGAGAAAGGGCTAAAGGCAGGAGCCTATCTGAGACGGGATTTTATGGGTGGAAGAGAACAAAGGGTCAGAATCAAACTCTAGCTGACCGGTCTGCCAAAGCCCAGCCCTGCTATGTGGCTCTGGTTATGTCACTAGGATATCTAGAGGGAGTGGAAGAAGAAATATCCCTACTGTCGCCAAGCATAAGTGGGGCCGATGCATTCCGTAGAAGAGCCCTTTAGTACCAGGGAGAAGCGGCTGGTGTTGTGGAGGGGGCGAGACAGTTTTCAGCTATCCTTTAATAATAATATTTCTTACCTGTATGTAATTTTGCTTTTTACAAAGTCCTTTCCCATATATTAACTTGTAGAAACCTCCCAATTTCCATGTGTGGTCTGGGTTGTATAGGTATTATTATCCCATTTTATAGATGGGAAAATAAAATAAAATTGAAACCACAGAGTGGCTTACCCCAAGACTCACAGCTCTAAGTGGCAGAGCCGAGTTGGAAACACAGGCCCCATTGTTAGTGGAATGCTCTGGGTTCTGGGCTTCTAGGTTTTTGGCTATGTCACATAAAAGAATTTAAGGGGACACCATAGGGTAGCAAGGGAGTAAAGCCTTTAAGAAACAAGAAAACTAGAAAATAGATAAGTACACAACCTGAGACATGGGTTGCGGGTGTGCTACCAGTAAAATGTGTATGCAGGGCCTCCGGTTAGACCTTTTTAAAGCCTTTCCTCTTCCTCTTTCCTAATGTTGGGGAGGGGCCCCAGCTATCTGCTCTTATGATTGGTTGCCCCACATGTTAACTCTCAGGGGGCCAATGGTAAGGTCTTTTGTTTGGAATTATTTGGGGCTTCCCCTTGACCCTGGAAAGAGTTCCAAATGGGACTGCATGGCCAGGGTCTCGGTGGGTCTTTCCAGCTTTGTTTTTAGTAGCAGCTTTCCCCTCGGGGGGTTTCTGGGCAGGGTCTCATGCCCATGTTCTCTGCCAGGTACCAGCTGTGATTCGTCTTCCCTTTTCCCTATAATAAACTGCCCCCAAATTAAAAGAGACTTCAGTATTGTCAAACTCTATTGTGCATTCAAACCAGGCCTCCAGCACCCTACATGGTGCCTCTCCACTTGAGTTTTTGATGAGGTTGGTCACTACAATCCCTAAAACAAAAGTATCTACTACATCTGGACATGCTTCTTAAGTGGATGGAGAGTACATTGCAGTTTCAGACTCTTGCAGCAGCTGGCAATGGCTTGATATAGCAAGATTTACAATGGACATTGCCTCCAGACTGGCTGTGTTTCAAAGTGCCAAAGGGCGCTATGCACCAGGCCAGTGAAACAATGGAGCATTTCTCTTGGATCAACGGTGCTGCAGCATGCTGTCTGTGTGAAGGACATACCAAGTGGAGCAATAATTACCAGAGTAATGTGAGTAGAACTTAAACAAACACAATTGGCATTATGACCTGTTCCCATGGAGAGACAACATGTATGGTATTGCAAACCTGGAGCTTAGATCTATTAACTGCAGCTCAAAGAGAAACTTGTGCGTTAACAAGTATTAAGTGCTATATCTATATACCTGATGAATATGATTTCTCTTCTATTCTAGATCATATGCAGAGGATATTGAACATGTTAAGAGTCTTGGTAAACTTAATTCATTTTCTAAGTAGTTAGTAAATGAGCCTATAAGATAAAGGAATGGCTATCTTAAGTACTCTTTATTTTGTTTGCCATATGCTTGTCTTGTTGCCTGTATTGTCTTTGTGCGTTTATGACTAGGACAGTGCTTCTCCTCATACCTCTCTTAGCTGTCCTAAGCATATCCACCACTGTGGGAACTGGGGTTGGCAATTTATACCAAACCTAGGAGGTCTACCACAGTCTCTCCCTAAAGTTAACCAACAGCATAAAAGAGCTCAAGGAAGAATGCTGTTTCCCCTCAACTTTGGGAGGATGTATCTTCTCGCAGCATCTGGCCTTTCTCACTCCCATGGTCCAGTATGTCATGGCTGCCCCCTCCTTTTGGACCTGCTTCTTTTAGTAGGACCTTGTATCTTAAATTCTAAATGTTTATTTCTTCCAGAATCAATGCCTTCCAGAACAATATATTAGTCATGCAGGGATTTCATCCTGTTCCAACCAGGGTGCTGTCTTCCCTCAACCTCAATAGAATAGCCAGAGGGTTTTACACTCTGTCAGGCAGGGCCTACTCCCCCTAACCAGCAGGAAGCAGCTACAGAAGAATGACCATCACCCTTCAGCTCTCCCTTAAGAATAAGGGTATAGACTCTCTGAGGGGGGGAGTTGAGGCAGGTTAGTATAGGGAAAAGGGAAGATGAGTCACAGCTGGTACTTAGCAGAGAACATGGGCATGAGAGCCCACCCAGAAACCCCCTGAGGGGAAAGCTGCTACTAAAAACAAAGCCAGAAAGATCCTGCTGAGACCATGGCCATGAGGTCCCATTTGGAATTCTTTCCAGAATCAAGGGGAAGCCCCAGATAATTCCAGACTAAAGGCCTCACTATTGGCCCCCCTGAGAGCTAACAGGTGGGGCAACCAATCAGAAGAGCAGATAGCTGGGGCCCCTCCCCAACATTAGGAAAGGAGAGAGGAAAGACTTTAAAAAGCATGCCCTCAATCCATGTCTCCGCTTGTGTAGTTATCTCATTTCTCTGTTTTTTTGTTTCTTAATAAACTCTTTACTCCCTTGCCTACCCTATGTTGTGTCCTTAAATTCTTTTTTTTTTTTCCTTGAGGTACCAAGGTCAGAGATTGAACCCTGGAACTTGTAAGGGGGAAGCTGGCGCCCAACCACTGATCCACATCAGCTACCTTGAGTTGGTCTCTTCATTTGTTTGCTTGTTGTTTGTTGTCATTTTTAGGAGACACTGGGATCTGAACCCGGGACCCCCCATGTGGGAAGCAGGCGCTCAACAGTTTGAGCCACATCTGCTCCCCTTAAATTCTTTTATGCGATATAGCCAGGAACCTGGAAGCCCAGAACCCAGAGCGTTCCACTCAAACCATCATCCAGGTCACTTTCCTCGGCACCGGCCTGCTTACCATGGCCGACTAAATGGAGAAGGGCGTGGTGGTAGTCATCTGCAGAAACCTACCCAGAATTAGAAAGTACCTCAGAATTCACCTACTTCGGACCTCACAGTCTACATGGAAAGAAACTGAGGCCTGAGGGGGGAAAGTGATTTTAAAAGTTAAAAGTGTAAAAGGAGGGAAGCGGCTGTGGCTCAATCAGTAGGGCTCCCGTTTACCATATGGGAGGCCCTGGGAAACCCTGGTGAAGGCAAGCCCGCCCGCATGGCCTGGTTAGCTGACCCAGCGAGCACAAGCAGCAAGGGGGGGATAAATGAATAAATAAATAAAATCTTTAAAAAAAAAAAAAAGTGTAAAAGGAATATCAAATAGCCTTTTTCTTTGTAGCTGCCACGTGGAGGGAGTAGTTAGGGTTCCCCCAGGCCCAGGCGGGGCTACCTGGGGCAGATGGTGGTGTGACTGTTGGGGTGGAGCCCTCCCTGGATGATGGACTGGGGAGACGCGGGCCTCCCAGGATCACGAGGGTCCCCCACGCACCTCCACAGCTACCCAACTGTGCCTTTCAGAGCCAGTGGGGTCTGCTAGGCAGTAAAGTCAGTCCCTTCCTCCTGACACCCGCTCCTGGTGGCCTGGCCTGTCTGCTTTCACTACTTCCTCTCAGACCCAGGCCCATCCCGGGTCAACCTTCAGCCTTTTGAGTACTTATCTGCCCCCCCACCCCCTCCACCCCCCATGCTGCTCTTGTTTCACTCCAGTGAGGCCTGTGGGACTTCACAACTTAGATATCCCAAGATCAGTATTTTAAACCGAGGCAACATGCGAGGAATACTGGGTAATCCAAAGAAGTGAATCCACCAGGATAGAGGTTCACTCTGTGGCCCCCAGCCCAGGGCCGACTTTAGAGTTACCATGGCACTGACATCAGGCCTTGTACCAGTGATGATAGCCCACTCCCACCCCTCCTCTCAGGCCCTGGAGGTTTGAGCATGGAACAGGCAGTCACACCTCCCAGCTCTCCAGCTCCTGCTGGAAAAGTAGTCTGCCAGTGCAACCAGCTTTCATCTCGCCTGCAAGCCACAAGAAACGAGGACACTTAGTAAATGATTGATTTTTCAAAAGAGAAATCAATAATACACCTGAGGATGTCACCCATATTTTTAGCAGCATTTTCTAGGTATGCTGTGCCAAAATAGAAAGGAAAGGAGCAAAGCTCAGGGGTGGGGCTAGGAGGCGGACAATACCACCTCAGTGGGGAACGAAAGGGCTCTGAGAATGCCATCCTCTGCTTGGCTCTGCCACTGTGTGATTTCTGCTGAGTCACTTCGCTTTTCTGGTTTCATACACCCCACACCTACACGTCTCCCTCCCCCAGCGTCCCACCCCCCACCCCCATTCTCACGTGCTGTGGTGAACACAATAGAACAAGGTTAAGTGGAAACTTTCTGCAATGGTAGCCATGGTTCTTTGCACAGACAAGGCTTGTGGCCAGCTTGGTTATCCTTATGTATCAGCTAGACTCTGCCCTAACAAGGCATCTTAAAGAGAACAGCTGGCTCTGAGGTCCTGTGTGGGCAGAGGGAGTGTAGAGCTCAGCTGGACCCTGTCCAGGGGCCCTGCACTGTATTCACCCTGGGGCACAGCAAATAGACAAACATTACCCTGCGCGCCGTCCCTGGGCTTCCTGCTCCAGATGGCTGCTCACGTGGACACCACTGGCAGCCTGGCCCTTCTCCAGCTTCCTGCTTCACAGTGCTCCTGCACTCGGCTGGGTGCACCCCCTCCCTGATGAGTTCCTCCACCCAAGTGCCCCCATTGGGCAGTGATCCCTAATGTCCATCTCCAAGCATCTTGTGCTGACCTCAAATTCTGAGTTTAGCATGCTTTTGTTTTCCTCACCAGGTTGTGAACTCCCAATGGCAGGAACTATGTTTTCAGCATCTCTGTATCCCAAATGTCCAGCATATAATAGTTCTTCAGTAAAGGTCTGTTGAATGAATGAGTATATGTCTGTAAACTATAATTGGTAGCATGGGTTGGAGAGAAAAGATGGCCCCAAAGGCCAGTCTGGTGTGCAACTGTGTGAGAAATGAGTGGCAGGCAGAGCCCCAGCCCCAGCCTTTCCTTGGGCAGCTGAGAGGACCTGCAGAGACCCGGATGGAGATGTGAGGCTCTGGATGCACCATGTCATCTGCTCAAAGTTCTCTTTCCTGGGAATGAAAATCCCCATGTGACCCATGACATCAACTTAGCCAAACCCTCTAAACTTGCAGTAGACCTACTTAATACCAGGGATGGTCAATTCTTTATGTGGACTGAGCTGCATATGGAGAAAGTACAGTGAAGATAGGGGTGGGCATGAACAACTTTTCTTCCCTCTCCCAGGGGACAAATGCTCTGCAAGTAGCCACACAGTTTATTAAAATAGCTACCATTTATTGAGTATTTGTTGGGGCCAGGCAGTATACTGTCTGCTTTACATAGGTTACTTGCCCAAGGTCCCACAGCTTAAATGGCAGAGCCAGAATTCAACACCAGAGCTGTCTGGCTCCATCCACTAGTCCCAACAGAAAAGAAAGCCCTTTCTAGTATTTGAGCCTGAGGGGGTGGAGGGAGGAGACATTGCTAATGTCTTGCTGTTGGGGATATCATTCCTTCTAGGGCCACGCTGAACAAAAGCCACGTGTGATGATATAAAGTAATTAAAATAGAAAACAACATCTAATTCAGTTCTTCAGCACACTAGCCCCATTTTAAGTGCTCAATAGCCACGTGGCTAGTGGCCATGGTATTGGACAGCACAGATATAGAACATTTTCATCATCACAAAAAGTTCTTTGGGACAGTGCTGGTCCAGGACACCTGCCCCCTCTCTTAGGTTAGCCGAGTAACCCAAGAGATAACATTCCCTCTTTTCTCTGCCCTGAGCCAATAAGGGCAGTGATAAGTGAGGACATATTCCTTTCGGCCCCAACAGTCCTCCTCTTGCCAAAAAGTCAAAGATTATTTCTTTACCAAACTCAAACCACTTTAAAGAGACAAAGCAGTGCTCTCACAGGCATCTAGCATTGTCCCACCCCTGCCAGTTTCTCTCTGCCAAGTCCCTCTGGTCCTGCTTTCTCCCTTTTCAGTGCATTTGTGCCTGCTCAACAGCAGCTCCTCTGGCCTCTGCAGCCCATTCTCCCTTGGAGAGCTCCCTATGAGAGAAGAACACAGCAACCCTTGGGGACAGGTCGGGGGGAACTCAACCTCCCAATGAGGACTGACCACCTTGCCGGCTGAAGTGAAGTTCATGTTGCCTGCCAATAGACAGCCATTTTCCAAATACCTAAGTCATTTTTTCAGCTCCCAGCCTGCCCCTAACAAAGGAATACACAGATGGTACGGGCAGCTCCAGAAGTCCCAACTCCCACCAAGCTCACCTGGCTTCATGTTGGCTTGGCCAGTGATCCCCACTGCAGACCTGCACTTAACTGGTGATGGAATGTGTTGGGAATTGAATCATGTCCCCCACAAAAGGAATGTTCAGATCCCAGTCCCTGGTCCTGTGGGTGTGATCCCATTTGTAAATAGGACCTCGGAAAATGTTATTAGTTAAGGTGTGCCCAGATGGAAGGAGGTTGGGCCTTAATCCAATATGGCTGAAGTCCTTGTAAGCAAAGGAAATTGGACACAAAAGCCAGGGAGGGCAGCCAGAATCTGAAAATCAATGAAACCTGGAAGAGAAGACACTGCCAAGTACATTGCCATGTGACAGAAAAGCAAAGGACCAAGGATCGCCAGCAGCCAGCACCAGAATGCCAGTCTTCAGGGAGAAAGCATCACTTTGCTGATACCTCGATTTCGGACTTCTCCTAGCCTCAAAACTGTGAGCCAATAAAATTCCCATTCCTTAAGCCAACCCATTTTATGGTATTTGTTTTGGCAGCTAGGAAACTAATACAGATGGGAGATATCCTTTAAGTTCTTTATTCATGATTGTTTTCTGTTCTATAAAACTACTTAATCTAAGCATGTTCCAGAGTATTTTAGATTGTAAACTGCTGGGATAACAAGTCTGACCTTTGATTTTATGCCTTCTCCTAAATATTCTGACCTAGTTTTATTTTTAAATGAAGGGGAATGAAAATTGATGTTGCAATGCCATGCCATCCTTGTGAAGAAACGTGTGATTGTGACAGCAGAAGAGGTTTAAGCTAACAGGCCTGGGACCTGCCATGAAATTGTAGTTGGACTTTGGTCAACAAATCACACCATTCCCCATCCACCTTTCTTGATATGTCAAATAACAATATCACTGTGCTGCCTAGATTGGCTCGCAATGAGATTAAATAAGAAAACCTTGCTGAGTGAGCTGGGGCTGGGAGCAATTTGTTCAAGGGCTGCTGTATAGTTTGTCTCAAGGTGATTTATTCTATGAAGGTCCACGAGCTTCTTGGAACTAGGTACTGTGTCTTATTCACTGCAGCATCCCCAAGGTCTAACATGGTGCCTGGCACACAGTAGGCTTGTTTAATGAATCAGTATTGTGCTGTCCCCCGATCTGGTCAAAGGAGCATATATGGATTTGACCCCATCTCCCTTGTTACCCAAAGCACCCATTTGTGAGAGGATGAGTGAACATTCTCATTAATATGCATGGAGGAAAGAATGACAGGCCTCATTAACCCCATCCTACCGACACAACTATTTGCCTTGATCATTAAACACAGGACATTTATGGAAGATAACACATTCTATGGTAAAGATCTCTTCAGTTGGGAAGCGGCTGTGGCTCAATCAATAGGGCTCCCGTTTACCATATGGGAGGCCCCGGGTTTGGTTCCTGGGGCCTCCTGGTGAAGGCAAGCCCGCCCGCACGGCGTGGTTAGCTGACCCAGCGAGCACAAGCAGCAAGGGGGGGATAAATGAATAAATAAATAAAATCTTTAAAAAAAAAAAAAAAAAATCTCTTCAGTAGAACCCAATACAGGTTCCAGTATTTCTGCAGGACTGTCCTTGGAGGTAGTGGCTCTCTAACCTAGGGATGAAAGATGGTCTTCAGACACGTGCCTGGAGTAGGCGAGCTTGCTCTAGGACAAGGGTTCTTAACAAGGGGTCCATAAGCTTGAAATTCAAAAGAACATTCTTGTGGGGACGTGTTGGTGCGGGTGTGATATGTTTATTAAATACACAGTGTAGTGTGAACTTAGTAAGGTGTCCATGCTTTTCACCTGACTGGCAAAGGGGTCCATGGAACAAAAAAGGTTAAGAACTTCTGCTCTAGGGCTTGCTAAATAACAAAGAGAAAGAAGCAAATGACTTCCGAGCCTTCCCCAGTTGATTTGGATGAGATCCAGGGCACGTGGCTCTCCCTGGGCAGGGCAGCCGGGAGAGGGGTTGCAGGAGAGGGCAGAGCATTACAGGGAAACAGGAGAGCTTCTAAGGTGCTGTGGGTCAGAGGGGTGCCCAGGAAAAACCCTCTGGTGCAGTTTCCTGTTGGTCCTGAGAGCTCAACTATCAGATGGGTGGTAAAACCCTGGCACACTTTGCCCAGTGTGAGAACTGTTTGTGATCAAAGACCTGGACCCAGGGTCAGAAGCCCTGGCTGAGTCCTAACCAACACTGGCACTGTGTAACCCAGGGAAGCTGGAAGGGCTGAAGCAGCCCTCCTTGGCCTTCTACCACCTACATGTGTTTTTTGGTAATGCTACAATTAGAGCTCTTGTCAGATGAAAAGGTCAAACAAGATCTGAAAAGAGGGATCATCAGGAGTCAGGCTGAACCTCAGCAGCTCCTGAAGGAGGTAGAACTTCTCTGCATGCAGAGAATCCTGGTCCTTGGCAGCAGGCAGGTGTAGTTCCTCCTCCTGCAGAGCCACTCTAGGGTTCCCTCTTCTTCCTCCCACCTTGTACTCTGCAACCCAGTCACCCCAATAGCCACCTCTACCCTCTACAATTCCCTCCACCTCTCTGGGAAAACACTGTTCAAGACTACAGCCTCCGGCACCCTGGGTTTTCTGTAAGTAATGAGGGTCTCAAGCAGACCCTGCTTTGAAAGGGCATAAGAGGTGGCCTTTGGCTGGGGGGGGGGCATAAGTTGCAAGGGTGTATGGAAAGACATCAAATTGATTTGAAGAGGAGGGGAAGACAGAACAATGCCCCTCCACCCTCAGCTCACTTCCCTGGTCCTGGGCAAATGGCTCTCAGAGCACACACAGGCCTGGGGTTCAATAAGCGTGGCTTAGAAAGGACAGTGAGACTGGGTGAAATATTTGATCCTTCATTTTTCTCTTCTAAAAACAGTGGGATTGGTAAGATTCCAGTCACAGTCTGCTGTCCCACTTCAGGCATGCTGCCCAGATCACTGCGTAAGGGCAGCGCACGAGTCTATCTCCTGCTGCTAGCCCCCTCCCCCTTGGACCTAGGGTCCCTGACACCACACATATACCAGTCCTAGGGTCAGGCCTTCATACACAGCATCCTGGGCAGTGGGAAACTCAGGGCTGGAGGACTAGCTAACCATCTACCTTTCCAGAAATATTACTGAATGGCCATTAAGTGCTGGGCACTGCTCTGGGTGCTGGGGATATCCCTACAGCTTCTGGCTTCCAGTCCTTGGATTAATGAGCCTGCCTCTCACCTAGGGCAGGCCCTGGCCATCCCACAGGCTGTGTGACAGGCCAGTGCTACACTGACCGGTCCAGATCTGGGCCATTTCACTCACACTAGTAAACCCCTACTAAGCCCCCGGCTGCCCTCTCCCACTTGGGGTGACAGGCCTGGGAATCCCACTCCAGGAGGAATAGAGAGAAGACCCCCAGCTCCAGAGTTAGGGATGTTCCATCTCGCCCAGAACTCCTCCCTCAGCCCTTCTTGGGACCTTGCCTGCGCACCCTTTTGGATGCTCTGAAATCCTGTTCTCAGGTCTGCAGAGCCTTGAGAAATCCACCTTTTGAGGGGGTCTCACACCGATGGGCTTCTAAAAGCCAACCATTCCTGGCCATTACTCCTTTCTACACACGCGCCCCACAGCCACCACCACTAGGAGGTCTGCTTGGGTCACGGGTCCACTAAAGTGCCTCCTCCTTGGTGCTGGGGGTGGAAGCCAGGGCTCCCCGATGAACTCGCTGGTGCTTGAGCAGGTGCTGCTTCTGGCTGAAGCCGCGGCCGCAGGCGGCACACGAGTACGGCCGCTCGCCCGTGTGGTTGCGCCGGTGCCGCGTGAGGTTCGGCTTCTGGCTGAAGCGCCGCCCGCACTCGGGGCAGGGGTACGGCCGCTCGCCCGTGTGGATGCGCTGGTGGATGGTGAGCGCCGACCACCACGAGAAGCTCTTGCCGCACTCGTTGCAGATGAACTGGCGCTGCTCGGGCCCGGCCGGCGGCACCCGCTCTCCCGCCCCGACCATGCCCCCACGCACCCTGCTCCACACTACCCCGCGGGTCCCCTGCGGCCGCGGGGCGCCTCGCGGCTGCGTGGAGAAGCCCAGAGGGGCCTCTGCGGGCTGCTCGGGGCCCGGGCCCGGCTCCCCCTCTGCCGCTGCAGGCCGCGGGCAGCCCACGCCGCGGAGCAGCTCGGCGGTGGCGTGGGCGCGCTGGTGGGCCCGGAGCGCCGCGCGGCTGGGGCAGCTCTTCCCGCAGCTGGGGCACAGGGCGGCCGCGTCGCCCGCCAGGTGCGTGCGCTGGTGCTTGAGCAGGTGCTGCTTCTGGCGGAAGCTGCGGCCGCAGGCCAGGCACGGGTGCGGGCGCTCGCCCGTGTGGTTGCGCAGGTGCCGCGTGAGGTTCGGCTTCTGGCTGAAGCGCCGCCCGCACTCGGGGCAGGGGTACGGCCGCTCGCCCGTGTGGATGCGCTGGTGGATGTTCAGCGACGACCACCACGAGAAGCTCTTGCCGCACTCGTTGCAGATGAACTGGCGCTGCTCGCCGGCTCCCGCGGGGACAGGGGCCCCGGGCCGGGCCCCGGGCTTGTTCCACCACCCCTGACAGAGCCCCAGCCAGGCCCATTCGGCGAGCTCCGGCGGCACCGGCCGCAGGCGACAGGCCTTGCGGGCCACCTTGTCTCTGAGCAGCTTCTGCAGCTCGCCTCTGGCCAGCTGGCGGTCTCGGGCGTGGGCGCGCTGGTGGATGCGGAGGCCGACCTTGTGGCGGAAGCAGCGCTCGCACTCAGGGCACGAGTGTGTGGCGGGGCGCGAGTGGGTCTTCTGGTGTTTGAGCAGATGCTGCTTCTGGCTAAAGCGCCTCTCGCACTCGGGGCAGCAGAAAGGCCGCTCGCCCGTGTGGTGCCGCTGGTGGCGCGCCAGGTTCGGCTTCTGGCTGAAGCTCTTGCCACACTTGCCGCAGAGGTACGGCTTCTCCCCCGTGTGGGTGCGCTGGTGGATCTTCAGGGATGACCACCAGCTGAACCTCTTCCCGCAGTCCAGGCACACAAAGTGACCCTCCCCAGCAGAAAACTGGGAGCTTGGCGCGGTGGGAACTGCCACCGAAGCCCGGCCTGCCAGTCCCCCATCCTGCTCAGTGGAGGGGGCCCACCTGGGACCCCCAGTCTCCTCTTGTTCCCCCAAGACTCGAGGCTTCCCCATGGTCTGGCATGGTGGGAAGCCCTGAGGCTGCTGGAAAATATTTTCCTTATCTTTCTCTGAAAGCATGGCCTGGGGCACCAGCGTCTGGAGCAGCCACTCCTGCTTCTCTTGTTTTATCTTCATCACTAGTCCACCTCCTGCAGGAGGCAAAGGGAAGAGATGGGGAGAGATTACTCACTGCACGGTGGGATGGACAGAAAGAGTGGGAGAGAGGAAAGGAAGTGGCAGGAGGGCAGAGAATAGAAGAAAAATAAGGCAGTAAAAAAAGAATGCAGAAGAAAAAGATTTTAAAATGGAGGGAAGAAAATAGGAAGAAAATGAGGGGAAAAGAGAAAGCAAATAAAGTAGAGACAGATAGAAAGGACAATATGATAAGGGAAGGTTGAGGTATGAAGAAGGGCAGAGAGAAAAGCAATACAAGAAAAGAAAGAATCACAGCTGTGCCAAGGATGAGGAGCTCCACAGCATGGGTTGAAGCTGCTTTCTCTAGCCTAAGGTCGAGAAGGTGTCCTGGGCCACCTGGCCCAGAAGATGCAGAGAAGGTTAAAGAAACCAATCCAGTGGTATTATCTGACCCAGGAACAAGAAGAAAATGGTCAAGTCTCCAAAAAAAAAATACCATTCTTTTTCTAAGAGAACAGCTGTGCTGAGAGCCTTGTAGGCACGTGGGTCCTAGTCCCTCGGTGAATAGGGGTGCCCATACCCCATGTCCCCAGCTGCTGCCCATCTCTCCTTCTGCCTGCCTCCCCCTGCCCCCCACACCAGGGCAGGAACCAGCATACATGTACACCTCACCTGTTGGCAACCTCACCTTCCTTGGACAAAATCAAGAAGAAAGTAGATCACAAAGGCCTCTGGGCACCCAAAGTAGGTGCCTATATTAAATCAAATCCACTTTCCTCACGGATCCTGCAGCACTCTGCTCCTAGCCCACACCTTACACTGCACACAGGTCTACCAGATGTCGTTTGTTTTCCTAGCTCAAGGACATAGGACATGATGAAAAGAGGACTGCTACAAACACAAAAGATTACTGTATGATTCCATGTTTATGAAATTAAAAGCTGGCCAAGCTAATCAATGAGTTAAAAGTCAGGACAAAGGCTCCCCTTACAGAGGGCATTGTGACTGCAAGAAGGCATGAGGGGCTTCTGGGTTCTGGCAACGTTCTCTTTCTTGATCTGGGTGCTGGTTCCATGGGCTTGTTCACCTTAGAAGAATTTATAGAGCCTGTGATATATGTACTTTTCTGCATGTACTTTACTGAAAATTTACATTTAAAGAGACCTAAAAAACTAAAGAGGTCTTCTAGAAGCAAGTGTTAGGAAACAGCTGTGAACAAAGAAAAACTATAAACACATGCCAATATTAAAAAGACAACAAAATAAACCCAAAATAAAAGCAGAAATGCTAGGATAAAGGGAATATATAGATATAAAAAGGATTCTGAAAATTCTAAACTTCTACATACAGACTTTATATCAGTAAACTTGAAAAATCTATATAAAGAAGACGATTTTATGAGAAAATATAAATTAACAAAACTGAAGAGGAGTAAGTAGAAATCCTGACTAGATAAACAAAATAGAAGAGATTGGAAAGAAAGCTGAGGCTCTACTTCTAAAATGGGTAAAAGGTCCATATAATTGCACAAGCAAATTTTACTAAAATGTCAAAGGTTTATTCCCAGCTTACACAGAATATCACAGTGATTAGGAGGAAAGGAAGGGAGTGGGGAGTGAGTCTATAAAACTAGCATAACTCCAGTATCAAAACAAGACAAAAACGGGCAGGGGAGAGGTGGAGGTAGGCAGGAAATCACTGGTTTAACATTCTTAGGAACATAGATACAAAAAAAAAAAAAAAAAAAAAAAAAAAAAAGAAATTGCAAAGCAAGTTTTGTGGTATTAAAAGAATAACACCTCATGACCTTGGTGGGGTTTTCCCCAGGAAAGCAAAAATGGCTCAACTTAATAAACGTTAACAGTCTTATATCATCTCAATGGATGCCCAGAAGTCATATGATAAAATTCAAGATCATTTCTGGAGGGAAGAAAAGGAGGAGGAGGAAGGGAAAGAGGGAACAAGGAAGGAGGGAGGGGGGAAGGAGGAAGAGAGGGAGGGAGGGAAAGAAGGAAGAACCTCTTAATAATCTAGGAATAAAAGGACACTTTCATAAGCTGACAAAGGATCTATACTAGAAATCTACAGTGAACAAAACCGAAGGCAAAAGATGAGAAGCCCATTAAAGACAGGAACAAAACAAGGGTGCTCACCATCACTCACTTTACTCAACACTGAAACTGAGGCGCTAGCCAAAGCACAGGGAAAAGAGAACACTATATAAATATTGGAAAGGATATTTCCAATTGCTGCTAATGAATAACCTAGAATGTGCCACAGAATCCACTGACAAAGTATTAGAGCTAAAGAGTTCAACAAGATCATGAGATTCAAAAGCACACAAAAATTATTAACTTTTCTTTCATGGCAATAAAAGTTATAACCAGGAATAAATCTAATAAACACGCAAAACTTATACAAAGAAAACGATTAGGGGAGTGAACAAACTCTAGTGATTGAGTGCCTGCTTCCCATGTATGAGGTCTTGGGTTCAATCCCTTGTGACTTCTTAAAATAAAAAAAACAATTAAACTTTAGTGAAGGGATAAGGAAAAGCTCAATGAAAGAAAGGACAGTTATATCATATTCCTAGATGAGAAGGCTAAGAACCTCTTCACTCCAAAATAATGTTTAAATTCAGTATAAACCTAATTATATAAACTATAAAATTTACAATGTACATAAACTTCCCAGAAAATTCTAAAAATGAACAAGGAAGAATTTGGCTTATATGATGGAACAACTGACTACCTTTTTGGGAAAAATATTTAAGTTAGAGTTCTAGTTCATATAGCTTACAAAAATCAATTCCAGATGGGCTTAAGGGCTGGTTTAAAATTTTAAAAAAGACAATACAAGTATTAGGAAGTATTAGAAATAATTAAATCTAGAAATAATTTAAAACCTTTTAAACAAGATACAAAACATTCTATAACAAAAGATACTAAAAATAAGTAAAATAGAAATAACAGTTTAGGAAAGGGTTTTCCTGAAAACTTCTGAATAATGGAAATGTTTTATATCTGAGCTGTCCAATACAATACCCTCTAGCCACAATGTGGTTACTGAGCACATTAGATGTGGCTAGCATACCTGAAGAATTCAATTTTTAAACTGAATTTAAATTAATTTAAATCTAAATTTAATAGCCATATGTAACTAGTGGTTATCATACTACACAGCACAAGTCTAGAAAAAAATGGAATGGCTAAAGGATTCATATGAAGCATATATAAAGAATTCATGGGGGGCAGATGTGGCTCAAATGGTTGGGCGTCCGTCTCCCATATGGAGGGACCTGGGTTTGGACCCTGGGACCTCCCGGTAAAAAAAAAAAGAATTCATGTACATAGGTAAATCAGAGAAGAGAGAAATGTCCAATAGACATATGAAAAGAGGCTCAACCTCACTAATATATCAGCAAAATGCAAAATAATGTAACAGCAAAGCATCTTATCATCTATCACGCTAGCAAAACTAGAAAGATCGATAACATCCCTACCTCACACCCATACATGGAAACTATGTAGGAAAACAAGTACACATGTGGGAATGCTGGAAGCAAAAACTGGTTCAGACTTTTGGGGGTACAATTTAACAGTGCTTATTAAAATTGTAAATTTAACCTTCTACCCCATTTATCAAGCAATTTCACTCTTGGGGTTTAACCTAAGAAATATTTACATATGAGTGCAAGAGGAATGTTCAAGAATATTCATTTAAGTGCTATTTATAATACTAAAACATTGAAAACAATCTAATTACCCATCAATAAGAGAATAGTTTAAAAAAAAAATACTCACCCCCTTCATAATATGGAATATTATGCCACAATTAAAAAGAATTAAGGGTGTGATATGTACTAATGTGGAAAAACTTCTAAAACTTTATTTTTTTAATTTTTAAAAATTTTTTGAGGTACCAGGGACTGGGGATTGAACCCGGGACTTTGTATGTGGGAAGCTGACACTCAACCACTGTGCCACATCAGCTTCCCTGAGTTGGTTTTTTCATTTGTTTTGCTTGTTTGTTTTTGTTTTTTCAGGAGGCACCGGAAACCGAACCTGGGACCTCCCATGTGGGAGGCGGGCACTCAACCATTTGAGCCACATTTGCTCCCTTAAAACATTTTAAGAGAAAAAAAAAATCAAGTTGAAAACAATATGAAGTTTGATCCCATTTATGAAAAATAAAACTATATGTCTCTATGTACATATATATGCATGAGCCACTATGATTCACACCAAAATGAAAATGGGGGTTACTCTGTGGGTGATATGGACGATAGTGCAACTGGATGGGAGGTCAAAGGGGACTGTTACTTTTATCTATATTTCTGAATTTTTATAAGAATGTTCAAATATTATAATTTTTAAATCTTTAAAAATTTCTAAGAAATAAAGAAAAACACTGAAAATGCCTCTAATCTGGGGGCCTTTAGTTTAGAACCAAAGAGCTCTACGCCACTCCACAGCTGCCAAGATCATCAGGAGAACACAGAAAATGTCCGGACCCTGGGGGGGCGCCCCCCCCGGGCAGAGCATGAAAAGTACCTTTAAAGAGCCAGTTTTCCTCCTGGCAAAATAACTGTGATACTCCCCAGGTGTAAGTCATTTTGGTAGGAATAATAATTTGGAAACAGAATATCCTCAAGTGCTTTTAATTTTATATTGGCAGGAATTGAGCACCCAAGTCTAAAAAGTTTACGTGATCATGTGTTTCTTTTGCTGCACTGACATGTTGGCCAGTGGAAAATTTTAATGGTGCTAGGTGTCCAAACTGGCACCTAGCCAGTGGTGAGAGGTGCGCCATTTGTCCCTGAGTGAAGGCATCGTTAATGCTCTACAGGCCCACAAAAGTGGTTGTCTTGCCCTGATCAAACTTGGCCTTGACATCCATCATACGTGTCTGCTGGCTGGGAAGGCCAGCCCTCCCCAGGCCAGACAGATGGCCTGGGCCTGCAAGTCCCAGAATGCCAGCACAGTGTGCTCTGGTCTCCACCGGCTGAAGGGCCCTGGAAGAGTAGAAAGGAATTGTTGTGTGTGTGAAATGTAAACCCTGCACACCTACCCTGGGCCCTAAGACTTAGGGATGGTGTGTGCTGACCTGTAAAGTTTGTGTCTGAACTTCAGTTTGTCACTCGGGCACATGCCCTTAGGGCACAGGTAGTAACACAACCGAAAATAGGGTCTCCATAACTCCCTTTGCAAAGAGCCCTGAAACAATGAGAGTGCTCCTCAGTCATCATTAAAAGGATCTCTGGCTTTTAAAAAAAAATTCTAAATAGTTCAGCTAATATTTAAAAGGTGCTTTAGAGGTAAGCTCTCCATGACCTGACAAACGGCCATCCAGAATGACTCCCACCCTCCAGTTTGTCTGGCTGACCTGAGGCTGTGGATGGTGTGTGTCCCAGCCTCAAGGCACCCAGCTCTAGGTGGCGATGATTTAAACACCCATTGCTGGCCAAGAACAATACAGCTGCAGCCCAATGCCTGGACCTTAGTGCCTCCAAACAGTCCGTCCAGTGTTTTCCAAACTAAAACCACAGGGTTAGAGAGGGGCTGCTGGACTCCGTCTCTCGCTTCTACCACAGCCATCTCGCTGCTATCAGGCGTCTGTTAGATTCCACTTGGTTTTTATCTGGAAAAAGGGGCCCTTCTGCTAAAAAGTTTGGAACAGTCTGGTCTAGGCTTTACTGCAATGTCAGTAGCACACACTTACGGCACACAGAATGCTTTCAGTGTTCCAAAGTGAGAACCTGCACACCCAACCCCTGGCATCTCGGGAGGAAAAGGCACTCCAGACTGGGGAATGGGCTGGCCGTGATCCCTTGAAAAGTCTGCCAAGAAAGACCAGACTTCCTGCACTGAGTCCTAGCATGGTGGGTTTTTCCAGACATCACACTGTCCCCCTTTGAACTTGCTGATTCACTTCTTCTGTACCCTATTGCCTGATTTTTGTCTCCATCTAAAGCCCATCAAAATGATGATTCTGGCAGGGGAGGCAGTTCTCCCCACAGGGGCAGAGGGGCATGTGCTCCCAGGTCCATTGGGCAACTCCCCTGGAGCTGGGAGAAAAGTGATGACCTGATTCATTGCCTAGGGGTCCCGAGGCACCCACAGCCCCAACTACGCCGGGCAGGGCTTTGCCACAGAGGCTGGTCAGAGCTGCTCCCAGCTGCCAGGGTCTGCCTTCATCCCCACAGTGCAGGGATGTGGGGAGGGCTTCAGCCGAGATCAGAGGACTCAAAAGGAGTATTCCACCTGCAGCAGCACTTGCCTGGGAGAGCCCAAAACTGACTGCTGCATTTCAAAACAACCAACTTTACCAGCTTTAGCTGATAAAGACCATGAACTTGAAAGCTTCACTGGACCTAAATGAAGGCACTTTCCTGACCAATGAACAAAAGGGCTTGTTTTAACTAACTGTGTACAGATCTAGGGACTCATTATGTCCTACCCAGAGTGCTAATTTCCAATGTTTAATTAGCATAACCACCAAGCTGTTCTAGCACTTTAAACAATAAAACTGACTTTCCTCCTCTGTAAATTCCTTACTTTTTTTTTAGGAAGTACTGGGGATTGAACCCAGGACCTCACACATGGGAAGCAGGTGCTCAACCTTCAACCACTAAGCTACACCCACTCCCCAGTTCTGCAAATTTCCACACGGGTGTGTGTTCACTTACCTGGCAAGTTAATGGGCTGAGCTTTGTCTTTTTTTTTTTTAGCTCCTCTAGTCTTTGTCCCATTCTTTGACATGACCTTCAATATCGTTTAGTTCACCCTGAAATTCTACAATTTTAAAAGCTACTGGGTGAGCTACTGGCAGCAGCTCATGCTCAGCTACAGAGAGGACAAAGGCAGGCAGTCCTGTGAGGAGGTGTCTGGTTGGCTTCCAGCCTTCTCCATCATCTCTCTCTTACCTGTGCTGTCACCAGCCAGGCCACTCTCCATCCTTGGAGGCTTCCTGAGACATCAGCATGGGCTGGGTCCCTGCCCTGCCATCTGTGGATAAGATGGGAGCAAAAGAAAGAGAATTGGCCTTTAGGACAAGGAAGAAAACTGGTCTCATGCCACTTCCTGGAATGCACTCTTTTTCAAAGAGCTTTTCTTTCACTTACCTCATTTGGAATTTGCAGGCTTTTTTAAATTGCACACATACACCTCACCTGCTTGGCAGGTAAAATGGGTGCATTTCCCATTTTACAAAGCAGAAACTGAAGCCAGAGAGGGCCACTGACATGCCCAAAGTTACAGAGAGGGTTAAATGGCAAAGCTGGGCAAGAACCCCGATCTAACTTCCAGTCTAAGCTTCATGCCCCCTACCCCTGAATGTCTGCAAGAGTGGGTGTGAAGGGTGCCATGTGTGAGAACCAGGAGGCTCAGGAGTTTAGAGATGTGTTTGGGATCTCTGAGGGGGTGGGCATGAAGACCACAACCACAGAGCTGCCCTGTGAATGACGAAGTCTTCAGGGCCACTCCCCTGGAAGCCAGAACTGACCCTCAAGTTTTCTGAAATTACTGGCCTCCTGTCTTTCAAAGTTCCCTTCCATGTTCCAGCACAAGCCCTTCCAGGGAGACCCCCACAGCCACCCCTCTATGTACCACAAAAATATACAGTCAACTCTGGGTACTAGTTTGTCCCTAGTTAACTGATCCGGGGCGCATCTTTTTTGTTCTGCCCAAGCGTTCTCAACATTTCACGACTTGCTCATTGCATGCCTGGAACATGATCCGGGGATAGGTCAGGCCGCTGCATCTCACGTGCTCCAAGGGCGCTCCTGCGCCGGCCTTGGCGCGGGCTCTTCCCTGTGTGGAAGGCTCTTTCCCTGTGACTCCCTCCCTCCCTTCTTTCAGGTCTCTGCTTACGTGTCACCTTCTCACAGGCCTTCCCTGACCACTCCGTATATGAAGCCACAACCCTAACTCCACCTCATGTTCCTTCTGCCCCTGCATTGTGTTTGACCTCCGTGACTCTGTGTGCCTCTGGACATGGTATTTACTTGTCTGCTCACGAATGCATCGCCAGTGCCTAGAATGGAGCCCAGCGTATAGACAGAACTTCCTGTGTGTGGGTTAAAAGCGCTGCTGGGTTTGAACTGCAGCTCAGAGCAGGATGGGCAGGCAGCCTAGCAGCTTACTTTATCCACACTGGCGACATGTGCTGTCCCTCTAGCGACAGGGATCTTGTTTCATGGGCCTGTATCCCTTAGCACCAGCATTCACCACGGCCCCAGCACGGATCAGTGGCTGGCTCTCTGCAGAGACGCTGAGCTTGTGCTGCCACCCTGAAGGGGAACTTCTCCAGGCTTCCTTTACAGGGCACCATGGCTCAGAAACCTTCACAGGAAAACCCAGGCTTCCCTCACTGCCCACCCCCAGGCTCTGCCCGAACCTGCAGCGCTAGGGTCTCCTCTCCCAGTTCCCCTCCCAGTGTCCACCCAGCTGAGAATGTGGACTCTGACCACAGGGATGGGGGGCTGAGGGGCCAGTTGTTAAACATCTCTCCTGCAGTTTCTTTTTTTTTTTTAAAGATTTTATTTATTTATTCATTTATCCACCCCCTGCTGCTTGTGCTCGCTGGGTCAGCCAACCACACCGTGCGGGCGGGCCCGCCCCCACCAGGAGGTCCCGGGAACCGAACCCGGGGCCTCCCATATGGCAAACGGGAGCCCCACCGATTGAGCCACAGCCGCTTCCCTCCTGCAGTTTCTTATAAACACCACAACCTGCTCGTGGCACAGAGAAAAGGTGGGCAGCAACGAGAGGAGGGAAGAGGCCCCATCCATCAGGCGTCCTGCTTCCTTCCTCCCCACTCACTCGCCTGCAGGTTATTTTGTGTGAGCTTCTGTGCCCCATGCCTTGCGAAACCTCTCATAGAACTGCAGGTTTAATGTCCATCTAAAACGGCTCAGAGGACTGGCAAAAAGAGAGGTCACTTCAGTGTGGACAAACTCAGGTGGGAGGCATCAGAGGCCCAGGCTACGAACTCGGGGACAGAGGAGTAGGACTAGGCCTTATTCACAAACCTCCCCCACAACTAGAGGCCGCTTAAGCCAAAGCAAAGACAGTCCCACTTTACCCCCACTGCCTTCCAAGATGTATTAAGTCCTAAAAATAGACTCAGGCGCAGAAGGGCTTAAGTTCTTGAGTGACAGATCCACAGTGAGATGTCCAGAGCTGTTTATCCAGCACCCCTCAGCACTTCTGTCAGAGCCACATCCAGGCTCAGGGAAAGCAGGGCTGTGGCCTATAGAAGAGAAGTAGAAAAAGGAGGAAGGGACTGAAAGATAAGGAAATGAGAGGAGAAAGGGATAAAAAGGGAGAAGGCAGGCCATGTCTTTGGGTGCCTAGATCCCTCTGTGTGAATGTTATGGAAAACAGGGCCACCAGGTATCCTGCCGACAAAAACCCTGGAAAAGCTGAGCCAAGGAAAGCCTGCCTGGGCAGACAATTCTTCCCAGGTCCATCCCACCACCATGTATGCTTTGCCCCAGGCAGCAACTCTTCTACCTTCCTCTCTCACTCAGCCTCCGCACCCTGCCATGCCACGCTGCGCCCACCTCACCCACCATCTGCCCTGCCCACCGGAACCCATTACTCAGCTGATGCTGGAAAGATCGCCGGAACCCAGGCTAGCAAGCTGCCCAGCAACACACCCCCATTCAGGAAAGAGGAGTCAATACCCACACTGTCTCTGAAGGTTATTTAATCAATCCCAAAGTGCCCTGACCCCAATCTCTGAACAACCTTCCCTTCCACTGCCCAGCAAATTCTGCAGAGAACAGGGTACATACACTGTATGACCAGCTGCAGTTTAAGGGACAGGCCTGGTCACCTCCCCTAGCCTACCATCAGCTCCGGACCCACGCTTCGCCCCACTCGCTGCACTCAGTCAGGCTGCACGGAGCTAACAGTGGCCTCAATGGGACAGCCTCAGCCAGGCAGCAGCTGCCATGACAACTGCTGAGGCCACACAAAGGAGGGACTGTGGCCTGTGGCAGGTGGTAACATTTGGGGGCAGGGGAAAGGTAACAAAGGAGCTTTGGCTTTGGTGGTGGTGGTGGGGGTAGAGAGACAGCAGCTGGAGTGACACAGGCCAGGAAGAGGCAGTTCAGGGACATGTCCAGCTCTTTCTACATCCTCCCAAGCCTCACTGCCCTGGAACTTTCTCACCAACTGTACACTCAGGCCACAGGTGGGGAAGTGAGAAGTGGATAGGTGCCTCCAATCCTCTGTCACCAGTGGGCTGGGCCTGCCTACATGACTTCCACCGGGAGGTGAGGGTGGAGGGGTCGGCATCTCCCCAGACCCCGGCCAAAGGCCCGGCCAGCAGGCCCTTATCAGTGAATGGGCCCCCAACCTGCAGCCACGGCCTGATCTTCATCACACCACCAACCCCTTCCCCTCACAGGAAATCACGGCAGGAGAAGACCTCCTCATGGTGCCCCCCTCCAAATGTCAAGCTGAGTCCCCCTCGCCCCCTGTGCCTGCTTTGTCCAGCGGAGGCCACCATACTTCCCAAAAGGCCTGCACCTTCCTTCTTAACCACATCCTTCCCTGCCCTCAGCCGGTTTAACCCATTTCACTCTCAGTGGGCTTCCCCCCCTCCCAATCTCCCCGCTCCCTATCCCCACCTTCTCTCACATGCTCTTAGAGTTTAGTTCACAGATAGCTGCTATCTGCCTGGTCACTCTCCTTAGTCTCATTTCCTCTGATTTCCCTGGCGGCAGACTTCCCCTCTCCTTGCCCTGACCCACCATGGGAGCTCATTTAGGGTTAGACCCATAGGAAACAAGATGCCAGACTGGGTCCCAGGCCGACATTTCTAAGGGGCAGACTTAAGGTGGACTGGTTCCAGCCAACTCTCCAACCCCTCCACTGAGGGACAGTAGCGGGAGGAGGAAGTCCAGACGACAAGGCACTAGCGTGTGTTCCACAAGGGGGGATCTATTAGTGTGCTCTTAGCCTGCTCCCCGATGCACAGGCTCTTCACCTCCTACACCCTCATTTATTTGAGGCGAGTGTGGGGTGTTTGTCTGAATGCCTCCATATTGATCTGGATATGGAAAGAAGAAGGGGTGGTCGACCAGGATTTAAAAAGGGACAGGGAAAGTATGTCATTTGCTGAGCACCAGCAACGTGCCAAGCACTCTCTCTCTGCGGGGCACTTAGCATCACCCATTTCATCCTTGGCAACTGTGAGAGACAGCTAAGGAAGCTATGGCTCAGAGAAGTTAATAATTTGCTCAAGGTCACTCAGCTAGTAAATGCTGGAGCCAGGATCAAACTGGAGTCAGCTTGCACCCGCAGCTGGGGCTTTTTCTACTGGACCATGTTGCTCCCAAGAGGCACCTACAGTGGAGTCAAAACCTAAACCACCAGTCCCTAAATTTGAGGAGTTTGACTTCTACACCCATATGTAGTCATTTAAATTAAATAAAAAGTTCAGTTCCTCAATCAAGTGCTCAATGGCCACATATGGGTAGATCATAATGGACAGCAGGGAATACACCCCCTCATTGTGGCAAGTTCTAGACTGTAAGCTCCAGGAAGGCAGGACCTCATCCTGCCCCATCTCTGAGGTATAGAAGGTGCTCAATAGATAATGAATGAATGAATGAATGAATGAGAAAAATGGAGGACTCTGGAGAGGTAGATCCTCTGGCCACAGTCCTATATCATCAATAAAAAATAACTCAGGGAAGCGGATGTGGCTCAAGCGATTGGGCTCATTCCTACCACATGGAAGGTCCATGGTTTGGTTCCTGGTGCCTCCTAAAGAAGGCAGCGAGCTGGCGCAACAAGATGACGCAACAAGAGACACAAGAAGAAAAACATAATAAGAGACACAACAAAGCAGGGAGCAGAGGTTCCCAGTGCCTCCTAAAGAGGACAAGCAGGATGGCGAGCTGGCATGACAGGCAGGTGCAGCAAGCTGATATGACAAAATGACACAACAAGAGACACAAGAGGAAAAATATAACGAGAGACACAGCAAAGCAGGGCATGGAGGTGGCTTCAGTGATTAGGTGCCTCGCTCCCACATTGGAGATCCTGGGTTCAATTCCCGGTGCCTTCTAAAGAAACAAGGAAGACAAACAGACACAGCAAGTGTAAACAATGAGGGGGTGGGGAAAGATAAATAAATAAGATAAATCTTTAAAACAAAACAAAAAAACCCAGATACTCGAAATATAATAATAACAATAATAATTCAGGGCAAATCAAAGATTCTCTGCCTGAGAAACTGATTTCAGTTAATATCTGTTGATATTTTAATATTAAATATACAATCAGGGAAGCGGCTGTGGCTCAATCAGTAGGGCTCCCGTTTACCATATGGGAGGCCCCGGGTTCAGTTCCCGGGGCCTCCTGGTGAAGGCAAGCCCACCCGCACGGCGTGGTTAGCTGACCCAGTGAGCACAAGCAGCAAGGGGGGGATAAATGAATAAATAAATTTAAAAAAATAAAAAAATAAAATAAAAAAAATAAATATACAATCATAAGCATAGCATAAGAATTTTTTTTTTTAGCATAAGAAATTGATATCAATACTAAATGCATACACACATACATCCAGAGACAACCATATCTAAACACAGCTAAGTAAACAAAATTTCAAAGATACAAAGAAACAGATATGAGAATTCCTGCAAAACTGGATATGCAAAATACAAAGAAATTGGGATATTAAAAAAAAAGATATACATACATATTCACAGAAACACAAATGTGCCATTGTGAACCATGTAAGCACAAATCACTTCACAGCACATACATGGAAACAGAAATGCACACAAATACCCTCACACAGGCATGGCCACCCCAAGCGGGCCTACCTGCCCCAAGGAACAGAACTCGGGGAAGCAGAAACAGAAGCAATATATCTCCAAGGAGTCAGGCAGTTACCAGCAGAGCTGGGAGGCAATATGGATGGGGAACAGTCGCCTACTGGGTTGCCTGTCCTGGGGTCATGAGGTGGGTAAGGGCTGCAGCTGACTGGGGAGAAGCTGGGGTGGGACAGAATTCCCAGAAAGGGAATCAGGTCGTGCCCAGATGGGCTAGGCCCGGCAGGGGGTCTGGCCCATGGGGAAGCAGCAGGCCCTTTCCCCTTTGGCCAGCTTTGCATGACCCTGACCCCTTCCCCCATTCAGGGCTGGCTCCTTGTCCCAAGTCTTCCCCTTGAAGTCTACTCCCAAAGGCTGGTGGAGGTCTCCCAGGGCATGGCCCACCTCTCAGACTTTTTTCAAGGCTGACCTTCAACCCTGTCCCTCTCCTTAGGACCCCAGTCCCACACATCAGGCCCATGTCATACTGGACTGGTAGTCAGGAGCCCTAAGTTCTAGTCCCACCTGTCACTAACCCACGGCTTGTCCTTGGCAAATCACTTCACCTGTTGGCCAGAGGTTCCTAAAGGTGAGTGTGACTGAAAACACCTGCTCCACGGGTTTCTTATGAGCATCAAATGAGGCAAGTCTTTGAGAACACTCTACTTGCTGAACCCTATAAACTGGGCAGGATCTTTTTTTTCTCCCATTATAATTGTCTGAGAACAATCCACACCTACATTTTATAAGCCCTCTCTCCAAACATCACCTCTGCTGGATCACTCTTCCTAAAACATCACTCCTTCAAGCTGCTTAACAATCTTCAGAGGCTCCGCAGTGCCCACACAATAGCGTCCGAACTCAGCTCAGTAATTTGAGCTTGGCTTGGCAGGAGGAAGAGGCTCCAGGCCGCCCCAGGTAGTGGCTCAGCTGACCCTCAAGCCCTGGAGCGGAGGTTTGGTGGTGGTGGTGGAGGGGCTTCCCCTGGGCTGGGTGAAGAGCATGTGTTGGGGTGCAAAAGCAGAAATATTCAAGACACAGTGCAGACATGGACTGGGTTAGAGGTGCCCAGGATGGAGGGTGGAGGGGGCTGTGTGGGCAGCAGTAAGGAGGCACGGAAGGGGGCTACAGAGTGGTGCTGAAGGCCAGGTAGGGGAGCCTGAACCTCTGGTGAAAGAACAGAGAGCCTTGGGAAACTTCCACTGGCCTTGAGCTCAAAAGCTCAGCTCAGGAGGTGAGCCCCAATAGCCATACCCCCAAATTAGGGGGGCAGGACAGCCAGCCTGGTCCCTCTCTCCCAAAACCTGGTTCCATAGTTACCGTGCCCTCCCGGAAGGGCCAGCCCTGCCCCTGCCCCTGCCCCACGGCCCTGACCACGGGGGTTTTGCTCCAGCTGGATAGCCAGCTCCTGCTCCAGGGCCAGTCCCACGTCCCTGGTTCCATCAGACTTCACACCCTCCTCTCATCTAGAGTCTATGAACCAAGGAGGACATGCAAGCTAAATGCCAATAAATGGTTTTAAAATGTGGTCACAAAGGCAGCAGAATTACTGCCAGGACCACAGAGAAACAAGCATGCCCACAGAGGCCCTAGCTCGGAAGGCGAGCGCCCCTCCAGCGCCTCTAGTGCTGCCTCCACCCTGGCACACCCAGTATCCTCTCTCCAACTCCCATGACAATTCTCTTATCCCCACCTGGGTCCACCTGCCCCACCCCATCTTCCTCTCCCATCACCATCCTCCTGCTGCTCAAAAACCCTCTCTTCTCTCCAACTTCCCCACCATCTTACTCAGCGGAAGATCAAGTCACCCATTACACTCCCCACGTTTACCCTTCTTCAAGCCCTGCCCCTTCCTCCCTCTTCCTATTCCACCATCTTCAGACCTCAGTCTCCCACACACTCTGGTCCTCACTCCTAGGAGAGAGCATCCCATCATCCCAAAGAAAGAGCACACTGTAGTGGGAAAGCTGTCAGGCCCGAGACCTTGAACTGGGTTGGTTTTGCTTCTGGGTAGCTTCTGGTTAGCAGTTAACTTGGCTTCTCTGGGCCTCAGTTTCCCCATCTGCAAATGGAAATAATTCTTGCTCCTATGTATAGAATTGCTATATCACGTGGGGAAGGGAGCAGTGTGAAAGGATTCTGAAAAAATGTTTATGAGCTGCAAAACAAATTCTTTTTAGGTCATTGCTGTTGCCATCATCCCCTCCCCACTCCCCAAACTCTAAGAAATGTGCCTCAGGGTCTCCCTGATATGAAGAGCCTGCCTGGTTTAGTGACTTCAGTCTGCTACCAGCATTCCCTGGGCACCAGGACATGACAGCCTTACTCCACCATACCTGCCCAGAGGCTGAGGCACTTCCTTCCAAGACGTCTGCCTCTGCTCTGGTAGGACTGTCTCATTTGCTGTCTCCCCTGCTCCACGCCTGAGTCCCACACCTTGGCATCCCTTGTTCACCCCATCTCCCTTTCCAGGAGAACAGTACTCATATTTCTCTGCCCCAAATCTAGCACTTAGGAGACACCAGGGCCTGGGGAACCCCCACTATCTTACCTAAAGGCAAGGGATGAAACCAACTAACGATCCTTTGATTCGTTGTCTCCTTTTAATTTAGAAACACTTTTCACCTCTTGCTGCATTCAAAGAACCTTAGGAAAGTATCTCCTACAACAAAGGAGGAAAGTGAGGCTGGGAAAGGTGGTTAGAACTTAGGTCTCCCGTTGCACACCCCTGAGCACCCCCAGCCCTAGGACACCTTGCCTTGGATTCCTCGACATCACCCTCACCAGGAGGGCAGAACATCAACCATGGGCTGTGCACTTGTCCAGGGCATTCCTTGCCTCTGCTGGTGGGGGTGGTGGTGGTGGTGGTGGAGGCGGGCTGGAATCTTCATCAGTTCATCAGGCCTCTCAGAAATGTCCCCACCTGTCCCATGACAGAGCACAAACTCCCTGGAGTGCTCGCCAAGGCTTTCCAGCCACCCATCCTCTGCACCAGACTGGTCGACTGGCACCAATGGATGCCATTTAGCCTTTTCTACCACCACTACCCCTACCTGGAACACACTCTTCTGACATCTCCACCTTCCGACCCACACTCACCTCTCAGTCTTTCCCATCCTTCAAGGCCACACCAAGGTCCTCAGGGATCACTCCCTGCTATTGTCTGAGCCACTCACTAGTGCTTCTACCATTGCCTTGCATTGCTTTGACCTTGAACTGTATTTAAATCTTGTTATAGTTAACACTAGACTATTAAGTGGCAAAGAATATGCCATTTTTAGCCTTGAGACACAATCTTACCCCAAATCTAGACTGGCTCTGCTTAGATGAACACACAGTCCATGTTTATTGAATTGAATCTGAGCATGCCCAGAGCACCTCCCCAAGACGCTTCCTAGCTTGCCAGCCCACCGTGATCCTGGCCATTCTCCCAACATGAGGAGCAGAGAGAAGGTCCACTGAGAGGGGGCAAGCTGCAGCCCGAGAGGGAAGCTCTCCGCCATAGGCCTTTGTCTCCAGATCTGACATCTCTTCTGAACTTCTTCCCCTCACAAATGACTTCCCTTCTTCCAGGCTCCTGGACCGGGGGGGGGGGGCTCTTCTGCAGGCACTGAACCATTCTATGAGCAGCACCCCTCTCTCCAGCAGGTGACCCTGCTGACCTCTTTCCTTCTCTCCTGGTTCACATGCCACCTCTCACCTCTCTGGCTCCTTCTCAACCTCTACAGGCTCCTCTTCCTCCACTCCCTCCTCAAATCTTGGTGTCCCTAAGGGTTCTGCCCTTTGCACTACTCTGTTTCCTTTCCCTCGATTTTCTTCAACCATTACCTGAACAATGACTCTCAATCTGTATTTCAATTCTAGGCCCCTGCCTGGACTCCAGACCCAAATACTCAACTACTTTCTAGACATCTCCATTTGGATGTCTCACAGGATCTCAAACTCCACTCCCCCCCCAATCCTGCTCCACTTCCTGCATTCCCCAACTATCCCACTTAGCAACAGGTACCTCCACCCACGTAGCTGCCCACACCAATACCTGGTAATCTGGTATCCATCTTCTCCTTCACCCTCACCGTCACAAGCAGTAGTTGACTAGGTCCTATCTTGAATATCTACTGCCACTGCCTTAGTTCAGGCCTCACCACATCTCACTGGATTACTGCAGCAGTTTTATTGCTTATCTTGCCCGCTCCAATCCATCCCCACCAGATCCCAAAGCAATTTTTCTAAAATTGAAATTTTCCCACGTTACTATTTTGCTTAATATACTTCAATGGCTCCCCCAACACTTTCAGATGCAGCTAAAAATTTCATGGTAAGGCCGTTCAAAATCTGGCCTCTGCTAACCTCTCCCCACCCCACACCCCCGGGATACCCCCATTCTCCCAGTATGCGGTCCCCTGAAGGTGCCACGTCCACAAATGCCCGTGACCTGCCTTGGAATGCCCTTGCCCAAATACTTCCTTTCCCAGCCCTGATCAGGGATCACCTTTCACCAGGGAGCCTCTTTGGATCCTAGTCAGAGGTGCTGTCTCTGTTTAACCTGTACACCCCCCAACCCTGTGCCATCTACATGGTATAATATTTTGTGTCTCCACAACCAGACTATAAACATCTTAACACAGGAAGTGCATCTCTCTCAACACCTAGCACAAGGTTCCACTGTAAAGCACCAATAAGAATTTTAATAAGAAGCATTGAAATAAGAGAAATTTCAGTCCAAAATAGATTAGAAGCACAGAATTATGGAACCTTTGAGCCAGAAGACTCATATAATCTCCTCTCTCCAATTTTATAGATGAACATGGGGACCCAAAAAGAAGAGTTAATGGTGGAGCCTGAATTATGACAGCTACCTCCAACCTCTGGGGCTTTGAGCACCCCAATCCCATCTTTGGCTGACCAAGACCCATTCCACACTCCACCTTGCCCAAAGGCCTGAAGGCGGCTTATTTCTATATGTTTCACCTCTACAGGGGAGGAAAGCCCCAAACCCTGGCACCCCACCCCTACTGAATTCTTAGGTAGTGCCCACTTTCTTGGAACGGTGATTTCTGGAACACTCCCTACACACACACTCCCGACTTCTGTGGCACTCCCGTTTCATTGGCCTCCACCTCCTATCTTTATCCTCACTCATTTAGTCATTTATGAAGCACCTACTATGTGTCACTCTGCCCTCAAAAAGCTCCGTCTGTCGGAGAGACTGGCAGAGTCGGCTAACTACCGAGCAACGTGGAAAAGGCACGGAGAGAAGCACGCCCGGGAGCGGCCACTAAGCAGCCCTCCCGCCCGCGCTTCCCCGCGCCCCGCCAGTTCCCGCACGCCCCGCCCCCCAACAACACGGCTCCGGACAACGCTGCCCGGCCCGCAGCCCCGTCCTACCCACGACCTCCGGGTCCCTTTCCCCAGGGCTTGTGTGTGGCGAGGAGGGGGTGCAAAGTTTGGCAGCAGGAGGATAAGGGGCTCGCGGGCCCCGAGGCCCCCAGCACCCCCTAGCCTCCTCCAGCGCGAGGCCGGGTGGGAGGCAGCGCGGGAGGGGCGGGGCGGGGCGCTGATCCCTCCAGCAACGGGCCATCCTCCCGCATCGCCCCTCCCCAGCCCGAAATGCAGAGAGCCTCGTGGGGAGGGGAAACGGGGAAATAAATACCTTTGACTTTGTGGCTAAGGTTAACGGGAACTGCCACCCCGGGGGCGAGTTGGGCACTGTGGGCCCGGCCCTGGCCAGTCCCAGGGCGGGCAGGGCAGACGGGCACCCCTGATTGGTTGGCAGGCCTGGCCATCCCCAGGGCTGCCCGGCCACCTGATTGGCTGTGCCGCTCAGATGACCAGTTCGACCCTATAGGAGAAGCCCGCGGGGCGGCCCCCTTTGTTCTCCAGAGCCAATAGCCCAGGTGGGTGGGCTGACCTCGCCTCCCTGGGGGCCTCGCAGGGGGCAGAGACCGGGCATTAACCAGTTCGCCGCCGGGACGAACAAAGGGTCGGGAGGGAGGTGGACAGGAGGGGTGGGGGAAGAGTGAAGAACAGCAAAGGTGTGAGTGAGGAATGGTTTTTAAATACCGTGAAAACATTTCTTCCTCGTCCCCTGCAATTTCACCCACTTCTCAAGACCCAAAGTTAGTCCCACCTCCTCCCTAGCTACTCCAGTTCACCTGGGTCTCCCTTCCCAGAACAGAGCTGATCGCAAGTACCAGAACTCCTGTAATTTCTGACGCTCTTTTTCTTCCTTTGAACGTCTTGACATTTCTGAAATCAGAGCACATCTTCAAATTCAATCATTCATTCAGCAAATATTTATCGAAGGCCTGCAATGTGCCAGCCACTGTTCTTCAGCCTGGGAATACATCAGGGAACCAAACACAAATATTCCTGCTCTGGAGCTCACCACCAAGTTTCCATTTAATATGGAGGTAGTTCTTTTGATTTCTTCCTCTGAAAGGTGTTATTAAATTAATGGTATTACAATATATTATGTGTTAGAGTGAAGAAAAGCGCCATTAAAAAGGTAAGTGTCTCATGTAGGTGCATGAAGGGCAAGAAATCATTCTACCTCCTTCTTAGCACCCAGTACAGCAACATTCATATAGTGGGTGTGTAATAAATGATTTTTAGTGTTCTCTACAAGAGATCTTGGAAATCATGAAAACCCAGCTGCTCAGTTTTCAAGTTGAGGAAACAGGTCTGGGGAGGCCGTTGCTGCTGCTTTGGAGGTAGGGAGTCCCTAGGTCTCCTGAGTGCAGCCATCTCCTCCCAGCTGCGAACCTGGTCCAGGCAGACTAGGAACGTCTTCTGATCCCAAAGATTTTCAGGAAAGAGAATTTTCCCATCTACCCACCCTGAAGGGAAGGCAAATCTCCTTTATGTCAATGAAATTCCTCACACTTCCAGCTCAAAGGAGACACAGCTGGGTCAACTCCCACAGACAGGCTTCCCCCTCCAGAGCAGCTTAGAAACTGCTGTTCAGGCCTTTGGGACCTAAAGTTGATACGAACAGAAGCTGGGTCAGAGCCTTTCCCTGAGACTTCCTGCAAACCTTCTGTTAGGCAGGCGGCATAGCAGAGGACCTTATTTTAATTAATCAGTCAATAATTGCCTACTAAGCATTTGCCATAGGCCCAACTTCTGTTTAGGCCTCAGTAATACCATAAAATTGGGGGGGGGGGGGCTAATCTGTTTTACATTAACTTCATGTGCAATTTTTACAAAAGATACTTTACTTTGGACTTTGACTTTTATCTGTGAAACAGAGTTAATAATTCTCTAGTTATATATCTACCTCATAGGACTTTTATAGGACCTCAATGGGTTGCATTGTCTATGGAAGCTTTTGTAAAGGCCAGGCATCCCCAGGCCATTATCTCTTCAAAAGTCTTATTCATCTCTTGTCTTTCTAGAGTACCTAGAAGAGGCTCAACAAAGGTTTGTGGAATGAATTACTGTTTAAAAGACCAGTATTCTAGTTCTAGCCTGCCAGGGGCTACAAGTGTGACCTTAGGGAAGTCACTTCCACTCTCAGGTGCTGCTCCCTCCTCCAGGTCTACATTCCACGACCAAAGGTGTTTAAGGGGTGGTAAGAATAAAGCACATCTGGGATCCTATTTCCATTCAACAAAACAGGGGAGGCTGCATATGTACGTTTGCAAACCCACAGGAAAAGAAGTGTGAAAGACTACCCCTTAAACTCTTCACGTGGTGGCCTCTGAGAAAAGAGAAACTTGGGAGGTGGAATGGGGACACGAAGGACATTCACATTTTTTTTTTTAAAAATCTAAATATGTTCTGCATCATTAATTTTTTTGACAACAATTTCATGCTTTTGTAATTGATGAAGGAAAAACAGAAAAAGAAACTGGACTCTTCAAAACATCAGGGCAGCTTCTTTCAGCAGAGCTGCTGAGCCCTCCAAGCTGGGGCAGATCCTTGGGGAAGGAGGAACAGGGGCACTGTCCCTCCCTCATGACTACTACCAGGATGTGCCATACTGAGCAAGGACTTGGGAACCACGGGGCTCCCTGAGGAAGAACCACTGCAAGTTCACTCTGTTTTGCCATCATCTTCAAGGTCACTTCTGTAGGTTTCTGCCCTACAGATCTCTCCTCCACCATTCCTACCCACAAAACAGCGTTACCATTCCCAGGACAAGAGGATGCCCAGCACCTACCTTCCTAGACCATTTCCTTTAAAATGATTTTTCAGCAAATCAGGACCCCTAATAAAATTCCTTCTCTCCTTCATCATTTTCCTCCAATCACTCCTTCCTGAACCCTCAAGAAAAGCATTGCTCCCATTCTCTTAAAACCCGATTTTCCCTGCAAGAGAATATATTTAAAAGGGAGCTTTTTTGAGGTAGTGACCTCTGCCCCCAGACCCTGAAAGATAATTTGTCATCAGCTCCACAGGTTTTTAAGTGACCCCATAACCCAATAAACCACACGGAGCTTTGCACTGTCTGCTTCCAGCCTCCTGCCCCATCTCTACTTCCTACTTTTTTACATATATGCTTCCTCCCCAGACGTAGGCCTCTTAAGGGTAGGGATTAGGTCTTATCTTTATAACCTGTTTCCATCTCAACGTCAAGCACATGGTAGGCATTCAATTCTTGTGTTAACCAAAAACAGCACCCCTCCCGCATCCAGTAAACCATGGTAGTGGTTAAGAGCACAGGCTTCAGGAGTCGGTCGGACTCAGTTTTGAACCCAGCTCTGGTGATAATCATTTATGATTGATCTTGGGCAAATCTTTCCATTGTAAAAGAGTAAGAACACCTACCTCACAAGGACCATGTGAGAGGATTTATGTAAACTTCTTTGCACGGTGCCACTCGCTTAACAAATTGTGGTTATTAGCATACACCAGATTCTGTGCTAGGTGCTGGGATTCTATGTGGAAATTACTAAGACAACTGAGGGGAAAAAGTGCCTACTGATGCCTGACAAAAGTAGGCACTAAAATTTGTATGAAAACAACTAATGCAAGGGAGCCTATGTAGATGGTAGAGACTGGGACAACTGTAGTAGGCCAGCAAAGAAGGTGTTTTCAGGACAAATCAAATTGTACCTTCCTTTCCTCCTGATAAAGGGCACCCGAAAAGTCTGAATTGATCCCAAAGGTTGACTATCTAGATGTGCTGGCTCCAGACCCGGTGTGTGAAATGTGAGGGCTGAGAGTCGTGCTTACTGCTTAGAATTGCCTCCCCTACCAGTTTCATTCCTCTCCTACTATACGTCCTTCAATATGGGCTGCTGGAGGGACAGTCCATATCTGACCAAAGTCTGTAAAATCTAGCACCCCTCAATATGGGACTTTCATTGCTTACTGGTGTTACTTGAAGGCTGAAGTGGTGAGGAAGATGATGACGACGTGGGCTCTACCATCAGGGGAGCAGGTGGCCAGGAACTGAGCCCCAAGTTCCAAGCCAAGAGCATTCCACCTGCTGTAGTTCCCTGGAGCTTGGCCCCACCCGCCAGAGAACTAGCCCAACCTCCGGGGTGTGCCTGGCCTCCTCCTCTGGAGAACTGCAGGCATGGTGTAGAAGTCCTGGGCATTTGGCCTGTTCCCATAGTCACCACCTCCAGCCCCCACACCTTCCTTGGAAGCAGGCCTTCTGCTGCTCCCTCAACCACCATAGCATGCCAGGAAAAAGGACCACTTCTCAGCCACAAATTCTAAAACCAAATCTTTATTCTCTAGTTTGAAAAGGAGGGTAAATGGTTGTTCTGTTTAGTTCCAGAGAACAGAACAAGGCCCAATAGGTAGAAATTATAGGAAAGCAGATTTCACTCATTATAATAAAGAAATTCTAACAATTAGAATTATCCTACAATAGAACCAGGGCCTCAGGAGGTGGGGAACTCTGTCACCTAAAGTGTTCAAGCAGAGGTTGGGCATCCCTATGCTAGAAATGTTGAAAAGGGAACTCCCCCAGTCCTCCCTTCAAGTGACCCTCCATTATCAATGAAGCAGTCCTTTCCAAAAACTTTTGAGGTTTAGGAGTGAAGGAGGGGTTGGGGTGTTCAGACAAAAGTCCACATACAGGGCTGTGTCAGAGTATGCTCTAAGTGCTGGAAGTGGGTGGCAGAGAAAGCAAGACATACCCGTGAGGAAATGCCCGGGGAGGAGGGGAAGGGATGAAGTCAAGCACTAACAGTAGACAAGTCTCTCCAAATCTAGGTGCCTATGTAGGGGGCAGAAGGGAGGGGACAGGAGGAGACAGGTAAGAGCAGCTCAGCTTCACCTCTCGATGCTGGGAAAGGTCCAGGTGCTGTCTAACAAGGCCAGCAGGTTCCCCGAGGTGGATCCAGCTGGCTTACTTTTCCTCCTCGAGTGTTGATTTACTGAGTTGCATCACGCCTACTTCCAAAACTGACTTGAAGTTAACTCATAATCAAAGACACAGGACATTAAGGCAGATAACACCAGAGGATGGAGGATCTTCCTGTCCACTGGTGACTTCTCTAGCCTGAGGGCTCTAGGGGTTAGATCAAGGTGCTATTGCTACTTTTCCAGGGCACAGAACAGTCACGACGGAACCTTAGCAAAGACCAGCTTAAGAGCCGGAGTCCTTGCACTCTGTAAGAGGATTCCTTGGCCGGGGGGAGGAGGGGGTTGGCCTCCCTTTCCAATAGGGCTCAGATCACTCCCCACCACTTCTATCCCTTCCAGTGACTCCCATCCTATCCCCTACACCAGCCCCAGTACAGGCACCTGCAGCTCACTGGATCGCTCGTCTTAAATGCCGTCCAAACCCTCTCTCCCTCGGCCTTCAGAGCCCTGAACCAGTTCAGACATCATGCTTCTTCTGATGGGCCAGGAGCTTCTCCTCATCATCGAAGGTCTGGCCACAGATAGCACAACAGAAGGCGCCGTCCCGGATGTGGCTCTTGCGGTGGGTGATGAGATTGGACTTCTGGCTGAAGCTGCGGTCACAGTCAGGGCAGGCGTAGGGACGCTCGCCTGTGTGGATGCGCCGGTGGGACACCAGGTTGGACTTCTGGCTGAAGGCTTTGCCGCAGTCGGGGCAGACGTAGGGCTTCTCGCCGGTGTGGATGCGCCGGTGGGCTGCCAGGTAGGGTTTGTGGCGGAAAGCCTTGCCACAGTCTGGGCAGACAAAGGGCCGCTCGGGGGCATGGTCACGCCGATGGGCTGCCAGGTGGCTTCCCTGTGAGAAGCGGCGCCCACACTCTTCACACGCAAAGGGCCGCTCACCTGAGTGGACCCGGGAGTGAGCCACCAGGTGGGTCTTCTTGCCAAAGTTCTTCCCGCACTCAGTACAGGTGAAGGGCCGTTCACCAGTGTGCTGCCGCTGATGAGCCCGCAAGAAGCGCTCAAGCCGGAAGCTCCTACCACAGTCATCACAGCTGAAGAGAGGCGGAGGGGCCTCAGCCTGGTCCTGTGGGGGCTCCAGTAGAGGATCAGGGGCAGGCTCCTGTGGAGGTTTCAGTAGGGCTTTGGGGGTGGGCTCTGACGAGGGCTCCAGTGGGCCAGCTGCAAGCTGGGGGCTCCCTGAGCCAGGGGTACCCTGGGCAGACCCTTCAGATCGCTTATGAATCTTGCTGTGAGAAAGAAGGTTGGGTTTGTGCCGGAAGCGGCGCCCACACTCAGTGCACGGGTAGGGCTTCTCGCCAGTATGGATGCGCCGGTGAGAAGTCAGGTAGGGCTTATTGGTAAAGCGCTTCCCGCATTCGGGGCACTGGTGGGGCCGTTCGCCTGTGTGCACACGGCGGTGGGCGATCAAGTTGGGCTTGTGCCGGAAGCGCTTGCCACAGCAGGCACATTGGAAGGGGCGGTCAACAGCATCTCCACCTGGCCGGGGGGCAGTCACCGCTGGGCGGCCCCGGGGCCGGGGCCCAAGAGCCTTGGCTGCTGCCTCCTCTAGGGCCTCAGCTACATGAACCCGCTTGTGAGCAACCAGCTGGTCCCACTGGGCGAAGTTGCGGCCACAGTTGCCACATATGAAGGGCCGGGCCTCAGGGGAGGGGGGATGGCACCGCCGTAAATGGGCACGAAGCTGCTTTTGTCGCCAGAAGCGTCTTTCACATTCGGGACAAGCGATGGGCCGCTTTGCAACAGAGTGGGCCCGCAGATGCAGAACCAGGGCCACCCAGCCTCTGAAGCTCTGCCCACAGATGTGACAGGTAAAGCCCAGGTCTGGGGTGGCAGCAGCATGTACCTGGCAGTGCAGCGCTAAGAAAGGGGCATGGCGGAAGCGACGTCCACACTCAGGGCAGGGCAGGGGCAGCTGGGCCTGGCAGTGTCGGGCATGAAGCCATAGGGCCACCCACCCGGGGAAGTGCCTTCTACAATGGGCACAGCGATGGGCTCTACCCAGGGCTTGACCACCCGACTTGGCCGCTGAAGTGCCTTGTAACCTCAGCCCGCGGGGCTCCTTCTCCAGGGTCTGGGGTGACTCCTGGGAGGGCCCAGAAAGGAGTCGGGGCTGAGCTGGGCCCATGGCCAGGGGGCCCCTGCAGCGGCGTTCCAGCATCAGTTCTTCCTCTGCTGAGGGTGGAAAAGCACAGTCACTCTAGAGATCAACTCTTCCTGCCACCCGCATCCCACCCCCCCATGCTTCCCTAACAACCCCAGTCCACTGAGAGGAGCTTGCCCTCTAGAAACTCCTCTAGCCCTCACACTAATCATCTGTGTCCTTGTGTATTACATTTTATTTCAATCTCGGGTTTCCAGATAACATTTCAAGTGTATTTGTCTTATGTTTTTATTGAGCCTGGAAACTACCAGAGAAGAACTCTGTTTGACACTTCTTGGAATCCCCCTCCTAGCACCTACCCCAGAGTCACGCACAGTGTAAACCCTCTAGTGCTGGCTGCACAAACGTTTGTGCCATAGGACTCCCCAGAAAATGTAGTTTTATGCTTTCTGAAAGTGCTTTCCTATTGCCCTCTCCTTGTTTTTACTGTTTCCTATTGCTACATCTGAGCTTCACAGCTCTGTGTGGCTGGAAGAGCAGACATTAAGCTTGCTGCGAGAAGCAAGCATGAGGCCTAAAACAGGTGATGGGACTCGCCCAAGCTGACACAGTAAACCAATATCAGGACTAAGACTAGGAACAGGTCTAATAACTCCCAGTGTTCCTTCCTCTAAAACACCTGGCTCTGTAAAATCTCACAGAAATAAATTTCTCTAGTCTTTCATTCCTACTGTGCCTAACTAACCTCAGTCTCTCATGGTAGAAGCCTGGAGAAGGAGAACAGCCCTTTTGGGGAAATATCAGGGGAGCTCCGGATCCTGCTTCCAGCACAGTCAAATGCCAGACAGCCACCTGCCTAGACTGTGCCCGCATTCTGCCTGCCTGCCCTCCTCCACCCACCCACACACTATTAGGACGTCGCAGGAAGAAAAGCTCTCCCAGAACCCAAGGAACACCTACATCCTCCTGTCCTGAGGAGCCCTGATACCTCACTCTGCCTACTTTGGGGTGGTAGGGATTACTGGAGCAAGAGAAGGGGAGGGAAGAAAAGCTTATAATCTCTGTCCCCTGCCTGGTCCTGCCTCAACGGCATCAGGGACTGCCTCATATACAGCTCTTCCCCAGGGCCAGGAAGCCTGGTATTCCTCAAGAAGAGACTCCACAAAGGATGAGTGGGGGTGGCTTAGATTCACTCCCTTCTCACAAAGTGCAGACTCGACCTCCTAAATTCCCTAGAACCTGCTCTCCTCTTGAGGAGCACAAACATGACCGATTCCCAATGGCCAGGCTGAGTACAGGGAAGACTCTCAGGATATAAGAATGTTATGGTTCCTCCCACCAGCCCTTTTCCTTCCACCAGGACGGAGAAGCCTGAGCTTGTGGAATGGCTTGGAAACACAACAAGGAAGGCCACACTCTACCCTGGAGACTGTGCAACTGGGGATGAGGCTTTTTCCAGCTCCTCCTGGGGATGTTCCTGGGGATACTTCTGTGGCTGTAGCGCCTGCTGCGGCCCACACTCCGGTAGCCCCCAGATGTCAGAGAAAACTGCAGCAATAAAGACACCCCAACCCCCATGGCAGAGCTTAGACCTCTGACTGCAGAGAGGCCAGCCTTACCTGTGGGGAGGGGAGAAAAAAAAACACGTATGAGGCTCTGAGCTCCTCTAGGGAAGTCATCTTTGTTGCTGCTGCAACCCATTCACCCCCCTCCCCCCCTCTCCCATGTACTCCAACCTGAGGCCCCACACCCTGCCTGGCAAAGTGACCTTAATGGGTATTTGATTAATAAATAATCGTGATCCCTCCACCAAGGAAGTACACTGCTGTGTTTTGGTGTCACTTCCTCCACTGGTAAGGTCACAGGAATAATTCTCCATTCTGTGGCCAGGTTCTGGGTTTTTCCTGATAGCCAAAGACGGACCTATGGCAGTAACTCTGGAAGCCCTGCTGGCTCCTCTTCCCCCACCCTTCTTCTCAAACAGGAATTCCAGGCCCATTTCCCATGGGTCTGCGTGGGGCGGGGGTTGGGAGGAATAGTTTGATCAAGACTCGGTCAGAATACCCTTTTCTATCTCGAATGGCAAAGATCCGTAAAAACCCCATATCCCCTATTGTATTCGTGAGTGTTCTTTCGTGCACATCTACGGACACTCGGGTACGCACTCCCACGAGTAAGCCATTACATTTCTACACAAACAGCGCAGCTCGCACGAGCCCTATGCGCAGGTGCGCTTGCTCACACACGCTCATCGCCACCCCCCACCCCCGCCCCAATCGATTCAGATCCAGGCAGCACCCCCCCCCGACCTCCGACACAGTCACACTCACAATCACGCGCACGGCAGGTAGAGCCACCCCCAGAACCAGCACGCGTGTAAACCTCGCACGCACGCCCCCTCCCCCGAGACCTACCTCTCCGGCTGGGCGTGCAGAAGCTCGTCTCCCATCCATGAAGCCGAAAACCCGGCCTCCGCCAGGCCCTGCCTCTGACTCCGCCGCGGCGACAGCAGCAGGTTCGAGTTCACAACTGCCAGGCCCGTCCCCAACCTCCTCCCCCGCCCCCCCGCCGGGTTCCCAGCGCCACGTGACTACAGGAGCTGCCGAGGGTCAGTCGCCAGGTTCGGGCCGGAGGCGGTCGAGGCCGGGGGGCGGGGCAGAGGCTGTGGACCCGAGCCCGGCGGGGTTGGCGGGCCAGGCCCCAGACCCGAACCTGCGGAACCCGGCCGAGAGGAGCCACCGGAGTCACTCTGCCAACTCCCTTTCCCTGGCCCGGGCTCCGGCGCGGGCGGGTGGTTTCAGAGGGCCGGACTCCGTTGTCATGGCGACCACCACCCCGGATTTTCCGGGACAGGCCCGAGCTCAAGTTTCCCGACCCTTTGTCCCTAAAGAGGACGGCCGTCCCAGGGAGACCGCGTGGCCAAACTGTGGTCACTAGGTTTGGTCTGACCCCACTGGCTTATTAAGGGCTCCCAGCTGGTCTGGGGACTTCAAAGAGGGCGCTCCCCGCCCTCGGAGCGTCATGCCCCGGGCCTTTCCCAGGCCTCGCTCTCCCTCTCCACTTCCTGCTGCTGGGTTATCTCAGACCTTGGCCACAATCTAAAATCTAAATTACGCAAAGGATCTGAAAGAGCAGCAGCTGCGCTTAATCTGGCTGGAAGCGGCACATCTAACCTGAAAGTCCGTCGATTCTGATTTGTTCAAAAGTGAACAGCGGAAAAGCCCAATAGTGTGAATTTTGCAAAGGGAATACCCTCTATTTCAGAAATTTAAAAGTGCAGGAGTTCTTGGGCTTCCTATAGCAGCGGTCAAGCGGCAGGGCGATGGCCGAGGTGGCCGTTTTCGCACGTGTGTCGTTTCGCCTGGAAACGCGCAGGCAGGCAATGTGGCGTCTGCGGAGGCAGATGCGAGCCTGTGCCCATGCCCATGACTCATTGACTAGCAGGTGGCCTTGGCTTTGTAAATTAAATACTTACTGGGTTTCCCAGGGTAGCACAATTTCAGGTACTTTCATGCTTTTCAACAAAGGCAATATTTTAATTATGTTATTTTTAAAACATTTTAAATCTGTTGCCTGAATAGGAATTTTAGACTTTTTTCCTGTGTGTATGTATGCATGCTTGACATAATTGGGATAATGCCTTGCAAAAATGTCTCTTATTCTGCCTTTTTCACTTAACACAATATTGTGAATTTTCTCCCATGTTACTAGATATTGGCTGCAGAATACTCCATCTCATAAATGTACAAATAGATTGCTTATAAATTTTCTACTTTTCTAAGTTCTTATAGATTCATCTTTTATTGCACATGCCTGATTAAAAATTCTAGAAGGGTGAAATGGATGAGTTAGATGTATAGTATATATTTTTTAAGTTTTCTAAATTATCTTCCAGGAGGATTTATTAATTTTCCCTGAGAAGTGCCCATTTTTTCATCTCCTTGACAACAAAGGCTATTTTTTCCTAATTTAATTTAAAATGATTATTTCCCATTGTTTTCATTTGATTTCTTTGATTACTAATTAGGTGGACTGTCTTTTCAAATGCTTATTTATCCACCATTTGTAATTTCTTTTGTGAATTTAGTGTCCTTTTGCCTACTTTTCTATTTGTGCATTTTAAAAAGTTGGGAATTTTTTTCCATATTGTTTGGGGGGCCCTCCTTATAAAGTAAAGGTATTAACTTTTTGTCATGTATGTTGCAAAAATATTTCCTGTGTACTTTTAACTTTTGTATTTGAGAAAGCTTTGTTTTATGTGGTAAAACTATCAGTATTGTCTAGTCTTTAATGGTTTTTGCCTCACCCAAAATTATATATATATATATATATATTTTTTTTTTTTTTTTTTTTTTTTACCGGGAGGTCCCGGGGATCGAACCCAGGTCCCTCCATATGGGAGACGGACGCCCAACCAGTTGAGCCACATCCGCCCCCCTATATTTTATATTTCTAGTTTTATCACAGAAATAAGTTTAATATCTAGTAGTATAAATACCCACCCACCCACCCCCACACACATACATGCAAACAGAATCCTTTGTTTTTCAAAACTTTCTTAGTTAGGATCCTCATTTATTCTTTTAAATGTATTTTAGAATTTCTTGTCATTATTTTTAAAATCCTATTGGCATTTGAAGAGATTTAAGATTCATGTCTCCATTTTTCAGGTCTCATTTTACATCTCACAGTTAAGTTTTCTATACATATATTAAATATAACTTCTATACTCTTCATATAATAAAATTCACAAATATGAAAAAAAAAACTGTCAGATCATATAGTTTGGGGGTTCAGAAAATATGGTCTACATATGTAGAATATATGTCAGGTTTGGCGGTTTCAGCAAAATTTATTTTCCACCATCAATACAATAAGGTACTCCAATTTTTACTTAAATACTTAGCAAAAGTTAACATTTAGGGAATCCTTATTTGTATTAGGCATGGTGATAAACTCTTCACATACATATCTCACTTAATCTTCTCAACAACCCTATTTTGGTCTTCATTTTACAACTGAAACAACTGAAACTCAGACTTGCCCAAGGTCACAAGTTATAGTGGCAGATATGAACCCTATCAGTCCAACTCTAGAGGCCTCTCTCTTAACCACTGAAGTTATATATGTGGAAAAAGCACCAAATACTGTACCTGGCACAGAGTAAGTGTGAAATACCTGTTGGTTAATGAGTGAGTGTGGCACAATCAAATGCTACTTGATTACTACAATTTCACTTGATTCCTCCATCTCCTAAGAACTCTCAGATGGGAATTCCTTCAGAGACTCAAAGTATCTTCACCACATCCATGGTCAGGCTCTCTTAGCAGAAACAAGTCCCTAAACTCCTCTCTCACCCCACAACCCCCACTGGAAGAAATGTCTTCTTAGCCAAGTCAGGAGTTAACCACCTGCTGCTGTAACTTCCTCTTTTGGCATATCCAAAGGAAACTAAGTATAGTAGCATTCTGCCTTAGGTCTGCAGAGAGAAAATGAGTGGCAAAGAGTGTGGGGGGAATTCCTGTTGCTTTATGCCAGCCAGAAATTTAAGGCCTTTGTATTTGGAACTTCACCCTTCAATAGGTCCTAGAGACAGATGTAGGGGAGAAGTGTTGCAGCAACCAGCCAAACGGCTAAATGGCCTAGCCCAGTGGAGACTGACTCAGGTTTTGACATGCTTGTTGGAGAAAGATAAGGCTGTTCAGGGTATGGGACCCACTGGACCACAGAAACTTCATAGGCACCCCTGGGAAAATCCATCTTCCTCTCCAACAGTACCTGGCCTCCACTACTGGATTAGACAGCAAAGTAGGAAGGCATATCAGGAGATGAGAGGAACATGTCTCCAGAAATCCTCTGTGAAGATACCCAAGTATTGTTTGGAAGCAGCCCTGTATCTGGAAGAGGGAAAACTGCATCTACCTCTTGCAGATATACTGTTCCAGCCCTCCCACAGGACTCAGGATGACCGTTCATCCCTCCAACAAATATTTAGTCAACACCCACCATCAGCCAGGCGCTCGGCCAAGTGCCAGGCCTCATCAGCCAACTGGGCAGAAACGATCCCTGCTGTTTTTTCATAGTGTGAAAGGATGTTGGGTGGACTTTTAACCCAGGTTTAACTATTAAAATATTTCTTGGGTTGGTAATTAATATGAAATAAAAACAAATGCTGGTTGATAATTTCTGAATGGATGACTATTGAAAAGCTGGAGAAGACTAAGGATCAAGAGAGAAAAGAGGAAAATTTCCCCCTAATGCAACTTAACTCTCATTAATTCCTGCTTCAGACAGCACCCATAAAGTAAATGAAATCCAGATGCTGACTAAAGATTTCAGGAACTCTCAAATAGCTCATTTCCAGGTGTTTGCAGACAGTTTTGTAATGCACATGCCATGCTGACCTTGATGGAGGACAAATCTGCCGGGATGTGCGTCACACCAGCAACAATCACATGTGTAAACTCTACACAATCTTCCATCCTTTGCACCTTTCAATTATCTGGACACCTGGAGAAAGCAGCCACAGCACAAACTGAAGAAGACCCTCTAACTTTTCAAGGTTTAGCCTTTTAGGTGACAGGAGGCTTGTTAGGTCATGTGGAAATTCTTCAGGAAAAGATCAAAGTACTACTACTTCTGCAGTTCTCAAAGTATTTTTTAATGTGTAAAAATATACATAATGCATGGCAAGGGCAAATGCTGTAAGAGAAGCCCTAATTTGATATCAAATGTGATCCATCTAAACTCTGCTGCACAAGACACTTTTCTGTTTGTTGCATATCTTATTTCCAGTTTATTTTACTAAAAGAAAAAGAATATCATTGGCACAAAAGATATCAGGTGGATCTCTCAGATTTCCTGCAGAGAAAACTAGCAGACTTGCATGCACTATAACTGTTAGGTCCAGCTTACCACTTTCCACCAACAACACTGCTACCACCTGGCCACAATCTCTCTCCCCTGGATTTCTGCAATACCTCCCTCTTACTCTTCACTGTTTCCACTCTGGCTGCCAGAGTCCGGTCTCCATTTACCCAGTTTGACCCTTTGAACACAAATCAGATCAGGTTGCTCCCATTCTTGGGAAACTCCAATGGCCTCCCTTCACATTTCAAACAATATCCAAAGCCATTGTCGTGGTTTATAAGGTCCGGCCTGATCTGACCCTGTCTACCTCTCTAACCCCATCTCATCCCCCTTTTCTGCTCCAGCCACAACAGCTCATTTCTACCTTAGAGCCTTTGGAGTTACTGTTCCATCTGCCTGGAATGCTCTTCCTCCAGATCTTCATAGGGTTTGATCCTTTGCTTTATTCAGATTTTTGCTCAATATCATCTCTTCAAGCCTCACTTCTTTCCCTAACACACTTGTCTAAAATAGCTCGCCACCTGTATTAGCTTCTGTTAGGAATTTAAGGCCACTACGAAGTTTGTGGGGACAGTTCCCAAAACTACCCTCACTTCTGACACCAATTGGGAGTTCTGGGGGTTCCTAAAAAGAACCTTAGGTTCAGTAACTCACAGAACTCATTGAGAACTATTGTACTCATAGTTACAGTTTATTTCAGGAAAAGGATACAAAGTAAAATCAGCCAAGGAAATAAGTACATAGGGCAGAGTACAGGAGAAGTATCAAATGCAGACCTTCCACTGGGCTCTCCCCATGGAATCAGGATCTGTTACTCTTCCAGCATCAGTGTGTGACAATACACACAAAGTATTGCCAGCCAGGGAGACTTGTCTGAGCCTGGGTGTTCAGAGTTCTATTGGGGCTCCATTACATAGGCACGATTGATTGATTGATTGATTGCTGACCTGATTGATATTGGTCTCCAAGTCATCCGATACTGTGTAATCCAAAGCCCCTACCTTAAATCACTTTGATACCATCTGCCTAGCCCAAGGCCCTCAGGAAAACAAAGATTACCTCCCAGGAGCCAAAGATATAAAGAACTCTTACAACTCAACAACAAAAAAACAACCTAATTAAAAAGTAGGAAAAGGACTTGAACAAACATTTTCCCAAAGAAGATATACAAATTGCCCATAAGCACAGTGAAAGATATTCACCATCATTAGCCATTACAGAAATGCAAATCAAAATCACAGTGAGATACCACTTCACACCCACTAGAATGGCTACTTTTTTTTTTTTTTTTTTTTTTTTTAAGAAAAGAATGAGTATTGGCGAGATGTGTTGGTGACAATGTGCAAAAATTGGAACCCTCATTCATCATTGGTGGCAATGTAAAATAGAGCAACTGCTGTGGAAAGCAATATGATAGTTCCTCAGAAGAAAGCTAAGTATTGAATTATTATATGACCCAGTAATCTGTCTTCTAGGTATTTGCCAGGCTGGTGTCCAGGTTCTTGGTTACATTGTAAGAAAGAATTCAGAGTTATGAGAAAGTTAGGAAAAGAGTTTAATAAAGGGGAAGTACACACTGAGACAAGGAAAGTATACACTCAGACATGCATGTGAATGTGCTCAAGATACAGACACACATCCTCTGTTGTGGGGTTCTCTGTTTTATGGGGTACAGGGTGTGCACTGATTGGTGTATTTGAGACAAAGTAAGGGAAACTCAGGGTGGTTTGATTCTCTTAGGGGTTGCTGTCTGATGATCATTGGCCTTTGGCTGCTGTCTATGAGCTGTCCATTAGGTGGGTGGTGGTGGTGGCTATTGGATGTGTATTGTAAACTGCCCCCTGATAACTTGCTTGTTCACATCAGCAGGCTGTTGCAAGTCAGCAGTCTCTTGCCTCAGCCTCTCTTACTATGTGGTGTTAGTATGACTTATTGGGTTTTCTGCCCCTTCCTCCTTAGGTCCCTATTCTATCCTGCCTCAAACCTCCCCCTGAGAGAGCTGTAAACCCTTAATCTTAAGGGGGAGCTGAGGGGTGACGGTCATCCTTCTGTATCTGCTTCCCGTTGATTAGGGATTGTAGTCCCTGACTGATAGGGTATAAAACTCTCTTGCTATGCTACTAGGGCTAGGAGGAAGAGTACTTGCTTTAATGGTTAAGACTGAGTGATAGCTATGCATGAGCAGAAATTTGTTTAGGAGCTTAAATATACAGGGACCTACTAAGAGTATAAGAAGGATAGTTGAGAGGATGTCTAGGAGGGTTATAAAACCAAAGGGAGTGAGAGAGGTATGAGAACAGTGAGAACAGAGTGCTGCTGGCAGCATTTTCTAGTCTAGTTGCCTGGTTAATAAGGTTTTTTTATGTTTCCTTGGCAACATTTTTTTGCCCAGGTAAGCTCAGGCACCTCCTTGAGCAGCAGTGAGCATGTTTAGAGTCCTTCGGTTTTGAAGGACTACAGCTGCTTAAAGAATTGAGCTGGGTTTGAACAAGTTCTATGCTGTAACACCAATAAGGGGTTTCGCAGGGTTCAGGCTGCAATGGTGTTGTCATTAGGTACTTAGCTTTTGCTTTTTTGAAGAGATATTTTAGGCCGTCCAATAGCTGGCACTCAAACGTCTCAGGAGCTGTCTCTGGTGCATTGGCACTTCCTTGGGTAGTAGACTTTACTTGGGATAAATGCACCCAGCTGGCAATCCCTTTAACTTTGACAGCTAACAGTCTGGTTGGTTGCATGCAGCTGCCATGGTGGCAGCCCATTTGAGAAAGATATTGGATGAGCTCACGTGAAGCAGGAAGATTAACTTATGGATGCAAACATAAGTGTTTAGTGGGTAACTAGAGAGGGAAATCTTCTCTGGTAAGTAAAATTACAGTTGAAGTTTTTCCCATAGGTCCTAAGATATGGGCCAACAATGGGCGAGCTCCAGGTTTGCAATACTATACATGTTACCCCTCCATGGGAGCAGGCCTTAATGCCAATTGTGTTTAAGTTCTACTCACATTACTCTGGTAATTATTGCTCCACTGGGTATATCCTTCACACAGCTAGCGTACTGCAGAGGCTCCAGTGTTCCACAAGCTTGGTGCTTGTGGCACTATGAAACAAACCCAGTATGGAGGCCATATTGAGTCTTTGTCATCTAGCAGAGCTGCAGGAATCAGAAGCAGCAATGTAGTTCCATTTACTTTGGGAGCATAACCAGATGTGGGAGATATCTTCATTGTTTTAGGGGTTGTAATGACCTTCCTAGCCAATAATTCAAATGAAGAGACACCATGCATGGTACTGGAGGCCTGGTTTAAATGCTCAAGAGAGTTCGACAACACTGAAGTTCCTTCCCTTATTATGTGGCCTTATGGATATGTCCATTGCTGTAAGGCACTGTTTGTGGCTGGAGTTGAGAACAGGTAATCTTTTTTTAAAAAGTTTATTTATTTATTTATTTCTCCCTGCCCCTCTTGTTGTTTTGCGCTCACTGTCTGCTCTCTGTGTGTTCTTCTGTGTCTGCTTGTCTTCTCTTTAGGCAGCACTGGGAACCGATCCTGGGACCTTCCAGAGTGAAGGCGCTCAATCTCTTGTGCCACCTCAGCAACCTGGTCTGCTGCGTCTCTTATTGTCTCTCTTCTTTGTCTCCTTTTATTGCATCATCTTGCTGCACCAGCTCTCTACGCCGGCCAGCACTCTGCGCAGGCCAGCACTCCTGCGTGGTCTATCACTCCACGTGGACCAGCACTCCTGTGCAGGCCAGCACTCCTGAGTGGACCAGCACTCTACGTGGGCCAGCTCTCTGCTCAGGCCAGCTCATTGCATGGGCCAGCTTGCCTTTCACCAGGAGTTCCCCGGGAATCGAACCCTGGACCTCTTATGTGGTAGATGGGAGCCCAATTGCTTTAGCCACATCTGCTTCCCTGTAACATCTTTAAAATAATTAAAACCATGATTACTAACACTATATTGCTATCTAATATTATGCAGAAAACCTTGTTAAATTTTTAGGAATTTTATATAATCTTTAAGTATTTATATGACCATTTTACCCTTACAACTTTGATTAACATGGCCTTTTTTTTTTTTTTAAGATTTTCTTTTTTTTAATTTATTCATTTATCCCCCCCTTGCTGCTTGTGCTCGCTGGGTCAGCTAACCACGCCGTGCGGGCGGGCTTGCCTTCACCAGGAGGCCCCGGGAACCGAACCCGGGGCCTCCCATATGGTAAACGGGAGCCCTACTGATTGAGCCACAGCCGCTTCCCAACATGGCCTTTTAATTTTTGTAAGACTTTCTTCTAAAACTGATGACTGATCTAATAGACTGTCACTTTAACAGAGAAAGAACCAAATTTTAGTTTTGCATTAATATACTACTTGATACTAAGGCTTTTAAAACTTTATATATAGGCCCATCAAACCTTACCCAACTTTGACCACAAAATTCCTTTTCTGTGAACCTTTTCTACTTTCTGTATTCATTCAGGTTTTATCCCATATTTTTTCTCTTTAATAACCAGTTTTATTTTAGGACAAAATTACTTTCATTTTTTTAATAAATAGAAAACAATATATACCTTGCATACTTAACTTATTAAAGTGATTTTGGAAACTGTCTCCAAGCATACCTCTTAAAACATACAATTACCATTAAAATTAAACAAACTTGTCATATAACTTGGTTATATGCAAGCATAACTTTTCTTCATTTTGAATTCTTAGTAGCATGCAATACTAGTAAAGTCGGAAGGTGCTCGATTCCTCCAGGTTCTTGGCTATGTCGCATAAAAGAATTTAAGAACATGCCCATTTAGTTAGAGTTTATTGAGAAACCAGAGAAAAGAAAAGAAGTACACACCCAGCTGTGGATGAGGGCTACCTCCAGGCTAAGAGGAGCATGTGAGGCTGGGGGACTGCCTTTCTTTCTTTTTTTTTTTTTTTAAGATTTTTTTTTTTTTATTTATTTATTCATTTATCCCCCCCTTGCTGTTTGTGCTCGCCGGGCCAGCCAACCAGGTTCCAGAACCGAACCCGGGCCTCCCACATGGCAAACGGGAGCCAGAACCGAACCCGGGCCTCCCACATGGCAAATGGGAGCCCCACTGATTGAGCCACAGCCGCTTCCGGGACTGCCTTTCTTAAAGCCATTCTACACTCGTCCCCTTTCCTGATGTTGGGGGAGGAGCCCCAACTGTTTGCTGTTCTGATTGGTTGTCCCACCTGTAGCTCTGAGGGGACCAGTGATGAGGCTTTTGTTTGGAGTTCCCCTGGAACAATGGGGAGGCCTATTTGGAGTTATGCAGGGCTTCCTCTTGACCCCAGAGGAGTTCCCAATGGGACCTCAGGGCCAGGGTCTTGGCAGAGTCTTTCCAGATTTGTTCTTAGTAGCAGTCTCCCCTCAGGGGGTTTCCAGGCAGGGCCTTATGGCCATGTTCCCTGCTGGGTCCCAGCTGTGAGCGTCTTTCCTCTTTTCCCTGCCTTACTAGAACATTGGTAGTTCATAGGGAATGGTTTTCAGTAACACATGCTTTCTTTAGTTTCCTATTAGTACTGCAGTGAGATATATTATGGAACATCTACAAGAACACATTTCTGAAACAATTTTCAGGAGGCAAGTTGGCAGGGGAGGCCGCTGGTTATTAAGGCTAAGCCATTGTTAAACTGCAGGCTTACAGAGCCCCCAGCAACATGTTTTCCCCTAAATTCTAAAATTGTCAATAACCTTAAAGGCATACTGACTGCCAGGTTTTCATTTCATAGCCTTCAAGGACTTTTTCTTTACTAAAACTTGACAGTTGGATTATTAATTACTCTGATTTTAAGCCTATTAAAAGGTTTAAATTGGGGAATTACAGGAAAAACTATGATTCTTAATTCCCCAGCCTAGTAGGTAAGAGTATTAAATTAAACTTGCATTTCCTTATCTTGTCACATCCAGTTCTTCCTCCATAGCTCCTGCATAGGGAAGGAGGCCCTGGGAGCTGGGTAGGTTAAAGAGCTTAGGAAAAACTTATTTTCCCTTTCCCAATAGTTTTTATGTTTAGATTCCCTATATGACATTTTTATCCTGCCTAGATTTTCTAATTTGGGCTCCAGGACTATTCATTTACATATAAGCACTTAATTAACTTTTGGCAATTTAAATAGAGCTCTTTTAAGGATTTTTATTTGTTAATTTGATATTACCATCCTGAGGTGTGAAAATACACTCTGAGCAAATTGGTGGACACAAATAGAAAGTTAGACACAGAAACAAACTCACTAATATTACTTATCATTTTCATTCTCTTACAAGTTAAGTTTAACTATAAAATAGCATTATATTCAAAAGACCTCTATGAAGGCTGTTTTTTATTATTTTAACCTGCACTGTGATCATGCAGTTTTGCATAAGAATTTTCTTCTTTTTAGTTATTGGCTTATATTATAACTTTTTTTTTTTTTAATTTTACCGGGAGGTCCCGGGGATCGAACCCAGGTCCCTCCATATGGCAGACGGACGCCCAACCATTTGAGCCACATCCGCCCCCCGTATTATAACTTAATTGTTCCCAATGCTTAAAAATACAATCTACAACATTTTCCTTTACTTGAGAGCTTTGCTTATTTCCCATTTTGACTTTGACAGACCTCAGATGGGCAACACAAACTGCAGTATATACACACTGAGGTCATTAAAATCTCAGGGAAAACTGGTTTCTCCCATGACCTGCTGCTTTTAGGATCCCTTACACTCGAGGTGGGAGGCCCCTACTCCCCAGTTCTCAGAAATAACAGGATTCTGGTGGCTGCTGGACTGGAAGAGTGGATGTCGAATCCCAAGGGCCAAGAATTTTAGCAGGCAGTGTTTTTCTCAAAGGTTGTGGATCCCTCCAGGCTCTAGCCTGGAGTAGGTAAATTGGAGTCCACACCTAGATAGTCATGAGAGAGAGCTGGGTTATTAACACCAGTGGAAGGACGGGAGATGGGGTGTTTTAAATTTGCCTTCTTCCAAGCCATGGGGAACAGAAGTTTCCATGGATTCAAACAGGGAAAATTAGTTACTATTACAAAGGTGAAGCCAGTTCTGAAATACCCATAAGCAAAGGCAAACTCATTTCAGAATTACCATCACATACAGGAGAGTAAGGCTTGAAGTAAAGGTAAGTTTAGAATTACCATCACAGTAGTAGGTCTAGGCTAAATCCACCCAGTTATAGCAATTTTAGATATTATCCTTCTGTTTCATAATATAAAGGAACCTATATAATGATTTTGACTTAACTCTTAGTTACAGTTTTTAGTAAATTTTCACTTAAAAACAAACTGGCTGTGAATATTCTCGCTGTCCTAATTTTGTGATAGTCAGGGTAGGCTAAACATTCGCTATATTAGAAACCATGCATGTGTCCCCAGACCTAGTTTTTCTCCCTAGGTCAGGCTTTTAGAATGCTGGTGATAAACTAAGCCTGATTTATTATATGACCATCCTGTATGGGAAATGACTGTAACTCTAGGTATCTTTGGTCAACCTTAAGAGATATAGCAGGGGGACAGATATGGCTCAAATGGTTGGGCATCCATCTCCCATATGGAGGGACCTGGGTTCGATCTCTGGGACTTCCCAGTAAAAAAAGAAAAATATAGAAGGCATGCGGGCCACCAGTCCCCTTGTGCGGGTGTGCCGTCAGGACCCGCAAGCTGGTGAACCCCCCAGGCCCCACATGTGGGTGCGCTGCCAGGCCCTGTGCTTGGGTGAACCTCCAGGCCCTGTGAGCAGGTGAGCCCCCCAGACCCCACACGTGGGTACACCATCAGGCCCTGTGTGCGGGTATGCCGTCAGGGCCTGTGAGCCACGTGGCAAGATGATGACTTAACAGGAGAGTGACACAAGGGAGAGACAAGACAAGACGTGCCGAAAAAACAGGAACTAAGGTGGTGCAGGTGGTAGGATGCCTCTCTCCCACATCGGAGGCTCTGAGGATCGAATACCAGTGAAGACAGTAGGAGAAGGATGAGAAGAGAGGGCAGGAAATAGTCACAGAGAGTTGCCCAATGAATGGACACAAAAACAGCAAAAACGGAGGTGGGGGGGTAAAAATGGATAAAAGTAAATAAATAAAATCCTTCAAGGGAAGCGGTTGTGGCTCAATCAGTGGGGCTCCCGTTTGCCGTGTGGGAGGCCCCGGGTTCGGTTCCCGGGGCCGGGGCCTCCTGGTGAGGGCAGGCCCGCCCGCACGGCATGGTTGGCTGATCCAGCGAGCACAAGCAGCAAGCAGGGGGATAAATGAATAAATAAATAAAATCTTAAAAAAAAAAAAAAAAAAAGTTGGGCCTGCATTTTCATTCACTACCTCTGGCAAAGGTTAAAATCCTGCGGGCTTTTTTGCTGAAGGAATTTGGGTGTTGAAAGGGGATTCTCAAGGAATGTTTTAATCATGGGCTAGAGGCCTTTAACAACTTTCTCCTTGAGGTGACACTGCTTATTCTACAGGGAAGAGGTTTATAAACGGCCTAGATCTTGAGTCCCCATTTACTCCCCTTGTTAGGCACGACCAAGATGAGAGGTTTGGAGTGGCAGGTCAGGACTGAGTGAGTGGCTCCTATGTTAATTAAGAAATTAACGAGCTTACCTGCCACATCAAGGGTCACCTGAGGCTCCTCCAGCTTGATGGTTTGCAGTGCCGTCCAGGGAGCCATGCCTGGCCTGGCCTCCCTGTCATCCTACCTTGGGGAAAGGCCCTGGTGGTCCCAGTGATAAGGCAGCTTGGGGCCGGGGGCCTACCTCTCCACACTTGAAGAAGGTTCCTGCTGAAGTAGAAATCTGAATTCGGGTGGCCTTGAGGTGACAGGGTGCCTTTAACAGCAGCAGCTAAAAGGTGAGTCCATCCCTGAGCCTTTTGCTTGCCCCTCTTTACCTGCTTCCTCTTGGCTGCGTGGTTTCGATTATTGAAAACTGTGAAGGCTGTTTTTAAAAGGGAGTTAATGGAAGTTTGGGGGCCCAGGGAAAGTTTTTGCAGCTCTTTACAGACATCTGAGTCAGACTGGCTAATAAATTGAGTTCCTAGGAGGATCTTTCCTTTTCTAGTGTCAGGATCTTTTTTTTTTTTTAGGAGGTACCGGGGATTGAACCTGGGACCTCATATATGGGAAGGTGCTTAACCAACTGAGCTATATCCCCTCCCAATATTTATTTATTTATTTATTTAGTATTTTGTTTTTTTAGGAGGTACCAGGAATTAAATCTGTGACCTCATATGTGTGAAGCAGGAGCTCAACCACTGAGCTACACCCATTCCCCAAGAGTCAGGATCTTTTGTCCTGCCTCTGAGTAATGTCCCTGAGTTTCTTAAAATTGACTGGCTTGGTAGTGCATTCCCTCATCTCTTTTAGGAGACATGTGCCCACGTAGTCTCTGGCCCTTAGATCTGCTTGTTCCCTCCTTCCTTCTTTCACAGGTTTACTTGGAATTCAGGGTCCTATACAGAGGTCGCTCTTGGCCATCCTCTAATTTGTACTGTGGCCACGTTGGGGTGGCAAGAAAGGATCAGCTTTCTTTTCTTTTTAGACTTTCAGTAGGCAGGTTGTCCTTCTTTCTGCGAAGACATCCCAATGGGCAGTCTGCTAGAGTGCTAAAAGCTGTGCCCATTATTTTAGGGAAAAATGAAGACGAGTTTGTCAGCCAATCTGGCATCCAAGACTCCTGCCTGACTTTGCCCTCCAAACCAAAGCTGCCAAGCCACTTAAGTCCTGGGAGATGTTTGGAGCTATGGCTCTGGTTTCTAGCGTCCTGAAAATGCAGAGGCCGTGATGCCTTCAAACTGAAGCTGCCAAGTTGCCTAGGTTTGGGGAGACATTTGGACCTACTGCTCTGGTTCCCAGCATCCTGAGAACACAGAGACCATGCTGCCAGGCATTGCTGTGGCACCCAAGGTCTTCAGAGACGTCTGGACCTGGGTTCCAGACCGAAGCTACCAAGCCGAACTTTCTACTTAGAAGGAGGGTGAGGTGAGCCCCCGCCAGCAGTTTTTGAACCTATTCTCTTGAGGGGTAAAAGTTTGCTAGAGATTGTAGGTCAGGGACCTGGCCCATAAGGGCCACATTGCACCAGATCCTTAAGATAATTAGGACATAAGTTATACTTAGATAGATGGGACCTGAAATTGGAGGAACATAAGGAGAGAACAGGGAAGTCCCAGAGGAGATGGAAAAAGGAGTAGAAAAAAGACAAGTGCTGTATCTAGTTATTTATGGATAGAGAAGAGGTGATCAGAATTAGAAAGCGGTTTAGGATGCAACAGATTTCCTGGATTCCTGTTGGACCCCTACTCAAATCGGGGAATGTCCCCAGTCAGGTTTTTTTGTTTGTTTGTTTGTTTTTAACCGGGAGGTACCGGGGAAACAACCCCAGTCTCTCCATATGGTAGACGGACGCCGAACCTTTTGAGCCACATCTGTTTCCCAACCCCAGTCAGGTTTTAAAGACAGTGTCACCTGTTGCCCAGAGCCTCCTTGGATCTGCACAGCATGGGTGTTGGCCCCTACCACCTCTGAAGAGGGAACCAGAGAACTCTGGGTAAACCAAGGTTATGTCCTTTGGGAGCAGGGCTGGAGACCCATTCTGAATGGCAGAAAAGAGAGAGAGACAGAGAGACAGAGACAGACAGAGATAGACAGAGACAGACAGAGAGAGGCATAGGCAGGCTTTGGTTAGAAGCCAAAAATTCACTGGTCTTGTTGGATGGAGGAGGGGGTTACCAGAGATTAACTCCTGGCTGGCTCACCATTAATATGTTACCAGGTCTGGTTTCCAGGTTTTAGTTACATCATAAGAAAGAATTCAGAGACCCACCACAGTTATGAGAAAGTTAGGAACAGAGTTTAATAAAGGGAAAGTACCCACTGAGACAAGGAAAGTGCACACTCAGATATGAGTGTGGATGTGCTCAAGATAGAGATGTGTGTCCTCTGTTCTGGGATTCCCTGTTTTTTGGGGGTACAGGGCTCCAAGGTCTGCAGGGATTGGCATATTTGAGGGAAACTCATTGGGTGGCTTGATTCTCTTAGGTGTTGCTGTCTAGTGGTGACTGGCCTCTGGCTCCTGTCCACGAGCTGTCCATGAGGTGGGTGCTGGTGGTGGTGCCCCTCCTGTAGCTGTTGGATGTGTGTTGTAAGCTGCTCCCTGATGATTTGCTTGTGCAATCAACAGGCTGTTGTGAGTCAGCAGGCCCTTGCCTCAGCCTCTCTTACCATGTGGTGTTAGCATGGCTTATTGTGTTTTCTGCCCCTTCTTCCTTAGGTCCCTATTGTATCCTGCCTCAGGTATATACCCCAAAGTCTTGAAAGCAGGGACTCAGATTCTTGTACATCAGTGTTCAATGGCTATTATTCACAAAAGCCAGAAAATAGAAGCAATGCAAGTATCCATCTCCATGCTTAAATGAATAAACAAAATGTGGTACATACATACATATGAGTATTATTCAGCTGTAAAAAGAAATGAAGTTCCGATACATGCAACAACATGGATGAACCTTGAAAACATCATGCTAAGTGAAATAAGCAAGACACATAGGACAAATGCTGTGTAATTTCACTTATGTGAATATCTGAAAATAGCAAATTCCTAGAGCCAGAAAGTAGATTAGAAGTTACCAGGAGCTAGGGGAGAGGGAAATGGGGGAGTTGTTGCTGGGTGGATACAGAGTATTTGGAAATTTTGAAATAAAATTTAAAAATAGTTCTTTACTACACAGATTCTATAGCTGCTACAACAAATGACCACAAACTTGGTGGCTTAAAACAACACGTTTGTTCCTTTGCAGTTCTGGAGGTCAGAAGTATGAAATCAGTTTCCTTGGGCTGAAATCAAGGTGTCAAAAGGGTCACCCTCCCTCCAAAGGCTCTAGGGGAGAGTGTTTCCTTGAGTTTTCCACCTTTTAGAACTGCATTCCTTGCAATTCCATGGCCTGTGGCCTTTTCCTCTATCTTCAAAGCCAGCAGCTTAGCATCTTGTTTCAGTTGTCACCTGGCCTTCTGTCTCTCCTGTAGTCAAATCTCCCTCTGTCTCCCTTTTATAGGTACCGGTGATTACATTTAGGCCCACCCAGGTGATCCAGGATAACCTCTCCACCTCAAAATTCTTAATCACACGTGCAGAGTGCCTCTTGCCATAGAAGGTAACGTATTCACAGGATTCCAGGGATTGCAACCTGGATGGCTTTGAAGGCCCTTATTCAGCCCACCATACCTCCTCTACATGATCACTTTCCGTCCCCTTACTCTGCTTTACTTTTCTTCATAGCGCTTATCACCTACCTGACGTTATGTATATATGTGTCTGTTTCAGTGTATTTGTCTACTTGCCCACCACAATATTAGTTACAGAAAGGTAGGGACAGGGCCTGTCTTTTTCACCAGCCTATAGCCAACGCCTAGAAAAGCACCTGGCCCACTGCAGGTACTCAATAAGTGTTTATGGGCCAAATGAATGAATAAGTGTAAGAACTTGATCCCATGGTTAAGATAATTTGATTAGACCACAGTGACTTGTTTAAACAGAACTGAAATTGCCTAAACAGTGGTCTGAGCATGAGCAAACTGTTTATCTGTAAATTTCCAACCCTCTTCCCTGGGTTACTTCCTGCTTGTTAAGCAGGTGATGGGAGTATGGCAGGGTAGAACTTTTAGTGAGAGAAAATACCACTTTTTGTTAGAGAAAAAATCTAACCAGTTATGTAAGTAAGGCAAACAACAAGAGATTTGGAGAAAACTTGAATCTATAACTTCTACAGGAGAGAATTAAGAGAACTCTGATTGTAGGTAGTAGTGTGTGATGGGTAGGCTAATGTGTCAACTCGGCCAGGTAATTGTGCCCATGTGTTTGGTCAAGCAAGCACTGGGCTAATTGTAATACAAGGACAATTATGGGTCTTAGTCATCAGTGAGTTTACTGCATAGATGGCTGATTACAACTACATTGACCAGGGAGACTGCCATCAGCAATGAGTGACATTTAATCCAATCAGCGGAATGCCTTAAAAGGGGAAGTGATTTCAGCATTCAGAGAGAATTTCCCAGCTCGTCTTTGGACAGCCAACGTCTTCCGGAAGCTCATCAAGGACCTTCATTTGGACTTTCATCAGAGCCCCTGGTTTGCAGCCTGCCTGCGGAACCTGGACTTGTGCATCCCCGTGGTCATGTGAGAGACTCTTATGAAATCTCATACTATTTACAGATATCCCTTTGTTTTCATTTTTTATGTTTTTATTTTTTTATTGTGGGTAAAAATCAAAATTTTCACAATACATACCAATATTTGTAAAATGATATATAAATATATATGCATATATGTGCATTTGCTTACATAAATGTTATTTTATATATATATATATATATTTTTTTTTAAAGGTGCTTAGATTACCTAGATATTACACATACAGATGTCTCTTGTTGATTCTCTTTCCCTAGAGAACCCTGACTAATACATAGTGCCTTAAATATATTTTTTACATGGAATATTATTCCACCTAGAATAACTGGAATGGAAAAATCTTTGGTGACTCCCTGCCTCCTGAGGGGGACCAACTTGGCCAAAATCATCCTTGTAATGCTGAATGGAAGGAGGGTGTGCCACTTGCTAGTGACCAGGTTTGCCATGGACCTCTCAGTGACTTGTTCACAGGGCCAGAAATTGCCAGGAAAGAAACTGTAACAAATAATCTTTGTGTTTTAGCCAAGGGTGAGAACACTTGACTGTACCTAGAAATTTGTTAAAGGTAAAATCTCATCTATTATTTCAATACCATGTCATTTATACTCCAACCTGGGAGCAGGTTGTATCTTCTTCAACCTAATGCAAAAGATGGATTTAGAAGCCAGTGAGTTTCGGTTATTGGTTGGATATATACTAACAGCCAACCTTGATGTAGAAATACAAAAAAAAAAAAAAAAAATTCTAAACAGTCTTTGAAAAGTGTTGGTAATTTAGCAGAAGCAGGTGTATTTTTCCAGTGTTTTGTTTCCCACGGGTGGTATGTGCTGCTGTTTATGAGAGCAATCTGTCCACATTTACCAAATAACTGAAACACTACCTCTAATCTTACCTCATTCCTGCCTAGACGCCTTTCAAATAAAACCACTTGAGTAACTTGGAAGGATCAGAGTATGAATCAGGCATCCTAGCATCAATTCTGTGCCCTCTGATCTGCTTCCAACACCAAAATCTGGGTCACAGTTAAATTTGGTACCTTCAGAGTTGGCCAGTGAAGTCTCAGGTGTTCTCAGAACTGGTGTGCATTCACTTTCTTAAAACATGAGAAGAGGATTTTCTCTAAGGATTTATGAAGGCATATTTTTTTTGATGTTAGAAATTACAATGCAACATATTTAGCTACTACACACTAACATTCTACTAAATTACTACACCCAACAAATAATATATTAAGTACAATTAATTTAAACAAGAAGATTTTTAAAAGTTTTAATTTCCCAGCATCTAAACTACCTCTAAATACCCTTGCACTGGCTGAAAGGCCCCTCATTATCTGCACTCTGAGCTGGTTTAAAGTTCTACCAAATATGTGTATGGCATATACAACCAATGCAACAAATTGGCATGTTTTTTGGGTCAAGATGGAGTTAAAAGAAGTTCTCAAGGTTATTCCATGAATCAAAGTGATGCTAGGCTACCACAAATATATAAGAAAAATAATTCCTCTGACTTGTTATTTAAAAATATATAGTACTAGCTCAGTTTAGAGTGATGGAGTTAGCTTGTGCTCGCCATCTCCATCTAGTGGTAGAACCTTGAGTGGGTTTTAATGGGGTCATAACAGGGTCTGTTTGAAATTCAGTTCAGTATTTGCATTCTGACCACTTGGATTTAGAAAAATATTTTTCACTCAAGCAGCTGGCATTTTTAATGTACTTTATGAAGGTACAAGTTTCTTTTGTTATTTTGATGAATTTCCCTGAAAGAGTAATAATACATTTTAAAATGTTACTGTTTATGCCAGATACATCCACTTACTTAAACCCAAGTTTCATTTCTTTTCACATTAAAACATTATAAACGGCATTCTCGCTGTCCTGATTTTGTGATAATCAGAGTAGGCTAAACATTTGCTATATTAGAAATCATGCATGTGTCCCCAGACCTAGTTTTTCTCCCTAGGTCTGGTTTTTAGAATGCTGGTGATAAACTAAGCCTGATTTATTATATGACCATCCTGTATGGGAAAAGACTGTAACTTTGGGTATCTTTGATCAACCTTAAGAGATATAGCAGGGGGATGGATGTGGCTCGGGTAGTTGGGCATCCATCTCCATATGGAGGGACATGGGTTCGATCCCGGTAAAAAGAAAAAAAAGAAAAATATAGAAGGCATGCGGGCCACCAGGCTCCCTGAGCAGGTGTGCTCTCAGGCCCTGCAAGCAGGTGAACCCCCCAGGCCCTGCGTGTGGGTGCGCCGTCAGGCCCTGCGAGCCACACAGCAAGATGATGAAGTAACAGGAGAGTGACAGAAAGGAGGGCCAAGACGAGATGCACCAAAAAATCAGGAACTAAGGTGGCACAGGTGGCAGAACGCCTCTCTCTCACATCGGAGATTTCAAGGATCGAATCCCAGTGAAGACAGGAGGAGAAGGATGAGAAGAGAGGGCAGGAAACAGACACAGAGAGTTGTCCAGCAAATGGACACAAAAACAGCAAAAACAGGGGGAGGGGCATGTAAAAATGGGTTAACGTAAATAAATAAATAAATCCTTAAAAAAATGGCACCCTAATTTTTAAAATCATTTTAGAAATAAATGATAGGACCCACTTGTTTATCCTCAACAAGGTAATTTTTAAAATCTTCTAATGCAATGTTAGCCATCTAGCCATGTTTTTCTTTTGCTTGCAAAGCATCTCTGATTATTGTATAACAAAGTCAAAAAACTGATTTTTCAAATAATCAGGTTGCATGTGTAGCACCAAGTCTTAGGAAAGGTTTTCCTTTGTGTGTATATATAAATTTTTGAAAAATGTAGTGACTTTTCTTTTTCAGTAACTCATAGACTCTGGTTAAATATAGAAGACTGAACACATGAGTTTATCTCTACTCTCTCCCCAAACTCAATTAAAATGACAGTAAATGAATAAAAGGGACACATTCAGAAAGAGAAAGAAGGTTGGGAGATGAGACAGCACAGTGTGGGAGAGGAGACAGCAGTGGACAAGACATCTAAACACACTTTACGGGAAGTGGCTGTGGCTCAATCAGTAGGGCTCCCGTTTACCATATGGGAGACCCCGGGTTCGGTTCCCGGGGCCTCCTGGTGAAGGCAAGCCCGCCTGCACGGCGTGGTTAGCTGACCCAGCGAGCACAAGCAGCAAGAGGGGGATAAATAAATTAATAAATAAATAAAATCTTAAAAAAAAAAAGTCTTAATTGTTCTTAAGTATTTGAAAAGTTTAAGGCAACTGATAAAAAAGGATCATAAAAATATAAAATAAATAAATAAATAAAAATAAACACACTTTACTGTATGGTGTGGAGGGAACAGTGGCAACTGAGCAGAGCAAGGCAATCTCCAAGAGGATCCAGTCCACGAACCGGGCAGAGGCTCTAGTCTGGGAGGCATCAGGTGCGGGGAGTGACGGGGGTGAGGCTGAGGCTATCAGAGGACCGGCAAAAAGGTTTTGACCCCTACATCCCTGCCCCTGCACCACTGTAGGACACCAGAAATTCTACCTGGTAGGAATGGAATGAGAGAGAACCAGGCAGAGAGGTAGGTGAGGGCAAAAGGCCTGAACGAAAACGGGTTCATTCGCATGAAACAGTCCCTGTGAAATGGTGAACTCAGCCTCCTTACTCCACTTGGTTTGCAGAACACAAACTGCCTGGCTATAAGCGTGACAAAGGCTCAGATGAGTCTTCACTGGAAAAACGGGATAGCTTCAAAGAAAAGACCTATAGATAACATTGACATTTGGGATCATTCAAACTGAAAAATCAGGTTTTCTACCCAATTACCCTACAAAGAATTCTACCAGTAGACAACGGCCCCAGCCTCCCACAAAGCTTGTAGTCCGGCATTTAAACATTTGAACCCCTAGCATCAAAGACCAAAACAAGAAACAGAAATGATATAAGGAGTAGAATGGAACTTTTAAAATAAAAATCACATATTTACAGTTTTGTTTTTTTTTTTAAAGGAAAGAGCTTTATAAATTAAAAATTCCATCACTGGAACTGAAATTTAAAAATTCAGTACAAGGTTTGAATTCAGATTGATTTCTGAACTTTCAATTCTGTCCCATTGAGGTCCTTGTCTATTCATTTGCGAAAATCACTCTATTTTAATTATTTGAGATTTTAAATATTTAATAGGGCTAGTTCCTCATTATTATTCTTTTTAAAATTTTAATCAATTTTATTGATACTTATTAATAAAGCATAAATCTATCCAAAGTGTACAAGCAATGGTATTTGATATAATCACATAGTTGTGCATTCATCAGTTCAATCATTATTAGAGTATTTTTATTATTCCAATATTAATAGTAATAATAAACAACAAAAAAAAAAACAGACAAAAACTGTACTCCTTAATATTTACCTCTCAATCTCTCTAAGCTTCCCCTGCCATACATAGCTGCTATTTCATTTCCGTCTCTCTAATTTATTTTGTACATTCATATTTTTCTTTTCTTAAGCATTTTTAAAAATTTTATTAATACATATTAATAAAGCATAAATCCATCCAAAGAGTACAATCAGTGGTATTCGGTGTAATCACGTTTGTGCATTGATCACCCCAATCATTCCCAGAGCATTTTCATTATTCTAATAATAATAATAAACAACAAACAAACAAAACTCATCACCTCTCAGTCTCTCTATTCCTCACCTGGCGTACTCAACTGCTATTCTTTTTCCTTCTCTCTAGTATGTTTATATTTATATTTTGTAAATGCAAAACAGTCTTATATATGCAGTATCACCCATATTAGTGTTTCACTGAAGTTTTACTATATTATACAGTACCATATTACAGTTTTTAGCTTTCCTTCTAGTAATATACATGACCTTAGACTTTCCCTTTCAACCACTATCATACCCATACAGTAGCAGTGCTAGATACAAACACCATGATATGCTTTAACCATTTCTATTAATTTCCAAAGATTTACAAACAACCTTTATAACAAATGTGCACAGATTAACCCTCAGCTTTCCATTCTCTACCTTCCTATTTTCTGGTGACCTATATTCTAGCTATTAACTCCATGAGTTCACACAATATATTTAGTTCATAACAGCACAGTCATACAGTATTTGTCCTTTTCTGTCTGGCTTGCTTCACTCTAGGTTCATCCATGTTGTCATAGACTTCACAACTTCATTTCTTCTTACAGCTGTATAATATTCCATTGTATGTATATATCACAATTTGTTTATCCATTCATGGATTAATGGACACCTGGTTTGTTTCCAACTTTTGGCAATTGTGAATAATGCCACTGTGAACATCGTGTGCAGATGTCTGCTCATGTCACTGCTTTCAGTTCTGGGTATATACATCGTAGCATTATTGCTGGGTCACTTAGCAAATCTATATTTAACTTCCTTAGGAACTGCGCAGTGACTGTACCATTCTACATTCCCACCAACAGTGAATAAGTGTTTCTATCTTCCCATATCCTCTCCAACACTTGTAGTTTTCCATCTTTTAATGGTGGCCATTCTAATAGGTGTGAAATGATATCTCATTGTAGCTTTGATTTGCATTTCCCTAATCACTAGTGATGCTGAACATTTTTTCATATGTTTTTTTGCCATTTGTATTTCTTCTTTGGACAAATGTCTATTCAAGTCTTTTGCCCATTTTTAAGTCGGGTTGTTTGTCTTTTTATTGTTGAGTTGTAGCATCTCTTTAAATTATAAATATGGATATTAGACCCTTATCAGATATGTGATTTCCAAATATTTTCTCCCATTGAGTCAGCTGCCTTTTCATCCTCTTGACAAAGTCCTTTGAGATGCAGAAGTGTTTAATTTTGAGGAGGTCCCATTTATTTTTTCTTTTGTTGCTTGTGCTTTGGGTGTAAGGATCAAGAACCACCATCTACTACAAGATCTTGAAGCTGTTTACCTACATTTTCTTGTAGTAGTTTTATGGTCCTGGTTTTTATATTTAGATCTTTGATCCATTTTGAGCTGATTCTTGTATATGGAGTGAGATAGGGGTCCTTTTTCATTCTTTTGGTTATAGACATCCAGTTCTCTCAGCACCATTTGTTGAAGAGACTGTTTTCTTCCAGGAACATGGACTTGGAAGTTTGTCAAAAACCAGTTGGCCATAGAGGTGAGGGTCTATTTCTGGATTCTCAATTCTATTCCACTGATTGATGAGTCTATCTTTATGCCAATACCATCCTGTTTTGACCACTATATCTTTGAAATATGTTTTAAGGCCAGTCAGTGAGAGACCTCCCACATTGCTCTTCCCTTCCCTTCCAAATAAATTTGGTAATTGCCTTTTTTACTTCTGTAAAGCAGGCTGTTGGAATTTTGATTGGTATTGCATATAATCTATAAATCAGTTTGGGTGGGATTGACATCTTCACTATATTTAATCTTCCAATCCATGAGCACAGAATGTCTTTCCATTTGTTTAAGTCTTCTTTGATTTCTTTTGGCAGTGTTTTATACTTTTCTGATTATAGGTCCTGTACATTGTTGGTTAAATTGATCCCTAGGTATTTGAGTCTTTCTGTTACTATTGTAAATGGAATTTCCCCCCCTGATTTCCTCCTCAGATTGTTCAATATTAGTGTACAGAAACATTACTGAATTTTGCATGTTGATCTCATATCCTGCCATTTTGCTGAACTCATTTATTAGCTCAAGTACCTTTGTCATAGACATTTCAGAATTTTCTAACTATAGGATCATGTCATCTGCAGATAGTGACAGTTTTACTTCCTCTTTTCCTATTTGGATGCCTTCTCTTTTTTTCTTGTATAATTGCTCTAGCTAGAATTCTAGTACAATGCTGAATAACAGTGGTGGCAGTGAGCATCCTTGTCTTGTTCCTGATCTTAGAGGGAAAGCTTTCAACCTTTCCCCATTGAGTACAATATTGGCTGTGGGTTTTTCATATATGCCTTTTATTATGTTGAGGAACTTTCCTTCTATACCTGTCTTCGAAGTGTTTTTTATCAAGAAAAAGATGCTGGATTTTGTCAAATACCATTTCTATATCCATCACAATGATCACATGGCTTTTTCCCTTCAATTTGTTAATGTGGTGTATTAAATTACATTGATTTTTTTGTGTATGTTGAACCACTCTTGCATACCAGGAATAAATGCCATTTGGTCATGGTGTATAATTCTTTTGATATGCTGTTGGATTCTATTTGCAAGTATTTTTTTGAGAATTGCTGCATCTATATTCATTAGAGAGATTGGTCTGTAATTTTCTTTTCTTGTAGTATCTTTATCTGGTTTTGGTATTAGGGTGATGTTGGCTTCATGAAATGTGTTGGTTAATTTTCCCTCCTCTTCAGTTTTTTGGAAGAGCTTAAACAGGATTGGTGTTAATTTGTCTTGAAATGCTTGGTAGAATCCACCTGTGAAGCCATCTGGTCTTGGACTTTTCTTTGTTGGGAGATTTTTAATGACTGATTCAATCCCTTTAAATGTGATTGGTGAATTCCAGGAAGATGGCAGACTAGAAAGATATGGAACTCTCTCCTCTCCCAGAAAAATAGCTAGAGAACAGGCAGAAATGGCCTGGGGGGGGGCGGGGGTTTAGGACACCAGGGAAAGGCTGGATACCACTCAGAAAAGATAGGGGCAAAGGAAAAGAATCTTGATGGCAAAACTGTGAGTTAAAGCTACAGTTGTAGCTGCCAGTGCCCTCCCCCACCCTATGGACAATTTTGAAATCTCGCGTCAAGCCTGTGGCTACAGACAAAAGGGTCCTCAGGGATCCATCTCTCCAGGAAATGGGAGAGAGAGGAACAGAGCCTAAGGCTGACTTAGCTTCTGACCCACAAATTTGGTCTGCTGTTTCCCAGGAGCCCTTCTAGGCACAGGGGCTGCACCATTGTTTGCCTTGACAGCCAACAAGGAACTAAAGAGATCCGACCCTCTCAATCACCCTCCCTACTGACCAGGATTGATTATTGAGGATGCAGAAGGGAGTGGAATTATTTCCTACCAAGGAAAAGAGAGAATCCTCTGTCACATTGATCCAGTCTGTGTTGCAGCCAAAACAGTCAGACCAGGCTTTGAACTGCGAGGGCTGCTGAAGAGTGCCATCTGCTGGCAGACCAAGGAAGTGCATGTGAGGAAATAAAAAGTAAATAAGTAAGAGAGGTTTTTCTGGCCTTTACAGCTTCCCTTCCTAAGTCTCTTGGAAGCAGGTCTGCAATCCATTACTGGCTCCATGGCCTGGATCTGAGCAACTAAACAAGGATAATCCTAAAAAACTTGAACAAAGTTGAACAAAGAATGTCAGTAACACACAGTGTCCTGCCACTAAATTCCTACGCTAGGGAGAGAAATTGAGCATGACAGTAAATTCACTGTCATAATGAGATGCCTAGACATCAGCAGAAAATTACAAGCCATACTAAGACAATGGAAGCTATGATTCAAGCAAAGGAATATATCAAAACCCCAGATGAGACAACAGATTTGAGACAACTAATCGAGATTGATACAAACGAGCACTTGAGAAAAATGTATAACCTACTGAGTTTGGGTGCAACATTCTGCATATGTCTGTTAGGTCTAACTCGTTTATCATATTGTTCAAGTTCTCTGTTTCCTTGTTGATCTTCTGTATAGTTGTTCTATCTAATGATATAAGTGGTGTGTTGAAGTCTCCAACTATTATTGTAGAGATGTCTATTTCTCCCTTCAGTGTTGCCAAAGTTTGCCTCACATATTTTGGGGCACCCTGGTTAGGTGCATAGACATTTATGACTGTTATTTCCTCCTGGTGGATTGTCCCTTTTTAAAATATATATTGGCCTTCTGTATCTGTTATAACTTTTTTGCATTTGAAGTCTGTTTTATTCTGATATTAGTATAGCTACCCCTGCTCTTTTTGGTTAGGGTTTGCATGGAATATCTTTTTCCATCCTTTCACTTTCAGCTGATTTGTATCCCTGGATCAAAGGTGAATTTCTTGTATATAGCATATGGATGACTCATGTTTTTTTTTTTGTTGTTGTTGTTGTTTTTTATCCATTCTGTCAGTCTATATCTTTTGATTGGGAAGTTTAATGCATTCACATTCAATGGTATTATTGTAAATGCATTATTTACTTCCACCATTTTATTCTTTGGCTTTCATATGTCATATCTTATTTTTGTCTGTCATTTTACCCTTTTGATTATCCTTTCTGATAGTCTTCCCTTCTATATTCTCCTCCAAGCCTCTCTCTGCTGTCTTTTTCTTTCAGGCTGTAAGACTCCCTTTAATGCTTCCTGCAAAGCCAGGTTCTTTTTTATGAGTTCTATTAGTTTCTGTTTATTTGTGAATATTTTAAACTCATCTTCATATTTGCTGGATAAGGAATTCTGGAAATATTTCTCTTTCAATATCTTAATTATATCATACTACTGCTTTCTCACCTCCATGGTTTCTGATGAGAAATCTGCACTAAGTCTTGGGTGTCCCTTGTATGTGATGGTTTGCTTCTCCCTTGCTGCTCTCAGAATTTTCATCTTATCATTGGTGTTTGACATTTGAGTAGTATGTGTCTTGGAGTAGGTCTATTGGATTTTTTCTGATTGGGGTATGTCGAGCTTCTTGGACATGTAAGTTCATTTCTTTCATGATAGTTGGGAAATTTTTCAGCTATTATTTCCTCAAATACTTTTCCTGCCCCTTTCCATTCCCTTCTTCTTCTCCTTCTGGAATTCCCATAACACATATGTTGTTGCTCTTCATGTTGTCATTCAATTCCCTGAGCCCCTGCTCAATTTTTTCCATTCTTTTCTTTCTCTGTTCTTCTCTCTCTTCAATTTCAGCTGTTCTATCTCCTGAATCACTTATTCTGTCCTCTGTCATTTCAAGTCTGCTGTTGTATGCCTCTAATGTGTCCCCTCCTCCCATAGCTCCCTCATCTGTTTGTTCATTGTTGTTTTTTTGCTCCTTGTCTGTTCGTTGTCTGCTTGTTATCTGCTCGTTTTCTGTTTGTTTCTTCTTTAGGAGGCAGAGGGAACTGAACCCAGGATCTCCCATGTGGGAGGTGGGTGCCCAAACGTTTGAGCCAAATCTGTTCCCTGCTCGTTTATTTTATTTATGTATTTTTGCTTGCTATTTATCTGCTCATTGTTTGCTCATTCATTGTCTTGCTCTTTTTTTTTTTTCTCATTGTCCAATCTTTGTTTTTTCTCATTGTCTGCTCGTTACTTTTGCTCAATGTCTGCTTGCTGATTCTTTCTCTTCTTTAGGAGGCACTGGGAACCGAACCCGGGACCTCTTGTGTGGAAGGCGGGTACCCAACTGCCTGAGCCACATCTGCTCCCCTCTAACATGTTTTTTTTTTGCTTTTTAAAGATTTATTTATTTATTTCTCCCCCCATACACACCTCTTTGTTTTGCACTCACTACTCTCTGTGTGTTCTTCTGTGTCTGCTTTTCTTCTCTAGGCGGCACTGGGAACCGATTCTGGGGCCTTCTGGAGTGGGAGAGAGGCACTCAATCTCTTGCGCCACCTCAGCTCCCTGGTCTGCTGCGTCTCTTATTGTCTCTCCTCTGTTTCTCTTTTTTTGTGTCATCTTGCTGTGCCAGCTCTCCAAGTGGGCCAGCACTCTGTGTGGGCCAGCACCCCTGTGTAGGCCAGCTGTACTGCACAGGCCAGCATTCTGTGCTGGCCAGCACTCTGCGTGGGCCAGCTCTCTGCTTAGGCTAGCTCGCCCTGTGCGCCAACTTGTCTGTCACCAGGAGGCCCCAGGAATCGAACCCTGGACCCCCCATATGGTAGACGGGAGCCCAATCACTTGAGCCACATCCATTTCCCTAATGTGTGTTTTTTTTTTTTTTTAAAGATTTATTTATTTAGTTAATTTTTCTTTATTTATAGTCCCCCTCCCCCCCATTCCCCAGATGGTTCCCTTGTCTGTCTGCTCATTGTTTGCTTGCCTTCTCCTGGAGGCACCGGGAACTGAACCTGGAACCTCCCACATGAGAGGCATATGTCCAATGGCCTGAAGTACATCTGCTCCCCACAGGCTGTGATGTCTGTTTGCTTGTGGCATCTGCTTGTTGCAGTGGGGGCGGTGTCTAGCTCATTGCAGCAGGGTGCAATGTCTTGTCTTCTTTTAGGAGGGACTGGGCCCCAAACCTGGGACCTCCCATGTGGTAGGCAGGTGCCTAAATGGTTGGACCACACCCGCTTCCCTCTAACATGTTTTTTATCTCACCTATTGTGTCTTTCATTCCCTTAAGCTCAGTTATTTTGCTATTCAGGTTTTCAAATTCTTCTTTGTGCTTGCCCACTGTCTCCTTAAATGTCCTTTATCTCTTTAGCCATATTGTTTTTCAACTTGTTGATTTGATTTAGATTTGTATGAATCTCATTTATTAGTTGTCTCAAATCTTGTGCCTCAGCTGGGGCTTTGATATATTCCTTTGCTTGGGCCATAGCTTCCATTTTCTTAGTATGGCTTGTAATTTTTTGCTGATGTCTAAAGCATCTCATTATGACAGTGAATTTACTATCATACTCAATTTCTCTCCCTTGTGTAGGGATTTAGTGGCAGGAGGCTGTGTGTTACTGACATTCTTTGGTTCTTGGTTCAACCTGTTCAAGTTTTTTAGGATTATCCTTGTTCAGTTGTTCAGATACAGGCCATGGAGCCAGTAATGGGCTGCAGACCTGCTTCCAAGGGACTTGGGAAGGGAGGCTGTAAAGGGCAGAAAAACCTCTCTTACTTATTTACTTTTTATTTCCTCACATGCACTTCCTTGGTCGGCCAGCAGATGATGCTCTTCAGCAGCCCTCGCAGTTCAAAGCCTGGTCTGACTGTTTTGGCTGCAACACAGACTGCATCAATGTGATAGAGGATTCTGCCTGGAGGCTAAGCTTCTCCCCAGACCCATCAATTGTTACCTTCTCCTCCCCCTATACCTCACCCCAGCCAAATGTCTAGGAAGAGGTGCCCACACTTTCAGCCTATTTGCTACTCTCCCAGGTCTTTCTTAACACATTCATTGTAGCTTCTGCACCCACCTTCCAGTGAAACAGCTCTTGCTCAAGTCATCCACAGACTTGATAAACCCAATGGACATGTTTCTGTCATCAGTTTACTGGACCTCTCAGCACACACTGCTGACCTGCCTTCTCCTCAAAACATTCTCTTTCCCTGGTTTCCATAACACCCCACACCCTTGAGCTGCCTTTTGCCTCTCTGGCCTCTCCTACTTAGGTTTCTCTGCCAGCTCCTCCTCCTCTGTCCAACCATTCAGTGTTGGGTGCCTTCTGAGCACTGTTCTAACCTCTTCTCCTTTCACTCTACCATCACCTGGGCACTCTAAATCTGCTCCAATCCCTAATCCCCAACCTGCTCTCACCTCCACCTATATGAAGATGACTTACAAATTCATATCTGTTGCGAGGGCTCCCCATGGGACTCTCTCCTCTGAGGTTTCTATTTCCTCCATGTTTTCCATTTCCCTGAGGGCTGCTACCATCCACATTACTATACAAGCCAACCTTCTCCAGCAGCCACCACATTGGCTCTGTTACCAATACCTCCTAGATATTGCTGTTATCCCTCTACTTTTCTCCATTTCTATGACCCCATTTGTGGCCCTCTCAAGCCACAATCGTCTCCTCACCTGGTCTTCCTGTGCTGAGGCTTGCCCGCCTCCAGTCCCCTCTCCACACCACCACCAGAGTGATTTTTAGAGAGTGAAAGCAGATTTGTGGCTGCCAGGGACTGAGGGCAAGGAGGAATGCAGAGTGACTGCTTAATGGGTACAGGGTTTCCATCTGGGGTGATGAAAAAGTTCTGGAACTAGATAGCGGTGTTGGTTACACAATGTCATGAATGTACTTCATGCCACTAAATTGTACACATTCAAATGGTTAAAATGGTACATTTTTATGTTACATGTATTTTACTGAAATAAAAATAATCTTAATGCTATTTGTTTTGTGATTTTAAAAAGGCTTTTGTTATTTTTATATTTTAATAGACAAATTATTCACCAGGTCTGACATTTTAAAAGTACAAGGGGTATACAGTTTCCCTCCCTCACCTTCTCCTCAGTCAGATAGTTCCTCTCCTCAGACGCAACCACAGTAACAAATTCCTTGTTTTTCCTTCTAGAAATATTCTGCTTTTACAACATATATAGACATGAATGGCTCCCTTTTATTTTAAAATTTTACTCACATAATTGGCTAACATACTGCACTATCCAATACGGTAGCCATTAGACACAAATGGCTTGTGAGTACTTGAAATGTGGCCAGTGGATTATGGCGTTGAACTTTTAATTTTACTTAGTTTTAATTAATCAAAATTAAAAAACTGAAGCAGTATAAAAAATATTTTCCATTAAACACCGCTTTATTATTTAGGATGATAACATTTCATGTTAACCATTGACAGGTCTAAGATGTTGCTGAATTGCAATGTCTGCGTTGGGCATTTCTCATATTACAAATAAACACATCACAGATCTGGTTGGGTTCTCGAATTAATTTACTCAAATGATTTTTTCCCCTATGCACTAATGTAACATTGCAATACCCTTGTTTGAACACCTTATGCGAGCAACACAAGTTACAGTGATACCTACGTATGTCATTTTACAGAAAGGAAACAGAAGTTCAGAGAGGTTGTCAGTTAAATGAGATAATTTATTGGAAGTGAGTAGCATAGCGCCTAGAGCTAGGTAAATGTTAGTGGTCCTATTACGAAAAGCCCCAGAGCTTGTTTATATTTGCTCAAGGGTACCCAGGAGCTGTGTCAATATTTAGACACTGTTTTCTTTCACTCCACACTTGCCGGATGGGTCCACTAAACCATCCTCTCATACTTGGTGGCTCGGTGCTTTCCAAATGGGGACCCTTGGGTCGTTCTTGCCAACAAGGATAGAACAAGAGGAACTGGTCAGGAGAAGCAGCATGTAGGATCAAGACGGGACATGACCCAAAGTTTGCCAGTAATAAAGGTTGTTGGATGCCAGAAGGTGTCCCTAAAAGGGAAACTTCCTTCTGAATATGGCTTTAGGGTATGGGAGACAAGGAGAGGGACCATTTGACTTCTCAAGGTTTCATCTGGCTTGAGGGTGCCTGTATTTCTGGAAGGCATTTCCTGAAATGAGTGACTCAGGGACACTAGAGATGCTGGGGACTTTAATCCACGGGCCACATTTCTAGTGCTCACAAGCCATGTGTGGCTAGTGGCTACTGTATTGGATAGTGCAGTATGTTAGCCAATGATGTGAATAAAAATTTAAAGTAACAGTGAACCATGTGTATCTATATAGATTGTAAATGCATAGAATATTTCTAGAAGGGAAAACAAGAAATTTGATACCCAGAAGTGACCTAAGAAGAGGGCAGCAGCCCCATCTGAAGGCAGGGGGAGAGAAAAAAGACCTTTGGAAGCAGGGCAGTAACCCAGGTGGAAAGAGAGGCCTCAGCCCAAATCGTAAAATCCAGGGAGGAGGTGGGAGGGGGCACAGCTGAGTGACCTAGCCAGGCTGGAGAGACAGTTGCCTGCCAACCTTGGCCAGAGTCACCGCAGCTGGACTCTGGAGGGCAGGGAGGGGTGGGGGGATGGTGGGATGGAGAGTGGGGAGGGAAGGCTCAGAGGAAGGGCATCCAGTCCGGGAAGCCAGGCTGATCCTAATGGGGGATAGGGAGGGGCCTCTGGGCCCCAGAGTTGTTGGAGGGGGCCCAGGAGGTAGGAGTGGGAGGAGATGAGGACACACCCTAGAGGGAGGGAGGAGCTGTGCAGATGGGCAAGGGGGTGGCCTTGGGAAGAAGGGGGGAAGGCAAAGTCCGGGAAGAGGCTGATAGCTGATAGCCGAGGCTACTATTTCAACCTCAGGAAGTTTAGGAGAGGCCCGGAAAGCACAGTAAAGAAGGTGAGGAGGGGGAAACAAGGAATGGGGAGGCAAGTTGGAGGAGAGGAGAGTGAACAGGCAGCAAGAAGTAGCAACAAGGGTGAAACTTATTTATTTGTCCGTGAGCCCCTGGCTTCTTTAAGGTAACGGCTCTGGTCACTTCTGAGCGGGGCCTCAGTTCCACACTGTGACTGGTTCTGTGACCACTGGTACAGGCAGGGCTTTCTGGGAGGGCCAACCCCTCAGGCAGCCCTGACTCAGGGCTTGGGGGAAGAGGCCAGGGAAGGATTGGGAGAGGGGTCATGGGGAAGGCCCCCAAAAAGGGAGGAATTAGCCTATAGCAAGAAAGCCATGGGCTAGGCCGAGGCGAGACCCCCATTTCTGGGGCTGCCCCAGCGCTGGGAGGGTTAAGCATCCTCGAAGTTCCCACCCATCCACTGGGCTCCTCCCACGTGTTTACGTCCTCCCAGAAATATTCCTTCTCCAGCCAGTCCCTCCTCTTCCCCTGCTCAAAGCATGGGGTGAGGGCCAGGGGGCTGGAACTTGTGGGAGCCAGGAGATCCCAGAGGGGAGGGAGAAGCAGTGGAGTGGTGGTGGGGGAAGAGGAGCCCTGGGTGCAGTGGGGAGAGAGGAGGGGCCAGTAGAGGGGGGCAGGGTGGGAATGGGAGATGGGGCTGCTTCCCAGGCTTGGGCTGAAGGTGGTGGGGTAGGGTGGGGACTTGGCTAAAATTTCTGTGGACAAAAGCCTACCTAGGAAAGGGTCCAACTGGGGCTGTGGCTGAACCCAGAGAAAGTGGGGATCAGGGCAGGAAGGAGTGGACAGACCAGGAGGACACCAAGGACACTGTCAGGAAAAGGCCATTTCCCCGTTCCTCTGTGCCCAGAGTTCTGCCAGGTATGGCCCACCTGAGGGGCAGGGCCAGGGGACGAGGCTCCACCAGTTGACACGGAAGAGCTGAGGACCAACGCGCATCCTTTGCAGGCCCAGGTGGACTGAGAGGTGAAGCATGAGGCAGCTGCTGCTCCTGCTCACCCTGTGGCTGGGCACAGTGGGCTCGGGCGGGGCCGAGCTTTCTGTGGCCCAGCGCCGGGGCCTGCAGGTGGCCCTGGAGGAATTCCACAAGCACCCGCCTGTGCAGTGGGCCTTCAAGGAGACCAGTGTGGACAGTGCTGAGGACACGGTTAGCACAATGGGCCCTGCGGGCTGGGGAGATGTGGGCTGGTTTAGGGCCTCACCCCTGGACCCCTCGACATTCCTAGGAAGCAGGTACGAGAAAGTGCTATAGACTGAAAGCACCCAGCTCTCCGGAGAAGGGGCCGCTGCCCCAGCCACCCTCCTTCAGATGTGCAGGTTCACGGTAGGGATGAGAGAGGCAGGTCACATCCAGGCCTTGCTGTGACCACTCAGCTGGATGCTTGCCTTTCTATCTGCCTGCAGCCATTCCCAGCTGGGACATTTGTGAGGCTGGAATTTAAGCTCCAGCAGACAGGCTGCCGGAAGAAGGACTGGAAGAACCCTGAGTGCAAAGTCAAGCCCAATGGGGTGAGTGAAGGGGTGTGTCTGTAACAGGTCTGGTGAGGAACGTGCTGAGAACCCGAGGCTGGAGTCCTCACTGTGGAGAGCCTCCCTAGACACTGAGCCAGCTCAGTGTGAGCCCATGGTTGTGGTGGCCTGGGGGCTTGGGTTAGCAGGAGGCAGGGTTGGGTTGCCCCAAGAAAATATTTGTTAGAGGTGGGGTCCACTTCCACCAGAGTTCCTCCCTCAGGTTTCAAGCCACTGTTAGAAGCAGCTCATGTTTCGGGGTTTGAATGGACCCCACTCCAAACCTGGTGAATTCCCTGTTTTCTGAGATTTCAAGTGGAGATGGTCCCAACCTGGGCTGCCTGAGTCATGACAGAGCTTGATTGTAATCAGCCACCGCTAGGGCAAAAGCACTGCTGTAGAGATCCCTGGGCTGGGGGTGCAACCACCTGGCTTCCAGTTCAGGCTTGGCTGATCACCAGCCTTGTGGCTTCACAGGTTTTTCTAAGACCTCAGCCAAAAGGAGGGGAATGGGCCATACCAGTGATTTTCAAAAACTTCTGAGTCCCAGAACCTTTTTATTCAAATCAAATCTTAAAAGAAAATGCCAGAGATATTATAGGTGAAAGCAGAGTTTTTCTGGTGGAAGTTGGGTAGGAAGAATCCACCTGGAGAAGTCTTGCTTACACACACACACACACTGAAGTTCCAAAGTTTGAAAACTGAAGGACTGACTTCTGAAATATCAGGTGGGCTGCACCTGAAATCTGCTAGCTGCATGACCCCTCACCTCTCTGCTCTAAGCTGCCAGGGGGAGGCTGGCACCTTTGGGGCATGCAGCCAACTCCCAGCTTTCGTCCTTGTGGTTCCGCATGCCTCCCCTCACCCCCTTCCTCCCTGGTCCCATGCTTCTCTCCCCAGAGGAAGCGGACATGCCTGGCCTGCATCAAACTGGACCCTGATGATAAAGTTCTGGGCCGGATGGTCCACTGCCCCATACAGACACAGGTTCGACAGGTAAGGGCAGAGCAGAGGAGGGTAGGTGGAGGCGCTGGGAGGAGTGACAGGAGCTGGGCCTGCAGGGTGAAGAGGGTGCTGGGCCTAGGGGCGGAGGGAGCAGCTGCAGAGGCTGACAGTCTGCTGCCCCCAGCAGGAGCCAGAGGAGCACCGGGAGGCCCAGTGTGGCAGGGTGGAGCGGGCCGGCGAGGATCCCTATGGCTACCACTTCCCTGGACAATTTGCCTTCTTCAAGGCCCTGCCCCCCACTTGAAGCCCAGACTAGGAGGCCAGGAGAGGAGGACAAACCTGGGGTAAGGACAGCAACTTGGAATGGGGTTTGGGATGGAGGAGGTTGGATGACGTTAGGCTGTGGGAGGTAGGGAGGGGCTGGAATTAAGAGCCTGGGAAGCTGGGACCCGAACAGCCTGCCTCATACCAAAATATGTCACTTTTTCTTTCTTCTAGAATTCAGTCTCAGTTCCTGGAAGACTGCAGGAAGTAATCAGTGAAAATCTCCCTTTCCTGGACCCAGAGAAGACAATCCTATTGTATCTCAAGCTAATAAAACTGCTCTCAGAGCTGTGCTTTCTCCTCTCCTTGCATTCCCTCCTTTTCCCCTCAGCTCAGCGTACATGAGGCCTTATGAATGAGGAAAGGCCCGGGTGTTCCTTTTTTCTACATGGAGGAAGCAGAGTCCTGAGGGCGTGCAAAATACTTCTGTCAGACACCTAGAAAGGAGTGGGCCTTAGCCCAGAGGTCAGCATGAATGGAAAGCAATCAAGCAATGAGCATTTTATATATTCCTGTCTAGGGGAAAAAAAAAAAAAAAAAAAAAACTATATTTACTCCACACACACACACACACACACACACAATAGGTAGCAATACAAATTAAAACAGAGATAAACATTTACTAGGGATTAATGTGGGGGAAACACAGGACTAGGGCGGCCAGAGCAGATGGTCATTTGGATAGGCAAGTTTGGAAGGGGGTGAACTCCAGCTTCCAAGAATGTTCCTCCTCTGCCCACTTTACCTCACAGGAACAGGGGAGGTGCAAACATGCCCCTCCCTACTTTTCTCACCTTTAACCTTAGGAAGAACTTTCTTCCACTGAGAGTTTCAGGCTGAGAAAGTCAGGAGTGGCAGCAGCTGTGGACACAGGCTCAGCCTGGGGCATGAAAAAGGCACAGGGGCCTCTTCCCCAGCTGCACACTGACCGTGGCAGGCAAGCCTCACTCAGCCAGGAGCATGCAGAGAGCCCTCAGACCTGCCAGAGGCCATCGGGAGGTGCTTCCTTCCAAGTATGTGGAGGGAGGACAGTGAATTCTCCTTGAGGTAGGAGTGTGAAGGAGAGGGGCTCTTCTTAGGAACAGAGATAAATAGCTCAGCTTGCAGGGCCAGTGACAAGTATGAAACCTTAGGACAGGGACAGAGCCAGGGAACCCACAATGTGAGGACCCCATGGCCACCTGCCAGGTTGTCCCAGGCCACCGGGGCATCACTCAAAAGACAAAGGAAGAGGTGGTGCCTGCAGGGCTCAGTGCCTGCTCGGCCTGGGCCAGGCTGTCGGTGGCCTGGAGGTCCAGGTCCCGGCACTCTTGCAGTGTGTCCTGGAACTGCCGGCAGGCCTCCTCCAGGATGGAGCTGCTGCAGGTGGGCCAGGACTCCCAGTATCCTGGCTCTACCCAAGGTTGGGCCTCTGTGGCTCTGGGGCCTGGGCTGGAGCTGGGGCGCAAGGAGCTGTCCAGGTCTCGGCACAGCTGGTAGAGTTCACTGCCACGACCAGTTACCCGCTCCCCATCAATGACTTTCAGGATGGGCAGCAGCTCTCGGACCCCAGCCCAGTAGGAAGGGCTGGCACAGAGGGGGTTGCTGAGCCGGGCCAAAGGGTCCTGGAGCCGCAGATACTCGAGGCTCCGTAGTCCTGTCAGACACTGCAGCTGGCCAAGCGTGGCCAGCAGGTTACCTGCTGCGTTGAGACTCTGCAGGTTCTCGCAGGCGGCCAGTGGCTCCAGGGCAGTCAGACGGTTGTTGGAGACGTTGAGCACAACCAACTGGCGCAGGGAGGCCAGTGGGCCCAAGTGGGTGAGCACATTGCCGGACAGGTCCAGCCACTCCAGGCCCAGGCACTCGCCCAGGCAGCCCAGGTCCACCAGTCCCATGCTGCGCAGCCTCAGCAGCAGGATGGACTCCAGGGAAAACTCGCCTGTGCGCGCCTTCAGTAGTGGCGGCGTGATGCGTACCCCTTCACCCTCTCCTGGTTTCTCACCCTGAGGCTCCATGAGACAGAACTTGGTTCAGAAGGCCTGGACCTTGGCAGGGTCCCTCACAGGGATGTGGGTATCTCCCGGGTCAGCTGGCTATTCACCCCAAAAAATGGTGCCATCAATTCTCCCAGGGCCAGTGACAGGAGGCCTGTTTCAGACACCCTTGGCTCAAGGGCCAGCAGGTCCCTACAGAAAGACAATGGCACAATCACGCAAGCCTTTTCTGAGCACTTCTCTCCTATGTGGCAGGTGATGGCGCAAAGTAGATGACCCAGTTCTTACCATCAGGGCCAAAAATCTAGATGGCCAGGCAAGATCTGAAGCAGCAGGTCTGGAACATGAGTCAAGAGCTTTAAAAGTTTTAGATTTATGTTTTTGAATTGATAAAAGGTAACCACTGTCACCAATTTTTGTTTCCTTCCTGGGATATTCTATGCATATACGAACACAAACAGGAACACACTGTATCATCTTGCTTTATTTCACTCAAAAATATTTTACCTGTTTTTTTTTTTTTTTTAATAATATTAGCAGTATATTCAAAATGGTTTCCAGGTTATACGGGCCAACATGTGACCTCTGGTTGAAGCTGGAAGGGCCTAAGAACCAATCTGGTCCTATATGAGGAAACTGAGGCCAAAGGAAGGGACAGTGAAGCCACCCAGTAAGTTCCCAGACATGGTCCTTCCCACAGCCCTCCACCTCATGCTACCCCCCCACCCCAAACTAGCTTTTGCTTTGTATCACCTCATAATCATTATGTGCCAGACAGTATGGTCCCAGCTGAAAATATGACCAAATTTCAAAAAAAATTAAAGCTGGGGGAGGCCAGATAGTCCAGGAAGCCGTCTTGGAGATGACTTCAGAAAGGTGGGGAAGGGGCACTTCAAGTCACCAGTGGGTGTGGGGCAGTGCTATACAGGCGACTATGGTGAACAGGGGAGTGAGAGACCTGGGGAAGGGGCAACAATGACACCGGTCCAGAGAGAGGGTCAAGGTTTACAAAGAGAGAAAAACAAGAATGGACCTCTGCCCAAAGTGGCAGTTTCCCAACCCTGCAGACTTTGGTCGGGTTCAGGGCAGGCCAGGCCAGGACTCAGGAGTTAATTGCTCAGGCCAGCTGGGAAGGGTCATTCACTCGAGCTGTTTAGAAAATCTGTGGATCCAAAGTACCAGGGATTCCCAAGCCTGAGTTACATAATCACCACCACTTCTTATTTCTTCTTCTCCAAGTAACCAGGCCCAGAGCACTTTCCATTAGCTCCTCCCACACCCACCGGCAAGGACTATTAAAGAGCTCCACACCAGGGAGCTGGGAAGGCTGTCAATAGCTTTCTATCCCTTCCCATCTTTAAGCATATCCTCCCTCCACCCCATTTCTGAGAAAGGGGGGAGGGTTCTTGTCTCATGATCCCCAATTTTTTTTTTTTTTTACCTAGGTCCCCTTCTAGTCTATAACACTGGTCTACTCATTCTTTTTTATTTACACCTCATTTTTTTCTAAAAGGGATTTGAAGGCTCTACTAAGAAGTCTGGATTCATTCTATGCAGATAGGATCTGTTAGGGATTTTTTAAGTCGGAGAGTGATCCTTTTAAGACTACTCTGGCTAATAGGCTGGAGGACGCAGGCTCGGGTACCAGGCACTAGAAATCTGTTACAAAATAACATTTTTGTAAGCAAATACACATATATGCATATATATTTATATATCATTTTGCAAATGTTTGTATGTATTGTGAGAATTTTGATTTTTACCCATAATAAAAAAAATAAATTAATTAAAAAAAAAAAAAAAAAAAAAAAAAGAGGAGAAGCGAAAGATAAGGGCCTAACAAGGGCAATGAGGAGATGGACAGAGGAGAGAGAACTTTCAGGGTTCTGCTTAAGTGATGGCAGGTGGTTCCATTCACAAACATGGAATGCAGCAGGGGCAGGCTGGGGCAGGATGCCCTCCAATTATGGAGAACTAGTTTGAGTTGACTATGTGACATTCGTTTTTCAGAGGCAGCTGGAGCTCTAGGCTGCAGAGATCCAGGTGTTATCAGCATATTTTGGTAGCTGGACTCAAGGGTGTGATGAGTGTTGCCCAGGAAGGTGTGGTACAGGGAGTCAGCCTATTTTGGGCTACAGACCTCTCTCTCAGTATCTGTAGGTCTCACACTTTCTGGAATGAGAGTAGTTAGGGACTTCTGGTATACAGTGAAAACTAGTAGAAATCAAGGACAAAATTCGACCAGAACACTAACATTTATGGGTCTGAATAAGAGGCTGGGAAGGATATTAAGCCTCCAAAGGGAGAAGAAAATATGAGAGGCTTTCAAGGAGTGAGCAATGGAAATTGTGTTAAAACGGCCAAGATGAGGTCTGAAACACATCCACTGGATCAGGTAGCTGTGAGCAGTGATAAGGCCTTAGCCAACTGGGTTAAGAGGGTTAAGGAGTGAGTGAGCTGAAGAACTGGGTGAAGGGATGCAGAGAACCAGGGAAAGGGGTAGCTAGAGACAAAAGATTTCATCAAGTTAAAGCTGGAAGGAACACCTTGATTTTACAGAAGAGGAAACAGTGGAGAAGAAGTTCAAATTGGGACTAGAAATCAGGCCATCCATGCCCCAAAGTCATCCCTCCTGGGCCAGAGACAGGTGAGCTTCTGGAAGAGAGCCCAGCACCTCCTGGCTCTGCAGGAGTACAGCCCTGGGTCCCGGCACCCTCAATGCCCATCTTCTGGCTTCTCGGTGGTAAACTGAATAACAGCACTGTGTGGCTGAGGCAAAACCGATTCTCATATGGGTCCGTGAGCTCTGCTCTGCTCATGGTCACAGGGCTTACCTCAAGTTGGACAAGGTGGACCGATGCCACCTGCCTGAGTACACCTCACTCACAGAACAGGGTAACAGCAGACAGCATGCTCTTCATAAGCAAAGGAGAACTTCCTAGACATCTAACTGCTTCAACATTCTTCTTTCTTTTTTATATATATTTTTTTATTTTTTAAGATTTTTTTTAAGACTTATTTTATTCATTCCTCCCTCCCCCTTGTTTTGAGCTTGCTGTCTGCTCTCTGTGTCCATTTGCTGTGTGCTCTGTGTCTGCTCGTCTTCTCTTTAGGAGGCACCAGTAACTGAACCTGGGACCTCCCATGTGGGAGAGAGGTGCTCAATTGCTTGAGCCACTTCAGCTCCCCTACATCATTCTTCTCTATTATAAAATGGGAATAATCCTTGCCCTAATTATGGAAATGAAATGAACAGAGTCCTCTTCCCTGAACAAGTGAGTCTACAAAAAGGACTTAGTTATTACACGGATGAAGCTTATGATCAAAGACACAGTTGACACTTGGGTCTCATTCTGAGGGAGGCTGACCCTAAACAGGGAAGACAAGCAAATTCTCTTGTAGTCTCAGTTTACCTGACTAGAATATAGGGCCAGAAAATGAGGTCCATCAAGTCCGCCAGGAGCAGAGAAGAGCTAAGTCTGTCAGGGGAAACAGTTCAATCCAGAGAAGATTTAGATAAGCAGTCATGCAGAAATACTGAGGACCCTTCTTCTACCTCAAACCCTCCCCTCCTTAAACACTTTGAGCTGGGTTTCTCACTCTCAGTATTATTGACATTTTGGGCCAGAGAATTCTTTTTTGTGGGGGTTGCTCCTGTGTATTGTTGGGTATTTATTTATTTATTTATTTATTTTTTTTTTTACCAGGAGGTCCTGGGAATCGAACCCAGGTCCCTCCATATGGGAGACGGACACCCAACCATTTGAGCCACATCCATCCCTTGTTGGGTATTTAACAGCATCCTTTATCTCTACCCAAGAAATGACACTAGGAACACCCCACCCACTCAAGTCATGACCAAAAAAACGTCTCCAGATGTTGCCAAAGGTCCCCTTGGGGGTTAAAATTGCCCCTAGTTGAGATCCAAAGCTCTAGAGCTCAATCCCCTAGCAATATCTCCAAGAAACTGATGAGACCATTGGCATCTCTCATCCCCTTCCTTTCATCTCCCACATTCCTCTCATGCCCCACATCCTTTCCAAGAGAGTGCAGCAAGGTTCTAAAAACCAAGAGGTGATGGCTCTTTTTTCTTCTTCTTCTGAACCTCTGGGGTCAGCTGGAGAGAGGTAGAGCCCCCAAAGGAAGAATTTTCTTCTTCCTCTCTTCTTCTTTCTCCCAACCCCTCACCAAGAACAGAGTTCAGGGCTCTCCCAGTTTACACTGGGGGCAGTTAGTTGAGGGGGCAGTGCATGAGGATGCCATTTTTTATGGGTTCTCACCATAAAAAAGGGAGAGGGAGTCTTGATGAAAATTGACAATAACTTGGGGGTGGGAGTGGGGAGGTGGGCTCAAAAGTCAGTGAGAACATCCAACACTCCCCCTGCTTCCCAGCACTGCGGGTAGAGGATTTCTGGATTAGGGAAGTGGAACAAGGAGGACTGGCTTCATCCTTTCTTCTGCACCCCCCTACTGCTCCCCCAGGTGACCCCAGAGGCGTAGAGTATTCCTCAACTTATTAACCTACAAGCTAAGCTGACTTGGGGTTCTGAGGCCACACCCCTCCTCCACCAGATCTGAGAGAGAGATGCCCCTGGGGTCTGGAAAGGTATCACCCAAAGGGCCTACACTCTGGTACCTGGAGGACAACTCAGGAGTGCTCTTCATCAGTGATGATGCCTCTTCTGAGAACAGCTAAAGGCATGGCAGCAGACCAACATGCTTCCCCTACAGCAACTTCATGGTAGACCAGATGCCTGGATCCTCACCCCAGATCTACTGAATCAGAATTTCTGGGAGTGAGATACAGAATTCTGCAGTTTTGAGATGTACTCAAGTGGTTCTCATTCAATTCTGAGAACCACTTACACTTTAAGGAAAGGGAGGCCGGGAGAGGTCCAGGGCTGGGTCGAAGAGAGCCAGTGAACACACTCCCCACCTCCATACAGCCCCCACCCCCAGCAGCTGTGGGAAAAGGAGAGGTATCTAAGCCATTTGAAGGGCAGACTTTAGGGGGGCAGCTGTGGCTCAATCGGTGGGGCTCCCGTTTGCCGTGTGGGGGGCCCCGGGTTCGGTTCCCGGGGCCTCCTGGTGGGGGCGGGCCCGCCCGCACGGCGTGGTTGGCTGACTCAGCGAGCGTGGGCAGCAGCGGGGGGATGAATGAATAAATAAATAAAATCTTAAAAAAAAAAAAAAAAAAAAATGAAGGGCAGACTTTAAATCAAATCATGCTACTCAAATCATTAATTATGTTTACAAAGGTTTAATATGTAAGATGCAACTATTAAACGTTAAAGTGAAAATACAGTATTCTAAATAGTACACGTGGTATGAATCTCAATGTAAAAGAAAAGGAAATATGTCGAAGTATTCACAGAGGCTGCCTCTGAATGAAAGGACTATGCTTAATGTTAATTTTTCCTGCTTCTTTACAGTAAATCCAAATGTCTTATATGAATTAGTTATAGTAAAATACATGCCTGACTAGAAACGCAGGGGACAGGCCTCCAGGGTGTCTGACTCACCAGGTGCTATCAGTATGGTGAGGGGAAGGTTTGCTCCCTCACTCCTCAAACTGCAAAATTAGGCTTTGAGTACTTCACCCTGCTCTAACTACATTCTGTCTGTTAGCTACCTTTCCCAGTGACCAACTCCTCAGGCAACCTAGTGGTATCTTGTGGTGGCGAGAGAGGCCAGCCTCCCACCTACCTGCCCCACATGCTCCCGGGTTTCCCATTCTTCTTCTCCCCACCCGATCTCCCTAGTTCCTTGATCCCATGCTCTCAGGTCCTATATGCTACCCTAAAGAAAGTCTGAGCAATCTAGAGTATTAGTGTGTTCCATACAGATCTTTTCTCTTCTGAATTAGAGATTTGCTTTTTATAAGTGGCCAGGACTAAACAAAGGACATGGGGGTGTGGGGGGGAATGTAACCAGGGACAAGGGGAGGCATGCGTGCTTCCAGGATGGGATATATACTCAGCACCCTGGAGCCTGGGTAAACTATTGAAGCTCATCCTGAAATTGCTTTCACGGTAGTAAGAAAATGCAAGGTTTCCCATAGGCTGGAAACAAATTACTGGTAAGAACAACATTTTGAAGGCCGGTTATGTCAGTTTTTCTCAAGCCACACTTCCTCACTAGCTGGTCAGTCCATCAACCAGGGGTTCTCGGGCCACTTTGGGATCTATGGGAAAGAATGGGTCCTAAGAAGACTGGTGTGTGTGTATGTATGTATTCATCTTTTAAACTGGCTAATCTGCCTTGGGGTTCTTTCCTTCTATAGTGAAAGCAATTTCAGAAAAGGCTTCAGTGGTTTATCTAGGCCCATGCTCCAAGCACCCACACCTCCCCTGTCCTAGGCACTTTGTGAGAAAGCATGCTTCTCAAAGGCATGTACTTCTTTTACACACCTGGACAAGTTGTATGTAGAGCCCTTATATGGGTCCCAGAAACCCATTAATATTTATAGTGTTACAGTTAATAAAACTGTATAGTCACTTATGAACAGAGAAAGCCTTTTCTATGTACATACTGCTAGCAATAAGTTAAACAAGGGGTGGATGGAAAATAAAAATGACATCTCCCTGAAAAAAAGTATGGGAATTTTTCAAAAATCGAGAAACTGCTCCTGCTCTTATCAAATGGGATCAAGATGCTGGCTGTCCCTATCTGCTGTTCCAGCATGCCACTCTGCTCTCTACTTTTATTTACTGCAGTTTTTTTAAGGGTAGATTTTGAGGGCATTGGACTTTTAAGTGTTCCTCAAAGCTCCTGAGATTCTAGGAATCTATGTGGCATGATTACCACAATCCACTCCTGCCCCACAGTAAGCTCATCCAAACAGACTCGCAGACTAAATGATCTGCTTCTCCTCCTCAGCCAGGTCACTACTAGAGAAGACAAGGGGAGGTGGAGTATAGTTGGGGAAGTGCTCCAGGTTGGTCTTTAAGAAGAGGAGATGCTCAGTAGTCTCTGCTTTGAGAGGGGAGCTTTTATCTACGATGGTGGGGCTGTTCAGGGAGGCAAAGATACTTTCGGAGAAGGCTCCTGTGGGTGGGCAGGACAGATAGAAGATGGCCAGTCTAGCTAGGGCTGGCCAGACTTCACACTTCTTCTCCCAGTAGGCCAGGGGGTCCTCCTGGGCTCCAACTGTCTCATTCTCACGCAGGTACCTCTTGACTATGATGCTAGCCAGGTGGTTCTCCGTGGAGAGCGAGGCTCCGCTCTTCTCAGATGCCAGCAGCCCCACACTCTCCAGCTGTTCCAACAGGCTCTTCTCCTTCTGGACTAGTGGGAAAGATACAGAGCTTCTCCTCTGCAATGGGTCCTTCTGGTTCTTCACCTCAGTCCTAGGGCTCTTGGCTAGTTCACCACTCAGGGCTGCATCCACACAGATATCCTTGGGGTTCAGTATGTTTGGGGAGTGTAAGGAGGTTGAAGCAGGCAAAGAGTATTCAGATACCATAATCTCTTTCACCTTGTACACCAGAACCTGCTCCCAGTGATCTATATCAGCCCCCAAGGGCAGAATGGCCTCAATTTTCCCCTTGAAACGGGGGTCCAGTAAGGTAGCCAGCACGAACTCCTCCCGGTAGAAGAACTCACTGATGTGATTGTCTGTGGAGAGCTGCAGAGCCAAGCCCTCAGCCAGCCGGACGGCTGCACCCATCTCCCCGGCGCTCTGCTCCAAAAAGTGCCCGTGAGCTTGCTCCAGGAAGATATGCAGGTAGCGCAGCTGGGGCAGCACCTGGCTTAGAGAAGCCTGGGCAGAGCTGGCCTCCAGGACAACCATCTTAAAGGGCTGGAGGAGCTTGACGAGACTGTCTGTCAGGCTCCAAAACATGGAAGACAAGGCTTTCCCAGCCTTTCCCAGCTGGTGTTTTCCCTCATACACTTGAAGTGGCTGCTGCTGCTCCACCAGCCACTCCATCACGTGGTAGGCTGAGATCCAGTGGTCTGAGACTTCCTGAAAGGGCTGGTGGGCTGGGAGGCCACATTGGTGCTGTAGCTGGGTGAGGAGTCTCCGGGCCTCTGCAGAGCCTTGGAAATGGCCACAGATGGCCCTGGCTGTGCCCAGGATGATCTGGGCACTGTGATGGTGACACAGAAAGTTCTTCACCAGGTTGTTAAGGCAGTGGGCAAAACAAGGGATGTGGGTATAGCCCTCTCTCTTCACTGTCCGCTCCAGCTTGGGCCAGCCACCAGATACTAGGAAGCCTGGCCTCAGGGAGCTGCGGCTGAGCCACAGGTTGATCTGTTCTGTCAGCTTCAGCTGCCTGTCCTCTGGAGTTTTCTCTAGGGGTAGGGCTTGGACCCAGAGCACAGCTTGTTTCCTCAGGCTTCCTGATGCCACCTGTCTGCTACCTGGCTTTATCACCCCCCAGTGGGCAGTAAGCACCATGAAGTCCACTGCTGAGTCCTGGGTTGATGTGGATGTGGTGAAGTGAACTCTGTTCCCTCCAGCCCACTGTATCTCCTGAAGAACCTGCTCACCCATAGCCTCATGAAGCAGAGGTAAGGCCTTATCTGAGAAAAAGGCTGGTGAGGGAAGATGGTAGCAAGGGTCGACTTGGGCCATAAATCTTCTGAAAGGCTGGGATGAAACAAAGGAGAGTGGCAAGGCCATGCTACAGAGCAATTCTGCAATGCTATGGTTCCAGGTCTGTGCCCGTGGTTGGTTGGAGGCATATATACCATCCGAGTCCTCCCTGACTTCCTTACAGGGAGATTTGTCTTTAGTGGAAGTGGGCAAGGATGGTGGAAGCAGAAACAGCTGCTCATGCCTGCCCAGGGCTGGCTCCCCATCGCTACCTTCAAACAGTAGGGCATCTGGGCAGCATCCTGGTGATGGGAGCTCTCCAGAGCCAGCACTGATGGTATCTGTAGGTGAAGCTTTCTGCCTTTTTTCCTCAGCCCCTCTCACCTTCTTCCTTTTGTTGGCTGTAGTTTGCCTTCTCTCCCACTCTAGCCCGTGCTTACTTGCCAAGTGACAGACAAGTTCTGAAGTTTGGAATTGGCCTTTAATTTTGTCCTGTCTGATACTGGCATGACACAGACTACAAATGACACGGCAGACATTCTTGCAGTCAACGGTAAAGAACTGTCTGACATCTGAGATGGGCTTCTGACCTGTGGTGTCCAGAGGGCCCAGGGTATGCCGGTGAGAATCCAAGCCCTTGGCCTTTGGTTTTAGACTTCTGACCAGCTTTTTCAAACAGGGTGGCTTCTGGTGACTCAGTTGGGGTCCCAACTTCTCCCGCATGCCAGGAAGCAAATGCGTTTTCTTCCACTTCTTGAGGTGTCTCAGCTCTCTGGCCAGATGGGCTATAAGGATGTTGGCTTGCCTTTCCTCATTTTCACTAGACTGGTTTCCCTCACACTTGTCAGGACTGGTCACCTGAGGGGGATGGAGGAGGGTCTGGACCAGAACTGGGCTAGAAGAGACCTGGTCAGAGCTGAGTGGTGGGCTTGACTTCTTTTGTGACTGCTCCCCTTCCTCTCTCCATCCAGGCACCTTCTTCTGCTTGGATGCCACCTTCTTCTCATGTTGCCGTGGGTGTTCCTGTCTAAGCACACACTGAAAGCCACAGATTCCAGAGTTTCCATTTAGCTTACTCTGCCCAAGGCTGGCTTGGGAGGTCCTTGGGAGGCTTGGCAGGACTGCATGGGATAGAGCTGCGTAAAGCTCAAGCCTCCCCAGAGGGCTGGCTTTTCGCTTCTCATTGTAGGCAGGTAGGCTGAGGGCATCTCCTTCCTGCTTTTTCAGGAAAACTTGGTCCAGATCAGATAAAGGGACTGATTGACAACTGGGGAAGAGGCAGGGGCTGCCCTTTTGGTGGGACAAGCCCCTTTCACTCTCCATTTGGGAGCTGCAAGATCTTATCATCTTCTTCCTGTGGTCATTGCTGGCCTTCTTCTCTTTGTCTACAAATTCAAGTTTGACCTCAGTCCCTGGCATGCCCTCCCTGGCACCCCAGCCAAGTCCATGAGGAGTGTTAGTAGCTCTGGTGTTGAACTCAGGGCAGAGAGAAGCAGGGGTGGCAGCTGGACTCTTGGACCTGGTCATGGGGGAGGCAGCACACACACAGGGCTCCAGCTCCACTGATCCTGGGGGTATCTGTCTCTTGGGGGGCTTTTTAATTTCTTCCACTTTCAACATGCTTGGGGAAATGACAAGATGGGCCAAGGCTGCAAAGCAAGATGAAAAGAATGGCTCTCAGCTGCCCTATGCAACTCTGGGAAACACCAAGGAGGAAGGGGTGGCTCAGATAAGAGAGAAGGTGAAAAGAGGAAAGGACAGAAGGAGTTCCAAGATAATATGTAATTAGCCTCTCAAAACCTCAGTCTCCCTGGCAAAGCTCGATTTTCTCACCTCCAGACCAAATGGTGCACTCTGAAGCGATACCCCACTGCCCTCCGTACAGTTAGTAGTTTCTGTGTCCATCTTCTTTGCCAAACTGACTATTTTTCTCTTTTTTCTTTCAATATTAGGAACCTAGTAGGCTCTTGGCAATTGTTCTGTGTGTTATGGATACAGCATAAAATAAGCAAGGTCCTGGTGTTCTTGTGGCTTACAGGCTGGTGAGAGTATAGGTGTGAATAAAAGATTTCTTACAAAATGTAAAACTGGAGCCCTGGCAAGTGGTATGATGTAGAGGTATGTGGCAAAGCATGAACATGATGAGGGGACTGACCCAGCTAAGTAGTCATGAAGGTTTCTCTGGAAGGGATATTGGAGCTGGCTGGCCACAAGCGCTGGACAGGAGGGCATACAGCTTATTGATCTCTGTTCCTAAGCAACTAAAACTGGACCTGGCACCGAATACAGGTACAACATATATGAAATGTAGCTCAGTGTTTGTTGAATAATGCATCCCAAGGTTTCCTAAGCCAAAGACCTTGTTTATATCACTTGAAATTCCTTCTCTAGAAACCAGCCTCTTCCAGAGAACACAGGACAAGGATAGCTCCTTAACTTCAATGACCTCAGGACTCCTAGTGCCCTCTTGCTCTCTTTTCTCTTTCACGGAGAAACTTCTTGAAAGGGTTGTTTATACTTTCTCACCTCCCATTCACTTCTTAACCCATTCCTATATGGCTTTGGTTTCCATTGTTCCACTGACACTGCTCTTGCCAAGTTCCCCAATGATGACCTTGTCACTAACTCAAATGGACTTTTCCGCAACACCTGAGCATCTGACTACTTCTTCCTTTTGAAATGCTCTTCTCCCATGGTTCCTATGGCACCACATTTTCTTGGTTTTCTTCCTACTTCTCTGACTCCTTTTCAATCTCTTTGTTGGTCCCCTCTTCCTCTGCCTCTCCTTTAAATGGCATTTCTGAGTCCCTTCATGGGCTCTCTTCTCTCTTTCTATACAACTCCCCAAGATGACTTATCTTCTCCCATGATTTGAATTACCATCTCCATACTGACTACTTCAAGTCTTTCTCTCTAACTCAGAAGTTGTTCTTAAGCTTCTCCTCTCACTTACTCTTCCTACAATCAATTCAATCTCTGCAAATGGCACCTTTCTCTGCCCTGATGCTCAGGTCAAACGCTTAAGCAAAATCTGTTACTCCTTTCCCCCTCATTCACTTTCCTGGAGATTTGGGGCTCTAAAAAGAAAGGAGACATGAAAAAGTCAGAATAGAAATAGGCAGACAGAAGCACAGAAAATGACAGGCAAGGAAAAGCCCTGTGAGGTGGGATGTGTTTCCTTGGGAAAGAGAAGATTCTGAGGAAAATGACTTAATAATTCTACCACAAATATCTGAAAGTAAATAGTCTCCATCTCTTCAGACTAGAATAAGATGTGGATTAAATAAGATTAAGATTTAAAACCAACACTTTGTGAAAATGAGTGATGTTAAATATTAAGAAGGATTATCCAAGATGGCAAGACTGCCTCTAACAGATGACAAGCTGGCTGAGGTGGCTTTAATGAGACCTGGCTTTAGAGAAGAGTATGGGCAACACGATACTGAGGAGCTCCTTCCAGTCATGAGATCCTTGGAAGGATCAACAGCCAATATAACTTTGAGCCCATCTCTCAAGAACTCAGTCAGCCAAGAACAAAATCAAATGTATCAAGCACACAAAGCAGCACATGAGGTGATGTTTGCGGAGGGGGTGGATAAAAGTACAAATTAAATGGAAGATCCTGTCCCTGTCCTGGAAGAACTAACTGCTCTAGGGGAGACCCATGTTAGAAATGGAGGAGACTTACCTCAGCTTTTATTTTATGATCGAAGAAACCAAAGCTCAGAGTGTTAAAGTGACAGTTAGTGGCAGAATGGAAGACCAGAGATGGCACCAGTTCTTCAGAATCAGTTTGTAGGCTGCATCTCTATCAATGAGAACGAAGAATGTGGTATTAAAACTAGGTCTGGGGAAACAGACCTGATTCAAGTGATTAGGCTCCCATCTACCATATAGGAGGTCCAGGGTTCAGTTCCTGGGGCCTCCTGGTGAAAAGCAAGCTGGCCCGTGCAATGACCTAGCCCAAGTGGTGAGTTGGCCCACATGGGAGTGCTGGCCCACACAGGAGAGCTGGCGCAGCAAGATGACGCAACAAAAAGAGACACAGAAGAGAGACAATAAAGAGACGCAGCAGACCAGGGAGCTGAGGTGGTGCAAGAGATTGAGCACCTCTTTCCACTCCGTAAGGTCCCAGGATCAGTTCCTGGTGCCGCCTGAAGAGAAGACAAGCAGACACAGAAGAACACACAGAACAACCCAGGTGCCATCAACAGATGAATGGATAAACAAACTGTGGTCTATTCACACGATGGATTATGCAGCTATAGGAAGAAATGAAGTCATAAAGCATATGGCAACATGGATGAACCTGGAGGACAATATGTTGAGTGAAGCAAGCCAGACACAAAAGGACAAATACGGTATGAATGCGTTACTATGAACCAAATATATTGTGTAATATATTGTTTGTTAAAAAATAAAAAAATTAAAAAAAAAAAAAGAACAACACACAGAGAGCGGACAGTGAGCACAAAACAATGGGGGGGGGGAGAATAAATAAATAAAAACAAAAAACCAACTAGGGTCTGTACATCAACTACCTTCACTGACAATGGCATAGAAAAGGCAAAATGTGTTTATAAGGACTGAGGCCTGGGTCACACCCCAAAATCTTCATCTGAAGACCTATTAATTTCCCTCAAGGTGCCAATCCTGTTCTGTTCCCCAAGTAACCTTGTCCCATCGTAATTCTGTATTCTGGAAATAATTCTCTGTCCACTCCATTGCTGAACAAGTATCTACTATGAGCCAGACACTGTGCCCTAAAGATATAAGAGTAACTGTCCAGCTGACAATCGAGGGTCAGGATGAGAAGACTTGTAAATGGGCATATCACTTACAGCAAGGTAAATGGTCTGAGGTGCTATGGAAACAGAAGGGTTTCCCAGAGGAGTGGGGCCCAGACTGATTTAAACGTAAATAGAATTGATTAAATTGAAGAGTTTAGAGATTTTTCTTGTAAGAGGCTGTTTACCTTAGACTACTGCTTTAGGATCTTTAATTTCTGACAGGCTCCCATGGGTAGGTCCTGGATCTGGTGTAATCACTGGTTCCAATGGGCAAGCCGCCCTTTTCTCTTTCACTGAAGAAAGCTCACTGAAATGACTGACACTGTTAAGGGTAACCTTGAATCTCCTCTAAAATGAAAAATTTTAAAGTAAATCATCCAAAATTCCAGTACTTTGAGTATTAATAGTAATAATAGATCACAAACCCACATTTGAGGACTACAACTATGATAACAGAGAGACCTGAAGGACTTTTAAGCCAAGGAACGGCCCTCTGAGGCTGCACATTGGAAACCTCACACAAAGGCATACACATCCCTGGGAAGCAAGAGGCAAGGAGGGCCAGAGCAGGGTAACGGCAGAGGGGAAACCTTAGAGAACTATTCAGGAGGTAGATTATGCTAGAATTGAGGTGGGAAGGAGGAGGAAGGATTACAGACTGACACTTTAATAACCCCACTTATTATTATTTTTTTTTTTTTTAAAGATTTTATTTATTTATTCATCTATCCCCCCCTTGCTGCCTGTGCTCGCCGGGTCAGCCAACCACGCCGCGCGGGCGGGCCTGCCCCCACCAGGAGGCCCCGGGAACCGAACCCGGGGCCTCCCATATGGCAAACGGGAGCCCCACTGATTGAGCCACAGCCGCTTCCCCCCACTTATTAATACAGTCCAATTTTAGATATATTGAGTTTGAAGTTTTGGAAAAAAACTTTCAGGTGTAGACTTGACAGGTATATGGGTCAGACGAGAGAGATTTGGACTAACTTACAGATCTTTGTAGAAACAGAGGGAAAACGTGCAGAAAGAGAAAAAAACTGGGTGATGGCTGCCCAGTCAACGCTGACAATATGGGGAAGACAGAGGATGAGAACACTTCAAAGACAACTGAGAGGCCAAGGGTAGAGACATGGAAAACCCAAAAGAGAGTGATTTTACAGAAGCTGAGGGAAGAGACTTTCCAGAAAGGAGTGATCAAAAGGGTCAAATGTCATTTCAGTGGATGAAGAAGGTAGTGCCTGGGGTAGTGAAGTGAGAAGTGTGGGAGAATCAGGGACTTAGAATAGTGGGGGTGGAAAGGGCAAGGGAGGGTTCATTCTTTGAAACAGGAGGGAAAAGGCTATGTCTCAAAACAGAGAAAAAGTGCAACGGGAAGAGAGGGCGAGGATAAATATACAGGAAAGACAGGGAAATTGATGGCACAAAAGTCACGTGGATGTCTAACATACAGCCCAAAGTCAACATATTCAACCTGAACTGATCGTTCCCCACAAATATGCACCACCTGTAGCCTCCCCAGCTCAGCTGACAGCAACTCCAATTTCCGAGTTGCTTACACCAGAGGATTTTAAAGCACTTGCTGGGCCTTCAAGTCCTAGGCTTCTCACGCTTTCCTCTCTTATCCACCTGTGACCAGGAGACTGAAAGGTGGTGAGGAAAAGGATGGGAAGAGAGAAATGTGTTGAAGGAAAAAGAATAAAAGCAAACCACCATATGTTTTTGGATTTTGTTCCATATTCAAAGCTGGCTACTTATGAAACATAAGAAAGACATTTTAAATAATAACCATGCATTATCAGATTTTACATTATACAAAAGTGACAAGACCTGTTTCAAAGTATTCACCAGCAGAACCGTTTGCTCTACTCTGAGAGGCTGTTTTTTTGTTTTTTTTTCCATAATGGATTAAGAGCATGACGTCCAGAGTCAGTCAGCTGGGTATTTAAATCCTGGTTCTGCTACCTACTAGCTGTGTGATGGTGGGCAAGTGATTTAACCTCTCTGTGCCAAGGCTTCCTCATCTGAAAATGAGGATAATATTACCTACCTCATAGAATTGTGGTAAGAATTAGATAAGGTCATATAGGTATTTAAGCGCAGTGCTTGGCATACAGTAGGTGATGTATAAGACCCAGCTACTCCAGCAGAGAGTTGGGCCTCACCTAGCGAGTTTCAGGCGCGGGGGCCACCGGGAAAAGAACCCTGGACTAGGGACGGGCAGAGCTGGGCCGCCACTGACAGGCGGTGTACGCCGGGGCAAGCCGCCCCCCGTCCCCGCCCTCAGCCTCCGGGTCCGTGAAGAGGGTAGCTAACGCCCCCACCGGCTTTACCTGAGGCCAGGGTGTCTGCGGACTCGGGTCGGCGGCCAGCTGAGAGCGCCCTGGGGAACTTTCAAGTCGATGCGCCTGCGTAAAGCAGCACACAGGGCGCCAACCAAAGGCCTGCGGCGTGCTGCGAGGGGGACTTCCGGCCCCGCCGGGCCTTCTCAAGGCAGCGCCTTCCCCGCCGCGACCCCTGACAGCCCCCTCCTCCTCCCGGTAAAGAGAAGCTTCAACCCCCGCGGTCCACACGCCTCGCACCAACCGACCTGCCGCTGCGTTTTCCCACACGCCTAGGGAACGCGCTCCGGGGGAAGACGCCAACCCGCCCAGAGAGGCTGGCGGATGGACCGGAGGGTGCGATGGACTACTTCCGGGAGCGACTGCGCGCACCCCCGCCCGGTGAATGGTACTTTCTCGAAGCAAGCGCGCGGGTCGCCAAATGCGCCGGCGCGGGCGGCCGCGGGTCCGGCGGTTACCTGAAGCTTTGGCCTGCACCTGCGAGCCGCTCTGACTCTTACCAGCAGACGGCTTAGTCGTGCTAGTTTAGTGGGTCCGTGAAGAGGAACTTTGGAGGAACCACTTGCACTTTCTTATTCAGTACTTGTTTATTGAGAGTTCATTCTGTGCCAGGCTCCAAGATGGATAGTGGCCTAGCCGTTCGCTCTTCTGTATTAAATGACTCCCAAGATCCCTTCTGCCCCTGGCATTCTTTGTTTCTTGAGTCTCATTTCCCGTGTGTAACCAGTGTCTCATCCATGCATGCAAACAACAGGGATCACAAGAATGATAATGACCCATCGGTTGGGGGGTGTCTCTCCCCGCCCACCAAATAGGATCCCCAGGAGTGTCTCTTGCGGCAAATTCCGCCCCCAAGGCCTTGCACCCAGCTCAGGAGACCTGATTGGCTATTCAAGTTTCCCTTCTTATAAACTGCTGGGAATATATTTGTCAACTTTTCAATTGTCTTTTTCTCATTCACTTGTTAAGGTTATTTATATAATCTGAACATTAATTTTTATGCACTGCAAATATCTTCTCCCAGGCTCATTTGGAACATCCTTGTTGTCATAAAGTCACTCTCTCATATCCTATTTTAAATTTCAAAATGTAAAATTTGACGTTTTGATTTTTGCATTTAGGTCTTTAGCCCACCTGAATTTCATTTTGTGTGTGTGTGTGTGATCTGAGATAGGGAATTAATCTTATCTTTTTCGATTTAGAAAGTCATTTCTCCCAGCAGCCCATCCTTTCCCCACTGATTTGTGCTGCTCGCCCTGTTCATTCCGGTAAATCCAGGGATCTATTTCTAGACTCTATATTCTGTTCTAATGGCTCTCCATTCTGTTCTGGTTGTCTATCTCTGCATGAACATTTTTTTCTGGGTTTTTTTAGACATAATTTACATACAGTAAAATGCCTAAACATATATTTCAGTGAATTTTGACATTTATTTACTTGCATAATCACCACCACCATTAGGATCTAGGTCTTCTATCCACCCCCCCCCCCAAAGTTCCCTTGTGCCTCTTCCCAGGTAATCCTCTGCCCTGGCCTCAAGCAATCACTAATCTGCTTTCTATTATTATAGATTAGATTTGCATTTTCTAGAGTTTTATATAGATGGAATTATACAGTATATACTTTTATATGACTGTTTTTTTTGGCTTAAAACAGTGTTTTTGAGATTCATCCAATTGTTGTTGTGTGAATCAGTAATTCATTCCTTTTTATTGCTGAGTAGTATTCTATTATATGCATATAGTGCAATTTGTTTATCCATTCACCTGTTGATGGAAACTTAGGTTGTTTCCAGTTTTTGACTATTACAAATAAAGCTGCTATGAACATACACATGCAAGTTTTTGCGTGGACATATGCTTTCATTTTCTTAGGTAAATACCTATGTGCTGCGTTATATGATAAGTTAACTTTTAAGAAATTGCCAAACTTAAAAAAAAAAAAAGTGTTTGTGTTATTTTACATTCCCACCAGCAATGTCCTGATTGTTCCAAATCCTTATTAACACTTGATATTGTTGGTCTTTTTAATTTTGGACATTCTAATGGGTATGTGGTGGTATCGCATTGTGGTTTTAAATTGCGTTTCCCAGATGACTAGTGATGTTGTTTATATTTTCATGTGCTTATTGGTCATTTGTATGACACTCCTATGATGTTCCAGTTCAATCTTTTGCCCTCTTTTAAAAATTGGGTTTGTCTTCTCATTGTTGGATTATAAGAGTTCTTTATATATTTTGGATACAAGTCCTTTGACAGATATATGTATTGCAAATATTTTCTCCTAATTTGTGACTTGCTTTTCATTTTCTTAACAATGAAGAGCAGAAAAAGAAATGGGGCTGTCTGATCTCAAACCCCCCCCCCCACACACACACACATCTCCTCCTCCTCTCTTCTGTACTAGATTATAAACAATCTAGATTGTATAGAACTTCTATAAATCAATAAGAAAAAGGTAAACAACTTAATAGGAAAGCAAGCAAATGTATGAACAGGCAAATTACAGAAGTGAAAACCCAAATGGTCAATAAACAGAGTCAAAGCTCACCAGTTATTAAAGCTCACACCCATCATCTGATTGCAAAAAATTTAAAGGCTGAATAGCAAATGAAGTCCAGGAACACATACAAGGTTGGAAGGAGTATAAACTGAAACAATCACTTTGGAGAGCAATAGCTAGTAATATTGAAAGTAAATATTTCCCACAATGCAGTTCTCTCACTTCTAAATATATGCTCTACAGAAGTTCCAACACCTGTGCACAAAGACAGGTATAAGGATGCTCACTGTTTGTAATAGGAAAACCTGGAAGTGTCATAATAGGGGAATAGAAAATAAAATGTATATCATGAATCAACTAGATCTATATGCAACATTTCATCAGCTATGCCACAAAAATGCTGCATAATAAAACTATGTTGCTTATAACAAGGAGCATTTTTTTTCCTCAAGTGTCTGTCAGCTGGGATTTGACTCATCTAGCCTAGGTTTGGCCAGATTGGTCTCCAGGTCATGGGTTGCGATCAAGTCTGCTCCATGTTTCTCATTCTCTGGGGCTAGTAGGTTGCCTAGGGCATTTCCCATGGTCAAGGTAGAAGCACAAGCCAGCTACACTGTGGACAACTGGAGCTGGGGAAATTCTGGATGCCCAGTTCATGCATCAACTCCCATCAGTCATCGGTTGACGACTGTCGGGATGGTGTTAACTCCCTGGTGGCACCTTCAGCCTGCTGCATGGAAAGTAAAGCTGGCTGGCAGTTGGAAGTTGGGCTGGTGTGTACTAAAGTGTTAAGGGAAAGGGAAAATGCATGGGACATTGCCAGGGTCTACTAGAGTCTATTATAAAAAAATAAATTTTTAGGAGGTACCAGGGATTGAGCCCAGGACCTTTGTACACAGGAAGCAGGTGGTCAACCACTGAGCCACATCTGCTCTCCTGCTATCAAATTTTTTTTATCTTTGTTAATAAGACAGGTAATAATGGGATTACACTGTTGTTTTAATTTACTTTTTCCTGGTTATAAATTATACTTAACATCTTTTCACACTCAAAAAAACATTTTCACTTCATTTGTGAATTGCCTGTTTATGTCCTTTGCCTATTTATCTATTTGTGTTGATTTTTTTCTTAATTAGCTCTATATTTACCATGATTTGCAAATAATTCTCCTTGTTTGTTATTTGCCTTTTTTCTTTGTTAATTTTTCCTTTTGTCTTGCAGAAAATCTGTACTTAAATTTATAAAGTTTTATATTAATAGCTTCCAGATTTTGTTTTTCTCCCTATTATATAGGCTTTCCCCATTACAAGATGTCTAAAAGAAATTCTTCGGGGAGCAGATATGGCTCAAGCAGTTGAGCACCTGCTTCCCACATGGGAGGTCCTGGGTTTGGTCCCCAGTGACTCCTAAAAACAAAAACAGACAACAAGCAAACAAATGAAAAAACCAACTCAGGAGTCGATGTGGCTCAGTGGTTGAGTGCTGGCTTCCCTAATATGAGGTCCCGGGTTCAATCCCCAGCTCCGGTACCTAAAAAAAAAAAAAAAATTCTTCTGTTTTTCTCTAGTACGTTTATGGTTTCATTAAAAAAATTTTAAATCTCTGATCCATTTAGCACTTATTTTGTTGCCAGGAGGGAGGTAGTCCCACACTGTACATTGCCTTACCCATCTTTTCCCCACTGATTTGGTTTGCCTTTATCAAATTTTTAATAATATTCTTAATTGCATTTGAAAATTCAATTTTCTGGACTCTTATTTTCTTCCATTGATTTGTCTGTCTAATTGTGTGCCTGCACCATTGTTTTAATTTCTGTAACCTTGTAAATTGAAACTTTACAATACCTTTTAATGTCTGGGTATGCTAGCATCCCTCTTGATACTCTGCTTTTTCAGAAATTTCCTGGTTATTTCTAAATGTTTATTTTTCCCTGAGACCTTTAGAATCAGCATGTCTAGTACCATTCCCATCCCCCTCCAAAATTAGTGTTTTTATTGAAAGGGCACTATATTTAGAGATTGAGTTAAGGAAATGTGACATGAAACACAGAAATACAGAAACATAAACAGGCCCCAGGTATTTTTCACAGCACTATTTCCCAAGGCCTCTGCCTTCTCCATGAGGTGGATCAGCATACTGTCAGTGATGGGAACAAGAAAAGGGAAGGACGCTGAGATCCTGGCAGACTAACGTGGTGTGGAGCTGAAGAGTTAATGTATAGGGAAGCAGATGTGGCTCAAGCGATTGGGTTCCTGCCTACCATATAGAAGGTCCAGGGTTCGATTCCCGGGACCTCCAGGTGAAGGCAAGCTGGCCTGAGCAGAGAGCTTGTCCAAGTGGAGAGCTGGCCTGTGCAGCAAACTGGCCCAAGTGGAGTACTGTTGCCGGTCAGGCTCTGGGTCCGTGAAAACGGTGCCGCGGATGAGAAAAAAGGAATAAGACAAAGAGAAGAAAAACTGGGATCAGGGGACTCTCCGTCCGAACTGGAGAGAAGAGCCCAGCCACACCATAGAGCATGGCTTTTATTTGGTTTTTGAATCAATAGATGACAGTTTATATTCTTGAAGGGTTTACATTAAATCAATAGATGACAGTTTATATTCTTGAAGGGTTTACATTCCTGCATGTAGCAGATGTTGTAAATCTTATCTAACATAGAAACTCAGGATGATTCCCCACCCAGCTACTATAAGATCCTGTCTCATTATCATGAGACTAGGTTCTTATCTCCTACATTCCAGGGTGTCTCCTACATTCCAAAGTGATCTGCTTATAGTAGGTAGTCATGGCCTTTGAAACTCCATCA
>JAKSZT010000049.1:35309026-35471663 GCA_026826555.1 Tolypeutes matacus
AAGTGATCTGCTTATAGTAGGTAGTCATGGCCTTTGAAACTCCATCAGAGTACTGACCCATGCAGGAGTGCTGGCCAGCGGAGCGCTGGCCTGAGCGGAGCACTGGCCCGAGTGGAGAGCTGGCACAGCAAGATGATGCAACAAAAAGAGACACAGAGGAGAGACAATAAGAGATGAAGTAGACCAGGGAGCTGAGGTGGCACAAGAGATTGAGCGCCTCTCTCCCACTCCAGAAGGTCCCAGGAACGGTTCCCAGTGCTGCCTAAAGAGAAGATAAGCAGACACAGAAGAACACACAGCAAAATGGACATAGAGCAGATGAGGGTGTGTGTGTGTGTATGTGTATGTGTAGAGAAATAAATAAATCTTTTTTAAAAAAGTTAATGTGTAAAAATAACATGATGAATAACAACATTTATTGATGCCACACTTTAATCCTTTACCTTGGTTAATATTCACAATCCCTATGAGGTAGGCACTGCTATTATTATACCAATTGGGCAATAAGAAAACGAAAGCTCAGATTCACCAACTTTCTAAAAGGTTATCCAAATAATGACGGGTGGAGACAGAATGCAAACCTAGGCAGCCCAATTCTAGATTCTGCATTCGCAACCTCAGCTGAGCTGAGCTGCTAAATGAAAGTGAATTTTTTCTTGGAGACTGGGAAGAAAGAAAAAAGAGGAAAATATGTTTGTCGAGATTGCTGCATACCAAGGGCAAAGGCGTTGCACCTGGCATCACTAACTGATTAAGGGTGCAAGAGCCACAGTGATTCTTCAGAAGCCAGTACTATTGCTGTATGAGACAAACTAAATGGAGAGGTGAAAAGAATCACCACCCTCATGTCTCCCACATCTGTGTCTGGGAATGAAGTGCTGACATTTGCAATGGGGAGGAAGACCCTTGCTGCCATCAGGGCCCTTTATCCAGGGCAGGGAGCCAAGCAGCGCTTCTGTGGGTCCCCAAGACTATCCATCTCAACCATAACCTGCTTCAGAGAAGATGGTTGCAGGGTGAGTTCAAGGTTCTGCTGGGCTCAGGATGTAGCTTCAGAGCCCCCTTCGTCTCCTGGCCTCCAACGAACCACCAGCTTACCAATGGACCCCATGGTGCTAGAGAGAGTGTTAGCTCAGATATCTCATATTCCCCTCAAGTTTGGACATTTCCTTTTCTCCATTCCATAGTCACCCAGTCAGAAGCTCCAGATACTGCTGAGAAAGACCAGATGAAAGGCTTAAAATGTCCTCTGGAGGCACTCACCACACAGCTTCCCTCAAATTTCCCAACCTCCTTTCACAGGGACTTTGGGTTGATAAACCGACTAAGTTTGGAAATCACTTGAGGGGTCAATGTTCTAGAGTAGTGGTTCTCAATTGTGGGGTAGGGGCAGGGTGGGGAGAGGGTTGCCCCCACCCCAAACATTTGGCAATGGCTAGAGACGTTTATGGTTGCCACAAATGGGGGTAAAGGAAGGGGTTCTACAGGTATCTAGTGGGCAGAGGCCGGGGACGCTGCTAAAGCACAGGGCAGCACCCACAGCAAAGATTATCCTGCCCCAAATGTCAACGTTGTCAAGGTTGCAAAACCCGGTTCTAGAGGGTTTCGGCCAGCACAAGAACCCTTGGAAACCTTGTCTAAAATGCAAAGTACTGAGCCCGCATCCAGGAAATTCCTAATCCAGTAGAGTTGTGGAGGGGCAGAAATCTGCATTTGCAAGCATTCCAGGTAATTCCACCTATAAGTGGACCGTACACCAAACTTTGACAAATGCTACTCCAGACTAAGTCTAGAGCATGATTCCAAAGCTCTGATGCCTGGACCTGTGTGAGCCTGCCTGCATTAAGAATCACCTGGAAAGCTGCTTTAAGCCCAGATCCTTGGCGCCATCCCTGGACATCGCATTTGGGATAGACCTAGCTTAGGTCTCAGAATTCTATGGGTTTTGTTGTGATTCTCAGGCAAGTTTGTGAACTAGGAGTGTGGCCTGAGTAAGGCTTGGACTTTGGTCATCTGCCCTCGCTTTTCTGATCAAGCAAAACCTTGGTGGTTGCCAGCTGCTTTCTTTCCTGGAAACCCCATGGTTTATAAACAGAGGGTCACTTCCAGCACTGTTACCAGGGGTTACTGGAATTATTAGAGGAACGCCATCTGTAATCATCCCAGGGTGGTTTCACTTCAGGATCCTCATCATCCCATCGTATCCACGATCCTATTTTGTTCAGAGAAACCAAGATTAATTAAGGGCAGTGCTTTGGGGGCTTCAGCAGGGGGAGGTGACCCTAGGGTCAGCCTATTAGAACTAATCTTCTGTATGTATCTCCCCCCCACACCCCAAGAGTTTCTCCCTATGGGTGTCACTATTATAGACTGGAATGTGTCACATCTCTGGGGAATGTTGAGGTAGGAAAAAGTAACAAGATTGTTTGGAGATTCTGGAATCAGAGCAGCATCAAGTCAGTCAAGGTAGCTCATCTCTTTGCTCTTTGGTTTCCCTAAGCAGTGCCGGGCACACAGAAACTGCTCAGTACATATTAGCTGTTGTTATTATTAGATGTGATGGAAGGACATTTCTTCCAGGCTATGGCATCTATCATCTGGAGGATCATCACAATTCCACGGTAAAAACCACCTTTCTGAGGCTGCGATCTCCAGTGGCAGCGCAGCACAGCCTTCCCCTCGCCACCCCCACGCTGTTGCCTGCAACTGGACGCACTCTTTGGAGGTTTCTTTCCTGGCCACTGTGCAGGCGCTGCCCTCTGCTGGCCACACTCCTCCTGGGCGGCTTACCTTGGTCCCATTTAGTCTCCTCAATGGCCTTTGTCCTCTCTCTCGCCAGGGTGGTCCCCAAGGCTGCTTATCACCCTGCCATTGGTTAAGGGAAAGCCTACTCTCGGCCACTATCTATTTTCAAAGAGATCTTTTGCTTCTTGTAAAGTTCTCGCAGGTTCTCTGTCAAGTTTGACATTTACTGAGGCACCATCCACATTTTGGAGCAGAGGTGCATTTTGCTTCAAACCTGCTCATCCTGCAGGCCTTAGGGGTGGAGTGGAAGCCTCTGACAGGAACACAATACTCACAAAGGGGGTGGGAGACCATGCCCAGAGGCTGTCGAGCAGAATCCCCAGGATTGGGGAATAAAATATGGACTAGAGTAGACTTACTGGTGTTCTACTATAGACTTATTGTGATTCTAGCAATGGAAGAAATTATATCATTGATGTGGAGACAGTGGCCAGTAGAGGTGCTGAAGTCAGGGAGAGGGGAAAAAAGGTGTAACATGGGGGCATTTTCAGGACTTAGACAGGAGTCCTTAGCCCTCTCTCCTCTATTGCAAGAAGGAAGAAAAACACAGGAAAGGATGCCCTGAGGTGGAAGTTGTTGCCAGGCCTGAGTTTGCCAGAGACTGCCCAGAGAGCAGGGAACAGCTCTCCAGGTCTCCATTTTCATGGGAACAGGGGCTGCTGCCAGCGGGGTCTCAGTAAGAATTTAGGGACAGACACACACATCCTGGAGAAAGTACCTAAAGATAAACTGCAGCAACCTAAAACTTGGAAGCCAAGAACCCAGAGAACAGAATCCCAGTGGACAGCAACCATTTGCGAGACCCTGCCCCTGCCCTGCACAAACTCTGAGCAGGGAACGGTGGTTTGGAATTGCCTTAGGCCCAGTTGGGTGGGCCTGGGGCAATTATAATTCTCACAGATCCAGACCAGACCAGAAGCTCTATTGGCGGGAGTGTGGCAGAGCTGAAGGCGCAGGGCGGCCCAGGAGACTGGGCTGGCTTAAGAAGAGTGACAAGAGCAGGGGCTGGAGTACTGCCGCCCTGAGGGTGAGTGCTCCAAGCCCAAGGCCTGATCACAGGTACCTGAGTAAATGGACCTGGGAAGGCCCTCCTTGCTTTAATTCCATCTCTCTGGAGCTTGAAAGGGTCCACAGGGTTCCCCACCACCACCCACCCACCCAGGAAGTCACTTGTCTTTCTCTTCTCCCACCCTCCCATTCACTCTTCAGCCCACTGGAATCTGACTTTATCCACCCCCCCACCCCCCACTCCCCACAGCTGCCAGCTGATCTTGACTTCTCTCGGCAGAGGGGTATTTGATACTCTGGACCATTCTCTTCTGGAATCACTCTTCCTGTGGATTCCAAGGCATATTCACCCAGTTTTTCTCCTGCTCCTGACAACCTTCCAATATCCTCATTGGGCGCATCATCATCTGCCTACCCCATAAAGGCTGGTCTTCCTCAGGCTTCTTTTCTGGGCTTATCTAACACTGAACTCCCTCTTGGCAACTACTCCTATGGCTTCAATTATCATCAATTATTTTATGCTGATGACTCCCAAATCTGTATCTTTGGGCCAGATATTTTTCCTGTCTTCAAACCCATCTATCCAACCACTTATTAAGCCTCACCACTTGGATGTCCCACAGATGACCCAACTTAACATGTGACAAATGAAAACCCCGAGGTCCTCACATCCCCCTCAAACCTGCTCCTCTTCCGTAGGAGCAAGCTCTTCAAGCCAGCCAGGTACATGGGCATCTTCCTTTGTCTACACTGCTCACTGAAGAGTCCCCACCATCCAAAATTGTCCCAGGAATAGAGTAGGCAGAATAAATCAGTGAGCCCCATAGCCAATAAGCTGTCACACCCAACTCCTAATTAGAGCTTCAATCTGCCCATATTTCTCTGTCCTCAACCACCACTAAAGTAGCTCCCACCATCTTCTTTCACCTAAATCAAGCTAACAGACTTCTCACCAGTCTCCTATTTGTTAGGCATCCTGCAAAGATATTTCTACAAATCAAGTTGGGGCATGTCATTTTCCTGTTTTAAAACCCTTTCATGGCTGCTCATTGCCCTTGGGGTCAATTCAGACTTCTAAATCTGGCTTTGGAGGTCCTACACGGTCTGGTCCCACCTCTTTTCTCCCCAGTTTCTTCTGTATGCACCTCCTACAACCACCCCACTCTCCCCAGCCACACCAAATTTCCAGTTCTTCCAATGAGCTATACTCTCTTGCCCTTCTGTGTCCCATCCCCTCTGCTCACTGTCCTTACCTGCCCTTTGCAGGCTGCAGAGCCTCCAGCAAATCCCTCAAGCCATACCCAGTCCAGCCCTGGGGCAGAGAGATGCCATGTCCTTGGGATAATTAGGAAGAGAGAGGCCACACTCAGGAGAGGTTGGAGACCTGATTTATTGCACATCATACTTTCCATGGCAACAGGAGTCATGCACTCTACAATCTAGGGCACAGATGAGAGGAGGGCAAGGTTCCAGTTGAACAAATCCTCCATCTTCTTCCTCTTCCTCCTGCCAGGCCTCAGTTCTGGGCAAAAACTGGGAGTGAGCAGGAGCCTGGATTTTCTTCCATGTCCCAGAAAAACATAGTTCTCAGTATCTGTGTTCCAGAGCTGCAGCTCCAAGTGAGGATGTCAGCAGTCAGCCCCCATTGCTGTCCCCCGAATCAACCCACTAAAGGAATGGGAATCTGGTGGGTGGGTGGGTGTGACACCGAGCAAACTTGGTAGCAGCCAAGACTTTGCCACCAAACAGTAATTTTCCCACCACTCATTATTCACTAAACATAAATTGAGTTTGTCAGTACATTCACACATTCTCAGCACCCTCAGGTCCACAGGAGGGGTTACTGAGGTCAACAGAAGAAAGGAGTTTGGAAAGCAGGTTTGGCTAGTGGGTGGGGTGTTAATGGGAGGCTCCAACCTGATCTGAGGAACTGGTCATGCCCAGAACTAAGAAACCTGGCTGAGACTCATCATACTCTGCTGCCTTTCCAAAAATCATGTCCACTAAATGGGAAGTAAGGGACGTTGATCAAATAAGGTCAATTAATAATTGAGGCTGACTTTTCATCCCTCTAGAGAGAAGTATGGTGGAGCGGAAAGACTGTCAGCTAGAATTAGATAACGGGTGCAGCCCTAGAGCTCTGTTGTAATGAACTGTGACCTCTACTGGCAAGTATGGTAAGCCTCTCCAGAGAATGAGGGCTTGGCTGGAGGGCATCCAGGGTCCCTCTGGTTCACAGCCTTTGTCAGCTCAGGTGACCCTCCTCTGCCCCTCACCACCTCCCAGCACAGAGCCAACCCCATCTGGGGGCAGAGACCTAGCCTGGCCTCAGGGTGGACCCAGTGCCTGGAGGACAACTAGACTACACTTTGCTCGTCTCCCCTCAGCACAGCTCCACACCATCCCTAGGTGCTGTGAGGCTCTGAAATCTGTCACCTATCATTACCCAAAGGAAGATAAATCTGGGCTTCTGGCAGAAGGGCTGCAACTTCACTGTTTTCTGGCTCCTGCTGTGCTTGCAGACTGACAGACTAAAGGAGGTGAGCTCATCTACAAAGAGGAGGCCCAGCCAGGGGAGGAAGGTGGAACAGAAGATTCTGAGGAGATAAAACTTCTCTGCGCAAGCCAAATTAAGTGGCTTTTTAACTATAAAGGATGCAAAATATGTAGGTTTCAATCTTGACTCAAATTACCATTTCTTTTTTTTTTTTTTTGCATATGTTTTTCTATGATTTCCACATCCTTATATATTTCACATCTAAAAGTGTCAGAAATTAATGAAGAATAATTCTGTGCCAGAACTGGAAAGGCCTTTGACATAATCTGGTACAGCCCCTCCATTTCACAGAGGTGAAGACGCTTATCTGAGGTGGCACAGCAGGATGGTGACAGAGCTGGGAAGGCAGCCCAGGCCCCCTGACTCCCCACCCAGGGCTTTTTCTATGACCCAGTCTACCCCAGGCTCGGTGCATCCTGGTGGACACCCCTTCTCCATAAGGGCCTGCTAGACACATGTCCTTCCTCCAGCTGGGCTGAGTCCTGGCCTCTGCCTTATCTGTAAATGACAGATCCACCCTCCTCAGCTCCTCAGCTAGGACCTACTGGAGAGGAAGAGAAAGCTCTAGATCAGTGGGAATTTAAGGGCTGGATAGTTTCTGCTCCAGCCGGACTCTGAGCCCAGAGCTTTCCCCAGCCTCCCCTCATCCCCACGAAGACCGACTGATGGATTTAATGTGGTAATACCTAGAACTAGGCCAGGTGGTGGGGGGGGCAGGCTGTCAGCAGGAGCAACCACTGAGAGACCAGGACACAGCTGTGACTGGGGGCGGGTGAGGGGGCTGAGGATGAAGATATCATCAGGGACGGTAGAGCCAAGGTCATCCAAAGAGCAGGGGCACCTGAAAAGGGCATCACATTAAAGAATCAGTTCCCCACTGTCCACAGAGCTCTCTACCCCAGCCCAGAGCCGCCCTAGGCTCCCTCTCAGAGAGCCTCCATGCCCCAGCCTCTGCCTGGCCTCACTCTGCTTACTCTCCACCATTCCTCTGTCCAGGTTAGTGTCTCAACTCCTGTACCACAGCCCTCATCTTCCTCAGAACAGAGGCTGTGATGCCCACCACCCCTTCTGTGGCCTAGCAAACCCACAGCCAAGGCTGAGCCTAGAAGTGCCTAGGGGGAGCCAGGGCTAGAGGCCACCAGGCCGAAGGGCTGCAAGGGTGAGGAAGCCCCCTTGGAGTTAGAGAAGTGGAAAGAGGAAGTGATGTGGCCGAGGCCAGGCAGCCAGGACACCAGCATGCTGGAAGCTCAGTTCTGAGGCAGCCCTCCCACCATCCCTTCCTCTCATTCCTGCCTGTTCCTCTGCCTCTTGGGCCCATCGTCAAGCAGGTCTGCTTCTGAGCCCTTTCCAGACCTATTGGGGAGTAGAGGTGGGAGCACCAAAGAGGTCTAATGACCTTGGCTGTGGAACCACAGCTGCCGGCATCTACTCTCAACTCCTCCAAGACATTCGCCCATTGCTGCCAAAGCAATCTTTTAAAGATTCAAATTGATTGCACCACGCCGCAGCAAACCCTTGGACAACTCTCCACGACAATCTTCTTAGCCTGGCTGACAAGGTCCTGCAGCATTGGAGCCCTCCAGCCTCTCGTGCTGCTCTCCTCCTGGCCCCCCATTAGCCCTTTTCCCATTCCTGGAGCTACCAGCCCTCCCATCTGCCTCTGCCAGGTGCTACCCCTTTCCCTGACCAGCTTCCAGAGGACTCAGGTCACTATTTCTTCACAAGCCTTCCCTGACCAGGGCCCTGTCATTGCTCTCACAGCTCTCTGCATAACCCTGCCTATAGCATTATTACATGTTTGTCTCCCCCACTTGGGATGAAGCAGTTTATGAGGACTGAGACTATATCTATTGTATTTTCCATTTCAACCCTAGTGTCTAGCACAATGCTAGGCAGGAAGGTAACAGGCACTCTGTTTGTTTTTCCTCTGTTTGTTTTGCCCGACTGTGAACAAGAATTCTTACCCTGGGCCCTGCCTGGTTTCTTCCTCCACACAAGGCCACCCTTCCCCACCCACAGAGGGCCTCTGCCATCCTCCCCCCAACGCTTCCCTGTACCTGGGGCCAGAGGCCGCAGCCGGTCACTCCCACAGGAATCGCACATACCAGATGGTCTCGTTCTTCAGCTGGGGCCCAAACAGGGGGTTCAGCTGAGCCAGGATGGCAATGAGCCAGCTGCCAGGGACAGCAAAGTCAGGGTAAACCTGGAGACAGAAAGAACTCTACCCCATGCACCAGAGAGGAGGCCTTTTGCCACAGTCTTTTCTTCTTGCCCAGGGAGGATGTGACTAACCCACCAGATAGCAGGGTTGTTGTTCTCAGAGGTGAAAAAGGGTTACAGGGAGCATCTGGGATCAGTCTGGGGTTTGTGGGTTTTTGTTTGATATTTTTTTTGTAGGTTTTTAAGATCCCTGAGTTGCAGCTGGATTCTGGGACTAGGGAGGAGGTAAGGCTGCACTGCCAGGGATGCTTTTGGAGTGACCCCCAGCTGTGCCCTGAAAAATCACTAGTCTGGGCCTGTCCTACTATCCATTCCTCCAGGGAGCAGACCAGGACTGGTCTGATGAAAGGCAAGTCAGAATCACCTCCTTTTAAGAGCAGGATGAAGGAGAGACCCCGAGACAGGAGGGGCTGATGACCAACGGTCCCTCATCCCAGACCTACCTTTGAACCACTCTGTCTCTCAAGTCAGTAAGTTTTTCACTGACTCAACTCCCAGCTGCAAAGAGCAGGCTGGACTGTGTGGGTAGCCCCTCATGATTCATAACAAACTTTCCCCACTTCATTTACCCCAGGGCAGCAGGCCCCAAAAGTCTCTGGAAGTGTATGACTTTGGGAAAAGATTCCCAATGCCTCACATGACCATATCAATGATTCTTGATCCTGCTTTTGCAGGAAGGATGGATCTCTTTCTCCTCTGAACCTCCCACAGCAGCCAGGGGAGTGCCTGGCACCCAGAAAGCTGCCAGAAATTATTACCTGCTCTACATCGTGTTATCTCCAAGATGTTCTGTAAATATACTTTTTAGGTATGGGGTTTTCTTATAATATCCCCACCTTTCTGCCTGTATGCATCTAATTTGCAACATGTTTTCCAATTCCCATCTGTCTATTCAGTGTTTGTAATTCTCCCCATATATGTGTACACTCAGTCTCCCCAGAATCCCAACCACCATTCTTAACATCCTGGCCTTTGAACCATCAAATCCTGGCCCCTCTGAGGCCCTCCCTGAAACAAATAAGGACACTCTACTGAGCCTTGTAAGACCGAGACACAGACACCATCATAGAATGGGCCTTAGAAACGCTCTGTCCACTGGCCTTCCTCCTTCTTGCTTTGTGTACCTCCTAAAGAATTTAGAAAAATCACATATTTATATGTTCTCAATTAGAGGTGTAAGAATCTCTCAAGAACATAGGCTGTGCCTAATAATAAAGAAAACAGACCAATATGTCAAGCCTTCAATATTAATACATGTAACTATGTATGTTATTCTTCAAAAATGGAAACTAAGTGGTTACCATGGGTTCTGAGGGGAAGGGGAGGGAAGAATAGATGGAACATAGAGCATTTTTAGGGCACTAGAACTGTTCTGTATGATTTTGCAATGACAGATACAGGCCATTATACATTTTGTCAAAATGTAAACCATTTTGCAAAATGTAAACCACTGACCATGGTTAGTAGCAATGCTTCAATATTTGTTCATCAGCTGTAACAAATGAACCATTCTTGTGTAGGATGTTGTTAGTAAGGGAAGGTGTGAGAGGGGAGGGGATGGGGTATATGGGAACCCCCTATATTTTCTATGTGACTTTTCTGCAACCTAAAGCTTCTTTGAAGTAAAGTGAAAAAAATATATAAGTCACTGGGGGAACATACAGAAGAAATTGTCACTGTACATATAAGATAACAGATCTTATGGTGATGAAAGACTCAATTCAAAGAAATTTTTTTTTCTATTTTGTTATTATTATTTTTTTGGCTTTGTTTATCGGGAGGTCTTGGATTACAGAAGGGTTACAACTGTGGCAGGGGAGGATCACTGGTGCAGGATGGTGGTGGTGGAAGATGTGTGGGGAGGGGTGCACCTGGGGCATGCCTCTATGGAATATGAATGTGTTGAAGTGGTCATGGGGTGTTGTCTAGGTGGGTGGAGACCCACACAATAACCAAAAGAATATTGAATTCCCATCCTGGGGAGTCCTGCTACATCTTCTAATAGAGTGACAAGAATTTCTAGAGTACATGGGCAATGCCTAGCAAAGGAGGACAGACCAAAATGCCAGGGACTTGATATTGATGCTTGTAATTATGGACCTTGTTTTTGTGAAATTGAAACTTAGCCTAATGTTATATACTGCCTAAGAGTTACCTCTTAAAGCCTTCTTGTTGCTCAAATGTGGCCTCTCTCTAAGCCAAACTCAGGATATAAATTCACTATCTTTCCCCCGGGATTGGACATGACTCCTGAGGATAAGCCTCCCTGGCACTAAGCGCCAACTAGCGATGCATTTGGAAAACAGACCTAGACCAAAAGGGGGAAATGTTAAATACAAATGAGTTTTTATGGCTAAGAGATTCCAAAGTGAGTTGGGAGGTCATTCCAGAGGTTACACTTATGCACATCTCAGGAGGATCTCACTGACTGCCAGAGTAAACAGTGCCTCAAGCAGGGGTACTCCTGAGGCCTCTAGAGACATCTAGACATAAAGGCAGGGCAGACAATCCCAGGAATTTGGCACCCTGTCAATGGGCCTTACCTTGGAATATATGATAACCTATCATCCCAATGTACTGGAGTTAGACTCATTTATAATTTTCCTACACATGGCTCTTATGCCCCTTTTATTTGAACCTATAATTAGCACTATCAAATAAGTGTCCCAGAGACTTAAATCTGCAGGGTGTTCATATGTTGGTTGAGCCCTGAATCTCAGCGGAGTTGGAGCCAACACCTGCTCTCCAGTTCATCACTTGCCCATGACAACTAACAAAAGGATGATGATGGACAACACCCATCCCCCAAAAAACAGAGAGTATCTACAACTGCAAGCAAGACAATTCCATCCATCTGCCCCATGGGATTTAAGCCCCCTCTCAATCAGAAGCAGAGTGGGCATCACCACCCCAAAATCCTTATGATTGAGGAATGAACAAATATAAGGGGGAACTGCAACTACAGACTAAAGTAGACTTATTATTATTCTAGCAATGGAAGAACTTGTAACACTGATATAAAGGCAGTGGTCACCAGAGATTCTGAGGGGAGGGAAAGGGAAGAATAGATGTAACATGGGGCATTTTTGGGACATTGGAATTGTTCTGCATGACACTGCAATGACAGATACAGGCCATTATACATTTTGTCAAAACCTATAAAATTGTGCGGTGCAAAGTGTAAACCATAATGTAAATTATAGACCATGGTTAGTAGCAATGCTTCAATATGTGTTCATCAATTGTAACAATGTTCCACACTAATGAAAGAGTTGTTAATGTGGAAAAGTATGGGAGGGGGGAGGAGATGGGGTAAATGGAAATCCTCTATATTTTTGATGTAACATTTATGTAATCTAAAACTTGTTTTAAAATAAAGAAAAAAAATTTACATTAAAAAAAAAATCACATATTTAAGTTAACATCTAAGAGTCATCTTTATTTTTAACAAATTTACTTTTTGTTAACAGGAGATAGAAAATATTAAACATATATAATGAAGTAAGAGAGAACTAATAGTAATAAATAGTTCATGACATAATCTGATAAAATATGTTTTAACTACCAAATCTGAAATAAATCATGTAGAGTTTTTATTTATTTATTTTTTTTTTCTACATCTGAGTGTCTACATCTGATGTAGAGTTTTTAAAATGTGGGTTTTATCCTATGTATTTTGAAAAATTTGGCAGTGCTAATTCCAGTTACTTTAAAAAAGAATCTGCTATGTTTTAAAGACTCTGAGTCCCATATTTTATTTGTATTGTTTGGATTGTTCCCACACCCCCACTGGCCTGGCTTATTTCTAGGAACTACCATCTTAACCCCATCAGTCTGGGCGTACTCCATAAAGATAATGTATAATACACAAGAAGATGGGAGGCCCTAAAAACTTAAAGTGGTTTGATTCCTCATGAAAGAGGTCTCCCTCAAAACAGAAACTTGGACTTATCCCTTGGTTTCGTAGCCAGGAGGATTTAAACCACTAAGAAATGGTACACAGCAGGATCAGGGATGGATGCAGGGGGGGACCTTTGTTTTTCAAAGGGAGAAAGGGCTATTGTAAATGGGTCTCAGGCAGCTTTAGAAAGAAGACACTGAGGAACTAGAAATTTATTCTTTTATGCTGTTTAGGCACTTGTATCCCCTGGATGTTTTTCTTTCTCCCCAGGGTACCTTTTCCAAATTTGAAGACTATTGCTCTCACCTAGTGGTTGTGCACTGGCTGCATTACAATCACCTAGGGACACTCACTGATAATACCGATTCCCAAGTGTAGACCTTGAGAATTGTGATGTAGTGGGCCTAGGGTACAGTCATGAAAGCTGTTTCAACAAATCTCTCCATTTCCCATTCCCAGGTGATTCTGATGCACAGTCAGGTACAGAAACTACTGAGCAGGCCAAACTCATTCATTTCAGAGGTGAGAAAACTGAAGCCTATGAAAGTTACAAAACTGGTCCGGGTTATACATTCATGGTAGAGCCAGAGCAGAGCTTGGAGTTCATGACTTCAGGTCTACTGTTGTCTTTACCATTCCGCTCTGCCTCTGCTCTTGTGTTTTATAGATTCAGCCTCTCAAGAGGTGTTCACAACCAGGACAGAGGGGAGAACAGGGAGGGAAGAAGGGAGAATCAAGGAAATCGCTGATTTTGAGATGGGATAGAAGTACTTACAAGAGGTAACAGCAGACAGCAGTGGTTACCAGCATGGTGATGATTACCCTGCAACAGAAGAGGATCAGGATGAATGGAACTGGTGTCCTCAGGAGGCCTGGCCAGGGGCTCTGATGGGGCTCCTAGTGTTGGCCCCTTTCCCATTGGCCTTTCCAATGCCACCTGTACACAGCAGGCTGACTTCTACTCAGTGTAAGAATTGCAAGATGGAAAATAAAAACAAAAACTCTAAGTATACCTTTTGGGAAGGCCAACCCTGACCACATCCAAGTTAAGTTAGGAATGCTTCAGTTCATCTCCCTTCTCCACCACCCTGTATTTCCCATTTCAATGTAGACATGTTGAAGGGAGCAGAGGTGGCTCAAGCAATTAGGTGCCTCCCTCCTCCACTGGAGGTCCCGGGTTCGATTCCCGGTGCCTCCTAAAGAAACAAGGAAGCCAAACAGACACAGCAAGTGCAAGCAACAAGGGGGTGGGGAGAAATAAACAAAATGTAGACATGTTGAGAAAAGACAATGCACAGGGCTGTTTTTGTGGAAACCCATTGTGGAGTGGTCTCTGGAATTCAAAATTCGTAGGGTAAGGAGAAGGAAAACAGCACAAGAAGTGAGGAGCTTGTGACTCATCTCTGAGGCAGAGTGAGTTGTAAAAAGATCAGGGAAAGAAGACTGGAGACAGAAAGCTTAAAATGTAGTCGAAGAGACTTCATTAGACTTCTCAGACTAAAGGAAGAAAACCAACATTTGCAAGAGAGGTGAGACACTAACGTGGTTTACAAAGTGAAATTGTGGGACCTGAGCCCTGCAGATCTTTAGGAACAGAGGCAATGCCCATAAGTCTGCAGCCTCCAGCCAAGGCCAAACGTAATCCAAACCAGGGCCTATGACTTCTGATATAACACACTTCAGAGAAGTTAGCACTTGATGCAGTCTTTCAACAATAGTAAGCACCTTGGGCCAGTCCTGTGCCATGATATAGTGTGGACACGACAATCTCTGACCTCAGGAATTTGCAGTCAAGAGGGAGTGTTTTGTAGCTGAGGATAGTATTAAAGCAGAAACTGTTGAGTAGCATAACAGGTACAGAAATCTGCTAGGGGATCTTCAAAAAATGAGACCAGCTAAAAATTATTCACTACATAATATGTGCCACGCACCGTTAAATGTTCTATATGCATTGTTTCATGCAATCCTCACAGCAGCAGACATAAAACAGGTATTATCAGCATTCACACTTTACCGTGAAGAAACTCCATCAGTGCCACCACGCACTTTACTGGCTGAAGGGAGGGGTATACTTCGTGGAGGAGGCGACACAACTGTTTGCTAGCTTGAGCCGGGTCTTCACTTTTCTAGGGCAGGACCCTTATCTGCCCTGTCACTGCCTCTGTGCCTGTTCGAAGGCTGAACACGGAGCAAAGACCTCGGAAGAGGATGCTCGTGCAGCCGCGGGGCAGCCGTGGCGGTGTTCGCGGCACCGTTTCAGGTCGCCACCCCCCACTCCCGCTCCGGGTCGAGGGTGGGCCAGGCCAGCGCGCTGGGGAGGAGGGACCCGGCGGAGAAGCCCGGGTCTGCTCGCGCTTCTTACCCGCGGTTTGGTCCTTTCGGCACCAACCAGGGCCCGGCGATGCCGATGAGGCCCCAGAACGTGGTGAAGATGATGACCGGGAGGGCGAAGGAGTGCGCCGTCATGGCCAGGCCGGGGAGACGCCCAAGCTAGGACGCGGGGCCGAACCAAAATGCCGCTCTGGCGCGCGAGGGTCCCAGGCCTGCGAGCGCGGCGCGAGCCTCCCAAGTCGCGCGGGGCAACAAGAGCCGGGAGCGAGCGGGCGCTCAGCCAGGCCAGATCCGCGCAGCGCGTGCGCGAGGGCGTGCCCTGACCGGCTCCCACCCGGGCGCGCACTCCGCCCGGGCGCCGTCACTCAGGGGCAAGGGGCGGGTTTTCTGAGAAGCCCACTCGTTGATTGGCTGACGTTAGGGTGCGGCGAGCATGACCGCTGAGGTTGTGGATGCGCAGCCGCGGGTTCCGGATTGGGTCTCAGCGGCTTGGTGCCGGCCCCGCGCCTGCTCCGCCACCCCCGCGCTTTTATTCCGAGAGACCTATGGAACTCGGAGAAGCACCCCAACGTCACCCTGAGCTTTCCCTGGCCCTTTCGGCGGGGAGCGCGTAGGGGAACCAGTTCTCGCAACTCCTCGAGCCTCCTGTTCTGACAGCCCAGCTGTCAAGTCGAATGAGCAAGAGATACGTGCTTCTATCTAAGCTGAATGAAAAGCCCCCCAAACCCGTCTCAGCCCCTCGCCGTGGGAGGGGCGCGGCCCGGGATGCACGGGGTTGGCGGGCCCTCAGCGCCACTCGTCCCGCCAGCCACGGCGCTGGAGGCGGGCGGAGACGGGGCCTGTTGGTCCAGCCTGGAGCCGGGGAGTGACCGGGCCAGACTCCCGGTGCAGCCAGCTGCGCTCTTCGGCTGCCCCTGGTCCCGCTGCCCAGGCTAATCCCTCTCGTTCCCAAGCAGTTTTTCGCCCTTTTCGAGGAACGAATCTTCGTTCCTCCCTTGTTTCCTTTGTCCTTTGATCCCGCACCCTCTGCGGCGACGGGTGGGGCCACGAGGGCGTGGACAGGTTCGAGGGTAGGAAGAGCTGAAAGGTTGAAACCAAGGAGGAGGCGCGGGAGGAGGGGCGCGGCGGGAATGACTGCGGGGTCCTCAGTTCAGGTGGGCTCCGTGGCCGGCCCGGGTCGGCAGCTCCCGGGGAGTCGCCAGACAGACAATCCCGGCTCCCTGGGCAAGAGCTGGTAACATCTGGGGGAAGGCAGAGCACTTTGCCTGGACTTTGTCTTGAGGCTCCCTTCTCAGTGGTCTGGGCCAGGGGAGGTATGAGATAAGGGCCACAATGGGAGATAAGGGCCACAATGGGAGGCGGGAGGACGGACCTACTAGGCCATTGCACACAATGCCAATTCAGGCATCAAGTAGTAAAACATAGTCAGGGGCTTTAGGATTAGATCCCGGAGTCCCTGTGTAAATTGCCACGGGTTGCTTAAATATAAAGTGGGAATACCAATTCTTTTCTCACAAGGTTGCTGGGAGATTAAATAAAATGAACACGTGGAAAGCACATAGCATAGTAAGGGCTCAATAAAAAATTGTGCCATGTGGTACAGAATGTGCCTGTCTATACTGACCTATTGCCAACAATGTGTGTTATGTACCTGTTTTCCCATCCCTCTTCTCTGGTTGAGGACTCCTTATCCTTTTTTTTTTTTTTTTTTTTTTAAACATTCATACAAGTTCACTCACAGGGGCTTGCATCCAGGCCCAGGACACTATTTTATGAAGCATCAATATGAGGCAGACCCCTCACAGACTGTTTAGCTGTGCATTCCACTAGCAGCGTGTTCCCATCGCAGCCACCCCCCACTTCTATGGTGACATTTTGTTTAATGTTGGTTCCACTGACTGCACTGTCATGACTTTCTAATGGTTGCTTTGAGGCACCATTGACAAGTTTCCATGACATCTCCCAGGGAGTGTGGCCCTGTTGTTGGTGACACCTATGTCCATCTTTTCATTGTGTTTGGGACTGTTGATTTCCTAGAAAGCGTATAAGCAGAAAGAGCCACTGGGAGAAGCTCTTTAAACTTCAACGAATCTTCCTAGCAAGGATGAACAGGAGCTGCAGGGTGCTGAAGGGCCATAGTAAATCATATCTCAGACCCATGGAAATCTAATATTCTCTCTGTGTAGACACAGGGAGACTGTCGGGGTTGGGGGTATTTGCAGGGCCTAGAGACATTTGAGGATGTGGCCATCTATTTCTTGCCAGAGGAATGGATGGCCCTGCATAAGCAGCCGAAGGAACTGTACTGAGATGTGATGAGAAGGAATTACCAGCTGGTAGACTCCCTGGGTGAAGATTTTGGCCCTTTGCTTGCTTGCTATCTAATAGGGATTCCCCAGGTATGTGGGGGTCAGGGCATTGTAGACTGAGTTTGGTTGGCCCTGTGATTAGTTGAGCCTGTTTTTTTCCTCAAGAGCCTCTGAATGTGGGAAAACATATTACGACAATTGCACTGCTGCATTTAGCTCCTGGCACTCCTCAAGTTGTCTGAAATGAACTTTGTTCCTTCTCCTTGCAACACTCAACCTGTTTCTTCAGCCCTCTTAAGGTTTACAACCTACTCCCACTGCCCATGATAGGGTGAGCCCAAGGCATTTTAAATGGTGGTGCAAATCAGGTTTCAAGATCCTGAGGTTCCATCTGCATTCCCACGTGTGAGTTTCAGATGATCTAAGCTGCCTGTCTTCAAACAGTGGGTCTTGCTGACAAACCAAGGGTCATTTGTAAGTTTAAAAGGGAAGAAAAACTTTTGGTGCAAGATTCCCAGCTCCTCAACAGAGACAAAAAAGCCACTACTCAGGTAAGTCTTAATGCAGCATCCTCCTGAGAAAAATTCTGCTCAAAGCTCATTACATTCACTGAGTCTTCAGTAACCCATTCCAGCTCTGATCAATCCATTAATCTACATTCCTTCAGTACTTATGTGATTTATATTCAGTTTCTGTACCTTTTCATTTTCCCCCTTTATGGAGTTTGGGTGACCTTATGAAAAACACAGGAACAGTTATAAATCTCTTGAGTCAAGACCAAAATCAGGGTGCTGGGCTATCAAGCTTGGTTGTGTTAGTTCATGCTTACTCTTTCAGAAGTATATATCTAAAAACCACTAATCTAAAATCTGACATGTTTAATTTTACAAACTCCTAAATGCCCAAGCCCTTTTCTACAAACCTTCATCATTCCCTTTCTTTCTTTCTATTTTTAAAAATTTATTTCCATCATTCCCTTTCTGATTATCTATAGGAAGAAGGGAAGTAAGGATGAATTTTATGAAATAAGCCTTGAAGGGAAGAAGCAGAAGATTCATTATGTAAATCTCATGGCAGTTTAGCTTAGGCAGATACTTAATCTGGTTCACTGAACTTGGCAGTCAAGAGTGAAAGGTCAGGTACTGCTCTGTCCATCTCCCTTCACAAGGGACTACTTTGTGGTGTTTTTCATAAAAATGACTTTCTGGCTTAATAGAAGGCTTTCCAAGCTTACTGTAGGGCCCAGGATCTCAACTCAGAGATGTGGCATGTTCAGTCTGAAAACACTGAGCTCAAAGAGCCCTATGTTAGGGCTTCTAGCTAATGCTCTTCCTGCTTTTATTGCAACAGCTTGGCATGGGGTGTCCTTGGCTGGAGAGTCTGGCCTCTTGGTCCCCAAGCTGTAGCATCCACAGGATGTTGCGTACAGAGGTGCCCTCACAGGGTATGTCCCTGTTGCTAGACTGGCTTCTGAATTCTCTTTTCACAGAGTTTGATAACAAAGTCAGAAATATGACTGAAGATGATTCTGGAGCCAACTGGGAAACCCCCAATGTGGTGATGTCATAGATAATTCCTCAGCCTTCTATGAGGTTGAAAGACCACAGGACCAGAGGGGGAAAAGTCTATCCAAGAGTTACCTCTGAGAATGCTTCTGTGTCTCTTGAGATATTCACTGAAAAAGCTGCCCCCAACCTGTGCCAAGTATAACAACAGCTTAAAGAGCCACCATGATAGGCACTGTATTAGGCATTTTCACCTATAACTTTTCTTTTTTTAGGAGGTCCTGGGGATTGAACCCAGGACCTCATACATGGGAGGCAGGCGCTCAACCACTGAGCTATATCTGTTCCCCAATGAGAGTTGTTTTTTTTTTTTTATTTGTTTGTTTGTTTTTAGGAAGTACCAGGGATTGAACCACTGAACTACACCACTCCCCAATGAGAGTTGGTTTTTTTCATTTGTTTGTTTTTAGGAGGTACCGGGGATCAAACCCAGGACCTCGTACGTGGGGAGCAGGGCCTAAACCACTTGAGCTAATCTGCTCCCCCTGCCCCTTTTTTTAAAGGAGGTACCAGGGATTGAACCCAGGATCTTGTATATGGGAAGCAGATACTCAACCACTGAGCTATACCTGCTCCCCCTATCAGTTTTTATTTTATTTATTTTATTTTTTTAAAGATTTTATTTATTTATTTATCCCCCCCTTGCTGCTTGTGCTCGCTGGGTCAGCTAACCACGCCGCGCGGGCGGGCTTGCCTTCACCAGGAGGCCCCGGGAACCGAACCCGGGGCCTCCCATATGGTAAACGGGAGCCCTACTGATTGAGCCACAGCCGCTTCCCTCAGTTTTTAATTATAATTTTTTATTAGAGAAGTTGTAGGTTTACAGAAAAATCATGCAGAATGTATCCCATACACCCCCTCACCTATCACTTTGTAACCCCGATAATATCTCTATGAAAGAGCAATGAGAGAGGCATAGTAGCCTCACTTCCCAGGTATGAAAACAGACTCAGAGAGGTCAGGTAACTTGCCCTGGGTCATAGGTCAGGAGGGCAGGATGTGGTGGACAGGAACATCTAACCCAAGGGCAAATCTGGGCACTTTTTGTTTGGCCAGCACAGTGTTTTACATTATACATTTTATTGTTTTCTTTTAGTCTGAATGGCTTTAGACAAGGTATGCACTTTCTACTTCTTACCCAATTTATGTTGCCTGCATGGCTCTAGGGCTTTGAGAGTGTGAGCACTGTGGTGTGGTAGAAAAGCTTGGACAGATTAGATCTCCATCACTTAGCAGCTCTATGAACTTGGGCGAGTGGCTTGACTTCTCTGAACCTGTAATCTGATCTAGAAGTTGAGGTTGAAATGAAATAGCCCATGTAGAACACATAGTCCCATGTGCGGCACATGGCAGGTGCTCACTAAATGGTAGGCCCTACTAATGCGTGGGCGAGCAGAACTAGAAGGTAGGTCTTCTGCCTCTTTAAGCTTTTTTGGAACTCGGGAATGTCTACTGCTATAAAGTTCCTCAGACTCCAGGCAGCTGGTTGTCATCTTGGGGTCTTCCCTTCTGCCAGCCATTCTGTCCATTTGGCTTCTGGGGGAGGGGGAACTTCTATCTTTGAGACCACAGAATGGAGAAACTCTTAGCCTTTCAATCCCAAGTAGTGACTGAAAACTTTCTCTTTCTTCATCACTAGCCTTGGGGGAAATGATGTGGAGGTGATGGTTCTAAACCACCTTGGGCCAGCATGTGCTCTAAGTTTATTCTGCAACTGTGAAGAACAGTTTGAACTTACTGATACAAACTTTCGCCCAAACCTCTGTGACCTATGTGACAGTTGTAAAAGGGCTAGATGAGTTAGGGAGTAGGTCTGTGGCCGAGTTAGGCTTTAGCTGTGTCAAAATTCTTCTTAAAACTGATTGCTAGGTCCCATCCCGAGTTTTGATTAGGTATGTCTGAGGTGGGGCCTAAAAATTTGCATTTTTAAACAAATTCCTAGGTGATGCACAAGCTGCTAGTCAGGAGAATACACTCTGAGAACCCTGCTGTATGGTAATAGATAGTATTAGCCTGTGACAAACTTTGGGACCAATTTGAAGCCAGAAAACAGAATTAAATTAACTGATCCAAAATGGTGGAACCCCACATTTTGCCCTCCTTAGAAATCACCCACTGAATCTGTGAGCCCATTACTGACTGAGGAAAAACCTGGTGACTGATGCCAGAGAGGGACAGCTCTTGGAAACTGCCCTCCACCACCAAGAGAATCATCAAAGCCACAGGGGGCCAGTCATTTGGTGTGGCTTCAGGATGGACAAGAATGCCCTCTCTTCCCCTACTCAACAGTTGTCCAACAGGAAACTCACAATTGTACTTCAACACGATTTTAGTTTGCTAAAAGCTGCTGGGAGCAGTGTACCAGAAATGGGTTGGCTTTTATAGTGGGAATTTATTAGGTTAAAAACTTATAGTTCTTCTTACCCAAACTGATTTATAGATTCAATGCAATACCAATCAAAACCCCAACAGCTTACTTTACAGAATTAGAGAAGGCAATTAGCAAATTCATCTGGAAGGGTAAGTGCACCCGAATAGCCAAAAGCATTCTAAAAAAGAAGAGCGACATGGGAGGAATTTCACTGCCTGACCTTGAAATATATTACAAAGCTACAGTGGTCAAAACAGCATGGTACTGCATAAAGATAGACACATCCATCAGTGGAATAGAATTGAGAACCCAAAAATAAACCCTCACCTATACAGTTAACTGGTTTTTGACAAACCTACCAAGTCCATGGGAAAAGACAGTTTCTTCAACAAATGATGTTGGGAGAATTGGATATCTATAACCAAAAGAATGAAAGAGGACCCCTATCTCACCCCCTATACAAGAATCAACTCAAAATGGATCAAAGATCTAAATATAAAAGCCAGGACCATACAACTACTAGAAGAAAATGTAGGGAAACATCTTCGAGACCTTGTAGTAGGTGGTGGTTTCTTGGACCTTTTCTTGCAACAAAAGAATAGATAAATGGGACCTCCTCAAAATTCAATAATTTTGCACCTCACAGGACTTTGTCAAAAGGGTGAAAAGGCAGCCAACTCACTCGGAAAAAATATTTGGAAATCATATATCCGATAAGGGTTTAATATCCAGGATATATAAAGAGATGTTACGACTCAACAATAAAAAGACAAACGACCCAATTAAAAAATGGGCAAAAGACTTGAATAGACATTTCTCCAAAGAAGAAATACAAATGGCAAAAAAACACATGAAGAAATGCTCAACATCATTCATGATTAGGGAAATGCAAATCAAAACTACAATGAGATATCATTTCACACCTATCAGAGTGGGCAGTACTAAAAAGACAGAGAACTACAAGTGTTGGAGAAGATGTGGAGAGATAGGAACACTTCTTCACTGTTGGTGGGAATGCAGAATGGTACAGCCACTGTGGAGGACTGTTTGGCAGTTCCTAAAAAAGTTGAATATAGACTTGCCATGTGACCCTGCAATACCACTACTAGGTATATACCCAGAAGAACTGAGAGCAGTGACACGAACAGACATCTGCATACCAATGTTCATAGCAACATTATCCACCATTGCCAAAAGTTGGAACAACTCAGGTGTCCATCAACAGACAAATGAATAAACAAACTGTGGTCTACTCACACGATGGAATATTATGCAACTGTAAGAAGAAATGAAGTCATAAAGCACATGACAACATGGGTGAACCTGGAGGACATTATGTTGAGTAAAGCAAGCCAGACACAAAAAGACAAATACTGTATGAATATGTTACTATGAACCAAATATATTGTGTAACATATTGTTTGATTCAAAAAAATGTTTATATGTATCCAATACATTTGAGAAATGTATAAACTTATTCATCTGTGTTTACTTTTTAATTGTTTATATTTTCAATTATTAAATGTACAAAATAAAGTAAAAATATATATATATAAATATATAATGGCAAAAAAAAAAAAAAAAAAAAGCTTACAGTTCTGAGGCTGTGAAAATATCCACAATTAAGGCATCATCAGAGATGCTATCTTACTGAAGTTTGGCTGCTGGTGATCCTGGATTCCTGCCACCTGGCAAGACACAATGGCAGTTCTGCCGGTATGGGTCTCTGCCTTCTCCTCAAGGCTTACTTTCTTTTTTTTTTTTTTTTTTTAAAGATTTTATTTATTTATTCATTTATCCCCCCCTTGCTGCTTGTGCTCGCTGGGTCAGCTAACCACGCCATGCGGGCGGGCTTGCCTTCACCAGGAGGCCCCAGGAACCGAACCCGGGGCCTCCCATAAACGGGAGCCCTACTGATTGAGCCACAGCCACTTCCCCTCAAGGCTTACTTTCTACCTGAGCTCAGCTGTGGGTGATCAGGCATATGGCTCATCTCTACCCCTCTCCTTCAGGCCTCTCTCAGCCTCTCACGGGGGTAGGGGAGTCTCTTTGTGTGCCTATGTGCTCTGCTGATTCCAGCCTCTGGCCTCTGGGACCTCTTTCTCAGCCTCCTGGGGTTTTTCTGTTATTGCCACTTTTTTTCCTGTGTCTGCATAGTTCTCCTGTTATAAAGGACTCCAGCAGGAGACCAAGACCAACTCTGAGTCACACCTCACTGAAGTAATCCAATCAAAGGCCCCCCAACTGAATCCAGTCCAATCAAGGGGTCTCACACCCACAGGAATGAATTGGCTTTAAGAACATGATCTTTTCTGGGATCCACAAAAAGCTTCAAACTGTTACAACCCTCAAGTTCCAAAGTCAGCCCTCTTGTGGAATTTCCTGATTTCTAATGCAGTAGTAGCTCCTTTTCTCCTCTGTAGTTTCTTTGTACACATCTGGCCCTTAATGTATTTTGTTACCCTGTAATTTTGCATGTCTGTCTCCCCCTACTCAACAGGGAGCTCCATCATTTATCTTTGTATACTTAGAACCCAGGACAGGGAGTGGCACTGAGAAGACCACCACCTACTGAGAACCTTTTCTACCTTCCTGCATTCACTGGAGAGTAACCAGAGCTTACAGGAAAAGGAAATGCTACATAAAAATCTAGGTGCTCACAAGTTAGTCAGGGGGATGATGATCCAAGAAACTGATGCTTTGGAGAACTTTCATAGTCTCATTAAACTAGCATTAAACTGGTTAACTAACTTGAATTTAAAAAGGCCCATAAAAAAAAAAATGAAAAAAACCAAAAAAAAAAAGAAAAAAAAAAAGGCCCATGAGTTAAGAGAAAGGATTGTGAGAGGGGAGCAGAGGTGGCAAGGGACTAACTGGTTAAATGTGTAGCCTGGTTGATACTAAAATGAAGTGTTAAGTCCAAGAAACTTAGGGGGAGCAGACTGCAACCACACTGCCTTTTCCCTCCTTCCTGGTTCTCTTTCCCCTGCCCAGTTCTTTTCTTTGGCTCTCCTGCACTGTCCTCAGTCTTTCAAGTTTGCCGCTTCCAACAATGGAAGTCAAGTGGGTAATGGAGGCAAGGTCAAGTGAGAGGACCAGAGAAGGACACATAAGGAGGTCCCTGACTGGTGGGATGGAGTTTATGATGGGGCAGGGAAGGGGGACTGGTGATATCAAAGAGGGGTCTGAATCTAGCTGAACAGAGATGAGCTATTTTTTTTTTAAAGATTTCTTTCTTTCTTCCCCCTCCCCCACCCCTACTCCGCTGTTTTGTACTCGGTGTCTGCTCTCTGAGTGTTCTTCTGTGTCTGCTTGTCTTCTCTTTAGGTGGCCCTGGGAACTGATCCTGGGACCTTCCAGAGTGGAGAAAGGCTGCTCAGTCTCTTGTGCCACCTCAGCTCCCTGGTCTGCTGCGTCTCTTATTGTCTCTCTTCTGTCTTTTTTTGTTGTGTCATCTTGCTGTGCTCTCTCTCTGCATGGGTCTGCACAGAGTGTGGGCCAGGACTCCTGTGCAGGTCAGCACTCCTGCATGGGCCAGCACTTTGTGTGAGCCAGCACTCTGTGCAGGCAAGCTCGCCACACAGGCCAGCTTGCTTTTCACCAGGAAGCCCTGGGAATTGGACCCTGGACCTCCTTACCATTGGTAGACAGGAGCCCAATTGCTTGAGCCATATCTGCTTCCCCAGAGATGAGCTCTTAAGGCCTAATGATGCCCAAATGGGAATTTGTGTGTATGTGTGTGTGTATCTTTGGTTTTTTATTTCATTTTTCTAGTATTTCTAGTAATTCATTCTATTATATTTTACAAAAATATCAGTATAGAACAGATTGAAAATTAAACAAAAACTAAGCAGCAATGACACTGGCCCATTTGAGAAGTGCTGGTGCAGTTTAGAGGACCAGCCAGAACTGAATTCCCCCCATCTTCTCTTTCCCATGACAGCTGTTGGGTGTTATTGATAACACTCTTGGATCCTTTACTAGATATAGGAGAAAATCCAAACAGAATTGGTTGCTTTGACCTGGAAAATTGAATCTCTCTTGCTAGGCTCTAGGGAAAGAGAATTATCCACTTTTTTCCTGACATACCTTCTAGTGGCTCATAAACTTCTTTCTCTAAGTATCAGTTTGGGACACACTGATTTCTAGGGCCCCTTCCAGAGAGGGAAAGCTTTGCCATTTTATATGCTTCAGTGTTGAGAAGATAGGCGAGAGGAGATATATAAAAGTGCTTGCAAGGCCCCTAGTTCTCTGTTAGCATTCAGGCCCTTGCGCCTTAGAATTCCTGGATAGTAGATACTGTGGTATTGAATGCTTGTGGGGAGTCAACTAGAATAGAGGTGCTTTTCCCAGGGCGCAAACTGAATCCTCCCTTCCTGTTCCAAACTAAGCTTCCTGAGCCCTGGGCCTGGAAGATCATGCAGATTAAATAACAGCCAAAGGCACTCTCCCCAACCTAGTAATTCTATATGAGCTTCCTTCAGTGGATTTGAATACTCTTCTGTTTCATTTCTCAAGGTAAAAAAACAAGAATAGGACTCATTGCCATCATATTTGCTGAGCACCTGTTATGTGGGGAGTATAGATCACTGAGCCTGGAAAAGCTCTGAGTGGCCAGAGCTAATTTTCAGGTAGAGAAGTTTTTCCTGTTTCATAGATATAATGTCATTCTTTTATTTATAAAGTATTCACTATGCATCAGTCTTGTGCTAGACGATGAAGAGATAATGCCAAACAAGACAGATAACTTAGATTCTTTTCTGTGAAGCATGACACGTGCACCTCCCAAATTTTCCGTTGATGATAGATTTCTATCATTTGGGTTCTCTGGTGTTTAATAAGGTGGGAGTTCTGACTGAATCTTTTCCCACATTCATGGCATTTAAAGGGCTTCTCTCCCGTGTGGGTTCTTTGGTGTGTGCAGAAACTTATGACTGAAGCTTTTTCCACACTATGAGCATTTATATGGCTTTATTCCTTGGTATGTCCTCAAGTTCTTATTAATATCTGAACTCCATCTAAACCTTCTATCACATTGTTGACATTTATAGGATTTCTCTTCAGTGTAAATTTTCTGGTGCTTATGATATATCTCACTCTGAAGCTTTTCCCACATTCTTTTATTTTATTTTTATTTTTAGGATTTATTTATTTTAATGAGACACCGGGGATTGAAACCAGGACCTCATACGTGGGAAGCAGGTACACAGCCAAGCTACACCCGCTCCCCTCCCACATTCTTAACATTTAAAAGGTTTCTCTCCTGTGTGACCTTTTCTGGGAGATCCATAAGTTTCAGCACTTCTTGTTTACAAGTTGAAACTTTCTTTTCTTCCTTGGAAAATCTCGATGCCATTTCCCCATCCTGTGTCACATCACAATTTTCTTTGTTCATTGTTTTCTGGGAAACTTTCACTCTGGCCTTTTTTGATGCCTTGCATCCTGGTGTTTATTTCTAATGCAGGAAGAGATATATGTTGGATATTTCCAGTGTCTTTTTGAGATTTAATCCTAGAGAGATAGCAGTTTCACAGTTTTCCTGCATTATATCACTGTAGAGGGCCTTCTGACAAGAGTCCAATAATTCCCATTCTTCCTGGACAAAACACATGACAACATTTTCGAATGCCAACAGACTCTCATGCCTTGTTTGACCAGATTCTCTGTCAAAGTGTTCTACCAGGGCCATAGTCTCCTCGATGCTCTGTGGGTGATGCTTCTGTACCTGGGTCTGAATCTCCTTGAGCAGAACAGCCAGGAACTACTTTAGCACCAGCAGTCCAACAGCTGCTCTTTTGAGTGGATCTCTGGCCTCAACCCCTGATAGCATAATTCCTGCAGTTGGCTGACCTCAAGGAGGGCCAGCTACTTTATGGTAGTGGAAGCTCTTCAAGATTTGGCAAAAGCTCTCAGGATTGAGACTGTCCAACTGTGGGGTATTTTTTTTTAAAAACTGAGTGGAGCTCTGGTTCACAGATCCCTTAATCTCCCACAGAGCCCCAAACTGGCAGCTCAAGTGTGCAGTGAATTTCAGATCTCCTGACATCAATCTATTTTATAAGCACTTTTAATCCTGGGAGTGACTAGTCCATTGGTGTCACCTTTCACCACTGAGGCTCCATCAAGTTTGGTATACAATCAATTAGAGGATTTCTTCCAGTAGCACTGTGGAGACCCAGTGCAGCAGATCCTTCACTTCCCTGAGTTATCAAGATGCTCCTGCCCCCCTATACACCCAAACATAACTCTTTTGTGTCTTTTTCCTGCCCCATTCAGAACCTACCATTCAGTCTAGATGGGAATGTCATCCTTGAACACTGAAGACAAAGGAAAAAGACCACCCCCCTGGTGCAAGGCCCTGTAGACATGCACATTCTCTCTCTCCCTCACCCAGACACATCCCATCAGGGCTGGCTAGATGGTGCCCTATCCTTCCCTCCCTCTCTCTCTCTAGGAGTAGATTATGTGTGTGAACTCCTGCTCATCTCTCACAGAAGTGTAGGGAGCTTAAGATGTTGAAGGATATATATATTTTAAATTTTATAGTCATGAGAGGTAATACTTAACCTGAAGAAACAGACACTAAGGGAGAAAGTTTAGGCACTTAGCAGGTATGGTGTGTATGTGCGTGTGTGTGCACGTGCATGCAGAATCATTTTGAAAGTATGGTTGCCTTCCTGTTGCCCCTCAAACTGTACCACAAACGTTCACCTATGCTCTCAGCTAGCCCTACTGCTACTACAGGTGCCTGTTTATTCTACACATTTTTTCATTCCCCAAATATTTACAAATATACAAAGCCCAGTTTAACTTGATTCCACTGTACCTCATCTGGCTCTCAGTGCCCCATGATATCCATTGATAACCCACAACTCCATAGGGCCTTAATAACCCATGGAATTTTTCTAACAGTGAAACTTCAGGTACTATGAAAGGGCCCAGGGAAATTTGTTTTCTGCATGGGATGGCCAAGCTAAGGATCAGGTATTACAACAAACAGCTTATGACAGGGGAAAAAAAAAAAAAAAGTCAATGCAAAGAGAGTAAGGAAGAAAAACTCTTCCAGGGACAAAGGTAATACAAAGAAATACATTTAAGGAAAGCCCTGCACAAATTGTTTAAGATGGATTGTAAAATCAGTGCTAAATTACAGCATTTCCTTCCATATTGCTCACTTGGTACTTACCATAAACTACCTAGTGGTACTTCTTATACTATTACATTATTTGACCACTTCATATATATTTATCTTGCACAACCAAACACAGGTTTTGACAAAAGGATGCTCTTTGGTCCCTCAAACTGATACTGCAAAGTATCCATAGGTGCTGAGTTTACATATAACACAATCTTTCCTCTCCACTATTTTGCCATAAGCCCTCTTACAAATGTGACTGTGGTACATGGGAGTGGGGGTGAAGTAATTCTACTAAAATAAGAGATAAATATGGTTGAGTTCTCCTCAACCAAGGAGATTTAGTTGTACCTGTAGTCTCTATAAACCTTTGCTATGGTTCTTTCAGAAAGGGTCCAGCACCAAGGATTTGGAGCTATTAGGTCTTGTTTAACAGGGGTTCCAGAAAGTGCTTCTAAGAGCAGTTCCTTAAGGAACTCTGTCCTAGTGTTGGGGTCAGGCTTCAGTCTCAAAAGGTCCTGGCACAGATAGATGTTTTTCCCTTGAAGTTGGACTTTTCAATTCCTAGTAAACCAAATGAGATAATGTATGTGAAAGTACTTTGTAAACTATAAAGTGCTTAATAAAAGCCAGGCATCCAAGTACTTAAATAGAAAACCACTTACTAAACTTTATACATCTTATCTCTACCTTCTCCTAACTCCTATTGGCAAAGACAATTTAGTTCCCTTTCAAGGATCAGAAAAGAAAGAAATCAAAAGACAAACCTAAAGGTGAACAAACATTACTTACTCTGACCACCTTTGTGCCTTGGAAGATCTGGTTAGCTTTGAGAAGCTTTTCCAATTTCCTAGTTCTTGCTTATGGACAGAAATATGCACAGGACAGAGATGTGTAGAAATAAACTCTGTTTTATTCAGATAGCAAAAGGTTAAGAATCAAACATGTCTTTTAAAACCTCATTTGCACATATTTGAAACCAGAGGAGGAGAGCACATTCCTGGGGCCAATCACCAGTAGTGTTTTTGGCTGAGCAGACATTTGCAAGAGGGAGCTGGCCAATCTTCACCCTGTCCTAAGAAGTACTTATCACCCTAGGAACCCTAGGCGACCTTTGAATGCCAGGGCCAGGAGAAGCAGAAGGTCTGGAGTAGGGTTACACTCTGTAATGCTATCTGGCTAGGACAGAGGGCCAAGATCCCTCATATCCACCCTAATCTCATAATTCTATGGCTATTGAAGTCAAACTGTCAGTTCTAATGCTGGTTACTCAGAATGTCAGACCCAGTGGGCATCAGTCATTGGGAATAGGGAGGGAGAAATGCCAGGATATATATGCAGAGATGCTATAAAGATTATAGGTAGGGAAGGAGGGTAGAGATGATGGCTAAAATTCTGGCCAAAGGGAAAGTGCTTATTCTTTTGACTACCAATGCACTTTAGCTTGTTTTCTTGTGAGGCAAAAATAGGAACCCTTTCCAACTAGGGCATCTCCAGGCCCTAGGGTCTAAAACACAGGTAAAGTCTCTTAAAATAGAGAGGCAAATCTGGACAATGGGTCTCTTGCAAAGGCTTTCACAACATTTCAATCCTGGCTTCTTTCACAAAAATGTCAATAATCCTCTTTGCCTTCTACTAACAAAGGAGAATGAGAGCATGCCCCATCACCTCGAGAAACTTAGGGAGTACAATTATCTATGTCAAGTAGCATTTTCAGTCATTCCCTGGTCCAAGGGAACCCAATTTTTCACAAACCTGGCATTGGAGGTTTTCCTCAAAGACAGAGGGCACCAGGTCAACGTAACACTGATCTGGGGAGGAGGCTGCTTCACTACCTGTCTTCTACCCTCAGTTCCTAGATCTGTGTTAGAGAATTTCTCCCCCAGAAACTTACACAGAGCATTGTTGACAGGACTAGCCTTTTGTTCTGAGGACTTCTTAAAGGATGGAGATGCCATGGGAAGGGTGCTTGCCAGAATGTCACCTTAATTTGGAATCCCTATAGATTGGGCAGGGGCTACAACTCCCACTTTAAAGGGCCTTTCTCTTTATTTCCATTTCACCAACTCACATCCATGAGACCCAAACTAAGGCAAATCCCTGAACTCCCAGTAGTAATTTATGTGAACTGGGAGAGGAAGGACTATACATCATCTTAGCTACATAGAGAGTGACACTATCCAAGCTTTGGCTCCAGAAGGCAGGTAAATCTCAGACCTCCAGATCCAAAGGGCTAGAAGGAAGACATTTCCATGATTAAAAGGCAGAAAATGAGAAAGGAATTCTGGGCTAGAAGCTCAAAAAATGTATAGAGAAAATGATGGTATTGAGGCTAAGTGCCAAGGGTGAGGTAACTGGAAGGAAATGTCAGAAACACTGGAAACCATGGTCTGCAATTATGATAATTTGCTAGGATGATAGTGTCTCACTTAGCTCTCAGCATCTTTTAGGAATGGGAAGTGGTAGACTGCTGGTTAAGGGGCCTGATCATTTGGACTTGCAGTGCAGAACAAGGGACCCCAGCCCAGAGGAGTACAGCAAGGAAGGTGGGGATGGAGCACTTCTTCCTGTCTATTTAAAAAAGTGAAAGGTAGGTGTAAAGAAGCCCTTCCCTCCTCTTATCCTCTTGGAAGAAAATTAAATGGGAAAGGTCCCACATGGGGAAGGCTGAACCTAGACACAAAATTAGGCCTAATCAGGTAAGAAGCCTTACTGAACCTACCAAAAGGAAGCTGCCCCTAGCAGGAAAAGTGCTTTACTTTAGGTTGAAAGGAAAAAAGGGGTGAGGGAAATTGGGAACATGGTAGTGCAGGAAGTCCTTCTGTGCTTCTAGGGTAGTGTTCCTCAAGCTTGCATGTACCCAGGAATTTCCTGGGGAAACTTATTGAAACCACCCAATTACTAAGCCTCAATTCCAGAGATTTTGATTCCGTGTCTGGAGTAGAGCATGTTTAATAAGCACCCCAGTGATTCTCATGCAGAGAGTCCCCAGAGCAACTCTGAGAAAGAGTGGACCATACTGTCATGCTGACTGTACATTTAAAGAGCCCTTCTTCCCACAATAAGGACTTTGGTGTTAAAGTTAATACCTGTCCAACCAAAGTTAAAGAAAGGGGCTGAAGCCAGCTAAGTTCACCTGGTACAGGCCTGTTTTTCTTTCAAGGAACCTGAGGTGCTACTGTTCATCAGTCCTTATGGCTGACTGGGAGCCAGCAGGCACTTGGATTCTCTGCTGCCACTTCATGGAGAGGGAAACTAAGGCAAAGAAAAGAGGAAGGGATCAATCATGAATGAACCACTGCTTGCAGCAGAGCTGGGGCCAGATCCCAAGCCTCCTAACTCCAAACATGATCCTTAGGATAACGGGGTTCAGCAGGTCACAAATCAAACACAAATGCAAATGCTACAATTTCTGGGAAGCATCAGGCTCCCTTCCAGGGATAACATATTCTTCTACTGTCCTTTAGCTAAAGGAGGATAACCTTTCTTCAGCACTCTGTTCAAAGGGGTGTGTGTTTGTTTCATTCTGAAAGAAATGCCCTGGGAAGAGGTAGAGAAATTCTTTGATGTGAGTCTCTCACATGAAGTTGAGGCCCTCCTGCTTCTGCCACAGGAGCCAGGATACGAGGTCCCAGAACAATGGTTCCTGTGAGCACTTACAGCCAGGCCAGCTGTCCCTAGAGCCTGGAAATCCTTACCCCTAACCACGTAGCCTTTCCCCCAGGCCACTTGGGCTGTGGATAGCCTCCCTGGAACATTCCCCAACTATCCAGAGGGCTGGGGTGCTCCTTTAAGCCCTCACCTCCAATAGTAACTCCCACTTCAGAAAAGTCCTCTTGCCACAGGATCATGGGGTGAACTTTTTCATAACAGGATTATTCCTGAAGCACCTTGAAAGTGAACTTGAGATATTAAACTTTTCTGCATATTTAAGTGCTATGAGGTCACTGCTTTGCTTAGAGAGGGGCCTTGGTAAAGAGGTTGTATGCCTCTTAATTACCTTGCCTCTCTGGATTGTGGACTTTAACTATCTGGTCACATCCACTTCCTGATCAGAGTCTTCCCCACCCCTCACTTGCCTAGAATCTTTACAGAAAGCCTGTCACCATGACTACTGCCTCAGGGTGGCCTGTGCCACAAGAGAGCTGGGAAGGATGGGAGGTCTCCAAGGTAATCCCTAGTATTCCTGATCCTGCAGGAGGCTCTCTCTATCAGGACAGTTCTGGGGTCTCTGGCTGGTGTGGGGGTACATGAATCCTGTTGGAGGGGTCCGGGATGCAATCCTTCAGAATCTCCACTGGTTTCCTGTAGGACTGAATGGATGGCTTCTGGGTCACTGACTGCTCCATATAGAGTGATCCCATCTTCTCATTCCTGAGCCCAGCACCTCAGGCAGGAGGAAGAGAATTCACAATTAGACCAAAAGGAAAACAGATTTAACATAACCTCCCCTCCCACTTCCAATTTAGCCCCAAGGTATGTTTGGTCAAAAAACCATGACAGAACAGACTGAAGATAGGACTAGGATTGTTCTTTGTGGCCCTTATCTACCTCTACCAGGTTTATTTCTTTTACTCTGTAACAGTGGTTCTCAACTGGGCAGGGATTTTGTCCCCCAGAGCACATTTGGCAAAAACTGGAGACATTTTTGATTTTCACAACTGGAGAGGTGCTACTGGTATCTAGTGGGTGAAGGCCAGGGATGCTGCTAAAGATCCTACAATGTATAAGATGAGCCCCCCACGACAGCTGTTGGGGCCCAAAGTGTCAATAATGCTGAGGTTGAAAACCCTTGCCCTAGAAGGACTTTATCATGTAAAACCTGGTAGTGTTCTCTATTAGTTTCATGCTCTAGTCCCATTATCCCCATGAAAAGAATAATCTGCAAAAGACCACACCTGATATCATCTTTTACCCCTTCATGCCCACAAGGCTGGCCATAGAGAACAACTCACTCAACAAATGCTTGAGAGATGGATTCCCTGACCCCTCCATTTTGGTTCTTCCCCCATCTCTGGTAGGTGAGAGCCTTTATTTTTCCCTCTCTCCACTTCTCCCATGGACTTCTCCAACACCTGCTGGGCTCTGGCTCACTGCCACCCTGCTTCCTACAGAGCCTCTGTTAATCCTTAGAATCAATCCTACTGCTGATGACCAGACTCAGAGGTAAAAATGAAAGCTGGAAGCAATAGGAAGGAGATCAGCTAGACAAAGAAGTCAAAAGAGAAAAACCCCTGCTCTGTCACTGTTCAGTAAAGCAGGAGTGGCCTGAAGACTCTCAATAGCTATTATGTTTTCTTTGTTTTTCAGTGACTACTTGAAAACAAGAAAACTTAGTGTAAGGTTTTCAGTAACTTCCCCTTCTTTATAATATAACTTTCCCCAGTGTAAGCGCTCCAATCTAGTTAGGCCACATTTCTCAATGACTTCTCTCCCTGCTCCATGCTATCCCCCCTACCAAGAATGCCACAGCCTTCTCCTCTTCCCATCACCTTCTTCCCAGCTTTTCTGATCTCTTCCTGCACAACTCAGAATCTAGACGGCCCCACAAAGAATTTGATGGCACTACACCAGCTTGTCCAGTCTTCTATAGTTCATGACCCTTAAAGAGTGCTATTTTCATATCTGCCATTGTTCTAAATGCTTTACATATATTAAGTCAGTTTACAAATTAAAAAAAACAAAGCACAAAGAGAGTGACTTTACCACAGCCACACACCTAGTTAGGCAACAGAGTTAGAATTTGAACCTGCGCAGACTGGCTCCAGAAAGTCATGCTCAAAATCACTATGTCCTGGTGCTTAAAGTGTGAATGTCTTGTCTCTCCAGCTGGGTCATAAGCTCCTTAAGAGGAGGCATCATGTCTCACCACACTCATGAACCCACTGGCCTAGTGAACGTTGGACACACCACAGAAGCTCAACAAATACTTGTAGACAAAGCCTATTTTGCTAGCTGACTCTCAGTCGTTATGGACTTCTAGCTCAGCATGGGATTGGGAGAATAAGATTCTTTTCCTTTTCCCCCCACATCCAGGAACTCTGCCATGTGTGCCCCTTATCTGTCACACTTACTTGTATGGGAGTGAGTTGGCACTTGAGCACAGGTGTAGACATGGCTGAAACGACGGCCTGAGGAAGTCAGGTACCAGTGCTGGATGGCAGGCTGTGGGTCATACTCTGTGACTGCCACACCATTTACTGCTGTCATCATGAGCATGTTGATCACCTCATTGGAGAGCTTGGTCCTCTCATCAGTCCTGATCCGGTTCATGGCACTGAATCCCCGCTCACAACAGGAGGTGGAGATGGGCACACAGAGCACCACTGCCACGAGCTTGCTCAGCAAGGGGAAGCGGTAGTGCTGAGCAAGGGCATTTTTACACAGCATGGAGAATGGGAGGTTCTGGGATATGGTTTTCAGGCCCAACCACTCCTCTAGTAGTGCTTCCTCACTGTAACCTGCGGGCAGCGAGAGTTCAAAATGTCTGGCAAGGGCAAGAATATCATCATTCCCAAAAGTGACAAGTTCAATACCCTTTGGCCAGGCCATGGTGTCAAACACTTCCATGTTCTTGAGCTGAGGGGGACGGTCTGCACCAAACCTTTGCTGAAGGTATTCGATCCCAGTCAAGACCATTTTTTCCCTGTCTGCCTGAAAACGCTGCTCTGTCATCTCCATTCTGTCCAAGAAGATGCCATGGAGCCATCCATCCTTGAAGCTAGCATTGAATTCTTCCTCTTTGGGCCCTGCCTGGTGAAGGAGGGTATCTAGTGTTATATAGGCCCGTTCCAGCATGGAGTTCACCTCTGTAATCAGTACAGTGTCTTTCTGGCACACCTCAGACAAAGGTCTGTAGATGCTCAGGAAGTCCAAAAGGAAGTGGCAGAACTTGATGAAATGGAAGTTCTTCATCAGCTTTAGCATGCCTTTGGCCCTGTGCCCAATCTGGCCCCCAGCTTCTGCCACACTCTGCAGGTGCCTAGCCAGGGCAGGCCAGCTCATAATAAGTGCATTCAATGTCCGCCTCTTACTGGCCACCCACCTGACAGCATTCAAGTCCTTTAGGCGGATGATTTCCTGCTCCAGTGGGGCTGCACCTTCCTGCAGCTCATTCAACCTTTTATTTGAGGACTGGTAAAACTTGAAGATGGTTCGGATGTGCCGGTCACACTTCTTCACCAGATCGATGCTCCCACAAGCATCTACCACAGCCAGGTGAAGACGGTGGGCCACACAGTGGACAGGCAGCAGCTGAGGGATGATCTCCTGAAACTTTTCCACAAGGCCTCCTTTGCCACTTAACATAGCTGAGCCATCGGTTCCCAGGCCCACAACCCAACCAGGCTTCCGGAAAGGGATGTCTAGTTCATCCAGGGCAGAAATGATGGTTTCAAAATATCCATCCACTGTCTCACTGTACAGAGGTGCCAAAGTGATGTAAGATTCTTTCACCTCCATCTCTTTAAAGTACCGGATATAAATCCCCACACATGCCTGGTCAAAGGAGTCTGTGGAGCTGTCCAACAACATGCTCACACAAGGAGAGTTTCGGATATCATCGAGGATTTCTTTCTTCAGAGTCTCAGAGATGTATTTTATGAACTGAGTACATGCCGTACGATTTCGATATTTGCCTAAAATCATGGTTCCAGTGCTTTGGAGAAGTTGCAGGATCTTCTCGAAGTCATTCAGTGGTCTTGAGTGGTATGCGATGGAGTAGGCAGCATTGAAAAAGTGCTCCATGTTTGCCATCAGGTCACTGGAGATTTCTGGGACTAGGGCAGCCTGAGGGGCATCTTCTCTGATTTCAACCGTGTTGGCACAGAGCTTGTGTGCTTTGCTGACTTCATGGTATTTTAAGGTCTCTACTTTAAAAGGCCCAGTGTAACCTCTGACTAACCGGGATGACTTGTCATGGAGATTAGGTCTTTTTTTGCAAGCTGAGCAGAAAAGCTTGGTCTCTTTTGGGTCAATTATTAACCATGGAAATTGCCCAAACCAAGACTTCTGAATTGAACGGGGTCTGTAAGTCCTCTTGATTTTCCTAGGTTCATCTACTTCTGCTTCACAAATACTGGAATTGCAGTAGGAACTACATGTTTCCACAGAAGGAGCTGGAAGCAATGCAGATTCCATTGGATAAAAATGGATAAAAGTAAGTAAATAAATAAATAAAACACAAGCCAAGGCTTGTGTTTTAATCTCTGCTACTGCCATCATCTTTTTCCCTTTGGAAAAAATGAAACTGTAGTTGGTTTTGCTGCCCAGAATTCTGCAGTTTCCTATCAGCTAAGACACCTCAATTCAAAATGTACACCTTATCCAAAGCAGAGATGAATTCGATTCATTTTTCTGGTGGCTTCTATTTAAAACCGTCTCCATTATTATCTATGAAAGTCAATCTTGTTACCCAGGAGTTGTTTGCTACTCTTTGTGGGTTCTTTTGCCATCCTCCCCACCATTCTCACAGTTGCCTTGGGATCATGTAACCCCAGATGCTAAGCTTAATTGACCACCCTTGGCCACAGAGATTATTGAATAAACAAGTGGCTTTAATCCTCTTGCAAGGTACCACAAAGAAAAGAGATTAAACTTCCATAAGTCTTCTTATGAGCATTAGAAAGAAGGGCTGTCCAGGAGCATACATATAGCTACTAGCCAATAAGTTATTGATTGAGATATGCAAAATAATTAATTTTCACTGACCAATAGTGTTGTCACTAAGAATCCAAGGAGTTGTGAATATTCTCGCTGTCCTGATTTTGTGATAATCAGGGTAGGCTAAACATTCGCTATATTAGAAACCATGCATATGTCCCCAGACCTAGTTTTTCTCCCTAGGTCTGGTTTTTAGAATGCTGGTGATAAACTAAACCTGATTTATTATATGACCGTCCTGTATGGGAAAAGACTGTAACCTTGGGTATCTTTGATCAATCTTATATAGCAGGGGGACAGATGTGGCTTGGGTGGTTGGGCGTCCATCTCCCATATGGAGGGACCAGGATTCGATACCCGGGACCTCCCAGTAAAAATTAAAAAAAGAAAAATATAGAAGGTGCGTGGGCCACTAGGCCCCATGCACGAGTGAGCCACCAGGTCCTGTGAGCCATGAGCAAGATGATGACATAACAGGAGAGTGACGCAAGGGAGAACCAAGACGAGATGCACCGAAAAACCAGGAACTAAGGTGGTGCAGGAGGTAGGACGTCTCTCTCCCACATTGGCGATTCCAAGGATTGAATCAAAGTGAAGACAGAAGGAGAAGGATGAGAAGAGATGGCAGGAAATGGACACAGAGAGTTGCTCAGCAAATGGACACAGAAACAGCAAAAACGGGTGTGTGTGTGTGTGTGTGTATGCATAAAAATGGATAAAAGTAAATAAATAAATAAATCCTTAAAAAATGTATAGGGGAGGAAGATAAGGACTATAGTTAGCAGTAATACTTTGACGATGCTCTTTCATGATTTGTTAACAAATGTTTCACAACAATGCAGGATGCTTATGGGGGGGTGATGTGTGGGAGCCCTGTATGATGTTATGCATGTTTGTTTTGTAAGTTCATGATGTTTACTGAACACTCATAGTTTATATGTTCATGTATGAACGATATACTTCAATAAATTGTTTTTAAAAATGTAAATAAAAATCGATTTATAAAGATGAAAGGAGATTAGTGGTTATGTAGGTCTGAGGAAGGACTGCTAAGGGGTCTGGAGTTTTTCTTTTTGGAGTAATGAAATTATTCTAAAATTTTTGAGATGGCGAATGTACAACATTGTGATTATACTAAAAGCCACTGATTATATACTTTGGATAAAATAGCCAGAAACAGCAACTAGGTACAGTGTAGGAAGCATAGAGATTGAGGGCTGAGGAATTTTCTTGTTTGTTTGTTTGTCTGTTTTGTTTATTGTTAGTATTACTGAAATAATGAAAATGCTCTAATAATTATTGAAGTGATTAATGCACAACTATGTGATTATAGCAAATATTGATTGTACACTTTGGATGAATTGTACGTTTATTAGTATGTATCAATAAAATTGATTTGTTAAAAAGAATCCAAGGAGAAGGGAAGAAGGGAGATGAGATTCACAGACGTATGGCTAACATGGTTCCCCACAACCATAGTGTCTACCACATACCTCCTCCCATTAGTTCTACCTTGGGCCTCTTAGCACTCCTGCTTAACAAAGGATCTTGTTTTTTCAATACTGTTCCAGTTTCTCAGGCTATTCTATACTCTGAGGGCACGGTTACATTCTTATTCATCTTTGTAAACCCAAGGCCTAATACAGGGCTTGGTGCACAGTAGGTACAGAACCAGGATGGCTGAACTAATGTGTGAGTTGCCATTGCTACATAGGGACTATTGGATGTGTTCTTTAGAACTTAATAGGTTAAGACTCACCTGGAGGATGACCTTTCCCCCATTTGGGCCCATTTGGATCCTTGATCCAGGGAGCAGCTCTACGTTCCAGTTTTGAGATCAAGTCTGGTTTGGCAGCAGCAGGCCCTATTGTAGGGATGAAGAGTCACACTGATATTATTGCTATGAACTGTCAAGTCAAGAAGCCCACCTCAAGTTAGACATGGTACCTAAAATATTCAGTGATGGCCTCTGGGTTCTATCACTTAATAACATCTATGAATACCTAGGGGCAAGCTGAAAGCATACTCTTCTAGGGTACCAATTTGTTCTTAAAAGCCAAAGAGGCAACCAGATTAGGGTGTATAAATAACTAGCTAGGATAAATAACTTCCTTAACTCCATAGACCAGTCATGGGAGCCATGAACCAGCTAGTTGCAACTAGAGGGGAAAGTGTAGAAATAGGAAGAAACACAGAGAATAAGACAGAAGGAAAGAAAAGATAGGGGTGAAAAAGAAAGCCACACAAGAAGCGGAAGAGTGCCACCAATAACTGTCCCATGCATATGTCCCTCAGCAACACCCACAGCTGACTTTTAGTGCAGGTGGCTAACTACATGGGTTATTTTAAGAGACACTTGAAAGGCCCCTTGAAAATATCTACCACTTGCAATGGAACCTGAAATCTGACTAAAAGAGATTCATAACTTTGGGTTAAGCACTACTCTATTTAAAATATAAATATACTTCAGAGATATGCAAAGAAATTGCTTCATTTATTTAAAATAAAATCCATTAACATCTACTCATATGCTCATATATGTATCGGTGTGTATAAGCTTTCTTTGGAAGGATACACACACAAATGGTAACTGTGGGTGCTTCTGGGAAAGAACTGAAGAGCAAAGTAAAAGGGAGATTATTCTTCACTCTACATCTTTTGGATAACCTGAATGTATTTATATTTATACATATATATGTATATGTGTGGCCACATATCTACTAGTAAAAATATGGAAAAGTGCATATTTTATTCAGGTGTGACAGACTGAATGAACACACAGCCTTCCTAAAACATCTTTAAAATAAGAGTAAAGGAATAATAATAATAAAAAGAAGCATAAGTCCATGAGAAATATTGGACTCGAAATGTTAACACAATTTTAGGAGAAGGAAAAGAGATAAAAGAGAGAGTAGAACTAATGGAGCTGAACCCTAAATGCCTGCAGAGGGGGTTAACACAGAGAAGCAAGTTAATTTGTACCACAGAATCCTAGAAAGATTCAGAAAATGAAGATACCAGGTACTGGAGAAGATGGTGGGTAAGGAATTGGGGTGGAAACAGAGGACTGATTCAAAGTCTGCACAGAAACCAGTCAGACCTATAGATCCATGAAACCAGAAAATCCCACTACTCTCACCCTTGGAGGAGAACAGAAATTTATTCTATAGAATAAAATTTAACCAGAAAGGTTGCAGATTCTGAAATACTGGGAATAGTGAAAGGTAAAGGGAACAAGTAAGAATTTATAGACTGAAAGTTGTGTTATTAGGCCCCAAGAATACTGGCAGCCAGGCTTATATCTTCCAAGCATCTTGACTAGAAAAGTTTTCTTTAGAGAAACTGAATTGCTTCTTCCCTCTTCCTTCCCCCAAAAAGATCTCTGGATATTGACTTTTGCGGGCTCTTCAATGAAACATCCAGGTTCATAACTAATCATCCTACATTGAAATCTCTCTCTTTATGTGTCCCAGCCATGCACACAGAGATTCCAATCATTTTTTAAGGTTTTTCCTCTTAAATATAAATTAATATAAACATATTCCTTTAAGAAAACCCTTCAACATAAAAGAGAGAGACGAAAACAAGTAGTAAAAAGGATCGGAAGAAATAGAAATACTGTAGGGAGCAAAATAAAACTTCAAAAAACCCAGTATTACTATTCCTAGAGAGAAAAGTCATGTTAGCCATGAAAGGAGCAATAGAAGCTCTTAGCAATCTGAAAATATGATAGAAGAAATTAAAAATATTAAGTAGAATTGAGGAAATCTCCAAGAAAGTAGAACAACAACAACAACAAAAAAGCATAGAAATGGAGAAAAAGAAAAAGAAAATCAGAGACTCAATCCAGAGAAGTCCAATATTTAACTTAGAGGAAGTTCTGGAAGAAAGAAAAGAGAAAATAGGAAGAAATTAAAGAAGAATTAATAGGAGAACATTTCCCAGAACTTGAAAATATGAGTTTCTACATGGAAGGGAAGCACCAGATACCCAGCACAAAAGATGAAAGAATACCCACATCAAGACACATCACTAAAATTTCAGAACACTGGAACAGATTTTAAAAGCTTTCAGAGAGGAAAGAATAGGCTATATTCAAAGATTCAAGAATAAAAAGGGCATTGGACTTCTCAACAGCACCAGTGAAACCTAAAAAATCAATACTTTACAAATTCTGAGGAAAATTATTTTTAATCTAGAATTCTATATCCAATCAAATTATCAATCAATTGTGAGAGAATAGGGGTATTTTCAGATATGCAGAGTCTTAAAAAAAAAAGAATTCCTCCTATATACTCTTTTTAAGGAAGCTACTGGAAGATGTGTTCCACCAAAATGAAGATATACACTGAAAGATGAAGAGACAGATCCAGGAAATAGGAGAGAGACAAAAGATGATCTAAGGCCCCAGCTATGCACCAGGCCTAGAGAGTAACTAGTTTAGATAGAGGGAATGAGGGAAGTCTCTAGAAGAAGAATGACACTGAGAGATCTTGGAATGTTTGATTATGTGAAAAATACTCTTCAGAGGAGTTATAAAATTCCATTGGGAAGTTGGGAAGAATTAGTCATAGTACAGAAAACTAGCAAAATAAAAAATAATGAAATAATGAAAAAATTCAACTCCAGGGAGAAAAAAATCCTACAATGAAGGAAATATCATCATAATATATCACTTTGCTCAGCAGTAAATAATACATAGTCATAATTATACAAATAATTTACATTGATTTAACCAAAAAAGTGTGAGATACCTGTTCTGAGAGGATGGAGAAAAGAGAAGTGGGGGCTTGGGGTGATGTAAAAGGGCCATATCTTCATCTTCCACAGTAGGAATCAATAGATATTATCTAAAATCAATAAATCAGGAATAGCAATAAACATATGCAACAGGATATTAAAATGTGATTCTGTCGGCATGTTTTGGCTGTAGCCCCCCTCCCCAAATAGATGCCAACTATCCCACATTCCAAAGCTGGACTACCTGAGCACAATTTGAAAAGAAGATGGCTGAAAAACTGGTGCTCTATCCCACCCACCCCTCTCCCACTAGAAGGGAATAAAAGAGCAGAAATTGAAGAGGTCAGGAAGCTGGAAATATTAGAGATTCAAATAATATTTGGAAAGAGTTGTCAGGTATATTGTGAACCCCCCACCACTACCACAGGGAAGGGTGGGGTGGGCTACTTTTCCCTAACCTTAAGTTAATGTGACTAGCTTCAAGGAGACCACTCTGTCATTCTGAACTGTATCCTCTGGAGTCTATGGGGCTGATCTTGAATTCAGGCCTGGGAAAAAACTAAAGAAGAAAAAGACAACAGACTCCTGTGAGGTGGCTATATTGGGAACAGCCTAGGGTTTCTAAATGTGGGCCATGTAGGGAAAGAGAGAAGCCCTGGAGCCATAAAGGGGCTCTACCCCTGACGGCTGCCTATTGGTGTGGTATGCCCTCAAGAACAAGCCTGTATTGGACATATTGTCAAAGAAGACATTTTACCCTTGGAAAGGGAACAGCAGGTGAGTGAGCTCCAGACACTGGAGCAGGAGGAGGCTCTGTAGACCCTACAAATACACCCAAAGAATCAGTTTTAAATAATCATGGCTAGAAGTAACTACTATCAGGTTACACGGAAGCCAATTAAAACCCTTCTTGCACTTTTCCTACCCTCCTACCCACCATGCCCATTCCAACTCAGGATGCCTCAGAAATTCTGCAATAAGCTGGAGGTGGGTAGGAGGAGAAGCACCCTCTTCTTCCTACTACGTGATTCTGGATTCTAGACCTGATGTAGGTTGAGGTGGGAGAGGAAAGAAACTTTAGCTTTTTTTTTTGATTGCTACTCAAAGACTGGACTTTTCCCCCCATAGATTTCTATTTTTTGGGGGGAGAGCAAAGTTTTGATATAACAGAAAAGTTTCAGTAACAGTACAAAGAACTCCAATTGTTTAGATTTTGTTCCATTTGCTTCATTGTGCTCATGTACTTGCATGTGCTCTCATACACACACACACACACACACACACACTCTGTATGTAAACGTATACTTACATACATTCCTATAAATATTATGCACACACATAGTCTAGTCTCATTATTCACAGTAGTCATTATGTTCTATAAAGTTGCTGCAAACACTGAATTAGAAAATACCGAATCATTGCTCTTAGGGGAAATACAGGGATAGGTTCCTGTAAGCCTCTGATCACAACATTTTCAGCAACCAGTTTTAGATATGTTTCTGTTTAAAGACACTTTATTTAACACATATTGTTGATTCATTAAAATTGAACTCTTGGCCAATGGCACTATAAATCATCCCTGAATGAAGCTTATCTAAGACATGTATTTTTTCCATAAGGCCCATTACAACAGCCTCTTGTGCTTAGGAACACTATATAGCACTTCAGTACGTAATTGGGGGGCATTTTAAACAGTGAAATCACCAATAAAAAGCACAAAGAGGCAAAAGAGGTGACACTAAACATATGGTAAAAAGGACACTTGTTTACAGTATGAGAGCTGAAACAAGAAGGCAGAATATCGCCTGGGAAGGTGCACATGAGGCAACACAAATGTTTTGCTGCTCTGCACATGTTTGCAAATGACCAGGAAAACACCGTGAGTACTGATTTAGGGGTTACAAATAAATTTTATTTAGTAGGCCAATTCCTAAATACAGAATCTGCAAATAAGGATGAACTCTGTGTGTATAATGTAAATATATAAAAAATATATATAAATATAAAATTTTTCTGAATCATTTAAGGGTAAATTGTTTTCATACCCCTTTATCCCCAAAATACTGCAGTGTGTATTCCAAGAAAATGAACATTCTCTTATGCAACAAGCAGAATTCTAAGAAGACCTCCAATGACCCTTACCATGTATAATCTCTTCCCCTTTGAGTGTCGGTGGTATCTGTGAACATGGTGAGAAATCACTCCCGTGATTTTCATGTTAAATGGCAAAAGGGAGATTATCAAGATGGACCTGACCTCAACACATAAGCCTTTTAAAAGTGGAGAGTTTTCTCTGGCTGGTAGCAGAAGAGGTAGTCAGAGCTTCAACACATGAAGAGCATTCAATGCACTGTTGCTGCCTTGAAGGTCGAGGGGGGCCACGTGGAAAGGACTTAAGAGTGGCCTCTAAAAGCTGAGAGTAGTCAGCAAGAAAACGGAGGCCTCAGCTCTACAACTGCAAGGGACTGGATTCTGCTAACAATTTAAATGAGCTTGGAAGTGATTCTTTCCCAGAGTGTCCAGGTAAGAGGTCAGCCTGGCCAACAACTTGATTTTGGCCATTTGAGACCCTACCCAGAGAACCCAGTGAAGCCCACCTGGGCTGACCTAAAGAACTGTGAGAAAATAAATGAGTATTTTTTAAACAACGAAGTCTGTGTAAATTCGTTACACAGCAATAAAAAATTAATATATCTTATACAACCAAAGTATAATGATCAAAATCAGAAAACTTAACATCAATACAATACTATTATCTAATCCATAGCCTACATTTAAATTTCTTCAATTGTCCCCAAAATGTCATTTATACCTCTCTCTATATATATATTCTTCCCAGTCTAAGATCTAATTCAGGATTACACATTGCCCTTGGTTGTCATGCCTCTTTAGTCTCCTTTAATTTGGAACAGAGTGTCAGCCTTTCTTTGTCTTTCTTGACTATGACATTTTTATAGGGTATTATAGTGCATATTTTGCTCATTGAAATTAGATCATTGATGTGATTAAAAAGTGACTGGAGGATTTTCTATTATCTAAGTGTGACCAGAAAAAGTCATGGGACCAGCCCTAGACTTTACCCAAAGGGTAAGAAAGAAAAGCCCCACAGAGCTGATCTGAAAAATTACAATGGAAAAGAACAGAACTGTTTTACGAGTGAAATGTATTGAATTCCACTCTTTTAAAAACAACGTCTACATAGATTATCTCAAGATGTAGAGGCAAGTTATAAGAAGAAACAGTTCAAAGATTTTGGGGAGGAGAATGTGGCAAGGAAGGGCAGGAGACCGTCATTTTTCATTATATCTTATTAGAACTACTTTGATTAAAAAAAAAAAAAACCCATATAATTAAGAAAACTATTTTAAAAGAACCATTGAAAACAGAGGACCATATATTGCAGATCAGTTTGCCTCAGTTTATATTTCCCTCAGGGATTTTTCAACTCATCTCTGACTGTTCTTGACACAACCACACTGGCTTCAGAAGTACTGTACACTGATTGCACCTACTAAAAGCTGTGGCCTATGAGCTGTCTAAAATCTTTTCTCTTTCTATACCTTAGTGATAGAAAAACTATTAAGGGCACAAAACTCTAGCAAACATAGGTACATACACATATACTAACATTCACAATCCATAAAAATCCCATAAAAATAGTTTGACTTAAAAAATACAGACTTCTGATCCTTCCATGGCGAATTTCATCTGAGGGCTGGTAGGCCCTATCCCATGATATAAGTTCTGAGGTGGCCACTCTGGCACCTTGCCTTAGTTTTTTTCTTTCTAACTCCTGTTCTGTCCTTGGAGATACTTGTTCTGTTACTTGGAAGCCATAGTCATATGATCCCTCATCGAGAAGCTGGCTCCTACACGTCATATGAGCAATTCTAAATCTCCTGCTCATTTAGGACCCTCCCATTCAGTTCTGGTTTCCATTTAATGATACAAACTCTTCCCCCAGCTGTGTGAGGTCTAGCTGTAGTTCATGACCTCACTAGTAGACAAGACATTGCCACCTAAAGGAAGTGACCTGGTCATTTAGCATATGATAACACTTTGACTAAAAAAAACAAGGGCTGAATCCCCCAAAAAAAAAACAAAAAAAAAAAACAAGGGCTATCCACTTATTTGCCATATTAGTTACTGACAAATATTAGTTTCTTAACAGCTAAATGTAATTGTGTTTTTCAAATACTTTTGGGGGGGAAGCAAGAGATTTCGTCAAATATGACTAAAGTCTGAAGCCAGAGTTAAAGTAAAAGCTAAAAGAAGAGCCAAAAACTCTGCAGAGTGATAAATAAAATTGTTCTAAATGAGCAAGTCCACAAAAGGAAAGCATAAAAAAAGCATTAAAAGAAGCAAAAAAACAAAAACAAAAAACCTCTTCCTTTCTCTATAATCAAAATGATTGTCTTCTACAAGTTTAACAACTTTGATTCCTAAGATGGCTGGTAAGGCTAAGAAGGATATAATATGAGAATGGATATAATTTGGAAAAGTACAATTATTGAAAGGCTTCAGTGACTATGCACTTTAACTGCCAAACACTAACAGAAATTAATATTCAACCTGACTGCATCAAATTGAGACTGTCTTTTAAAAAAAGAGGTATAATTATTATAAAATTGTAAAGAACAAATCTACCAGTTGTAAATTCTGATAAGAAGCAAATGAAGAATTAAATGGATTTCTTCAAATTTGAAGAGCAAAAGGAAATAAATAGCATAGAACATACTGCAATGCAGCAGCATCGTGAACACTGGACCACAAAAACTGACAACCCAGCCTGAGTTCTAGCCCATGCAACCTGATTACCCCTGGGCAGTCTCTGTTACCATTCTCCACCTCCGTTCTCACTGAAGCAGGGGCTCTGAGAGTGACTTAAATAGAAGGCCTGAAAGAATGCAGACCAAACTATTAACCCCCTTGCAAGTGAGATTGGGGAATAAAAGGGACAGGAGTGGAGCTTCTCTCTTTTCTTTCTTTCTTCCTTTTTTCTTATACTGTTTGCAAATGTAAATAATCTTAAATTTTATTATTATTTTAACATCAACATGATTAGCATGAATCTTGAAACGAAATAAAGGGGATTCCAAGTGGTAATAAACATATACAAAGTAGGAATTTTATCAGAGTCCACTGTATGCTCAGTGGACAGAATAGTAAGAATCTCAGATTAGCCATTTACCAGCCAAATGACTTGGGCTCTCAAGGCTGTTTTCTCATCTGAAAAATAATAGTACTATTTAACTTACAGGTTTGGTTTAAGGATCAGAGAACACATGTAAAACATTCAACACAGGACCAGCCACTCAATAAACAAAGGCCACGGTTATTATTTCCAAACATCAGAAGAAAAGAACTACTAAAGAAAAACAGAAGATTCCTATAACACCCAGTATAAGAAGATCACAGTATTTCAAGATAAAATACAAGAAATATTATATTATATATTGTATTATATCATTATATGTATAGATGGGAAACTTTTTAAAAAGGCTTACAGAACTTTTCTTGACTGCAAAAATTAGGACTAATGTTTTCTTTTTCAAACATTGAGTTCTCTGCAAGGAAAAGGTCAATTTATAAAAAATAATTAAAAGATAATACGAAATAATATTTGTTTTTTTTTTCAACTCTTAAAGCATTTGTCACAGAGGAATAAATGGGTAAGTGGGAGATTAAAAAACGAGCCAAAGCAAAAACCAATAATTAGAGAATCTATGTTTCAAAACTGTTTAAATCTCAATTATTTGCTTGATGCTCTTTAAAAGGTCACTGAACATACAAATCATTTATGTTCAGCCCAGGATATAGTCTCAAGGTTCCTTAAAATGTTTTTTTTTTTTTAACTCAAACATGAAAAGTTGTTTAAATTGGAGGACTGTTAAAGGATAATCACTGGAGACCTAATTAACTAAAAGGAATCACATTTATGTAATTCAGTTTCTAGACTCTGGTACCCATTTTAATTTCACAGGACAAACCCCATCCTCTATAAAGCCTTCCCTTATTCCTTCCCCCAAACCTCAAAAGCAAAATTAATCACTTTTCTTGTGATTATACTTTCTGTTCATTCAAAGAAAACTTAGTGGTAAAATGCTTAGACTATGCTCTGTCCAAACACAAAACTTGAGGCAACAAATTACAAGCTAAACAATCCAAGTCAGACATATGTAGGAGGACCATAATTTTCAGGATTGCTGATCATTTTCACCACAACTTTTCACAGAGGATCCTAGAAGACATTGTTTGGGATGCAAAGTACATCTGTACATTGATTACCTAAAAGAAATTACAAACTTCAGATAATATGCAAGTGTGCATGCATTAAAAAAAATACATTTCCCCCCTCTTTCTCACTGCACAGTAGGTAGTACTAAAGCTCTTTGAATATACACTTCATAAAAGTGCCCTGGACCTATAACATGATTATGAAATCTCTATCACCACAAAGTAAATTATTATTAAGTCATTTCTGAATGTTTGGGGAGCCTTATACAAATTATGAATAACAATAAAAATAAGTCCATAAGTAAAAATGTTTTGAAATATTTATCCATATCTTAGCTGCACACTGAAGGGTAGTGTATATAAGGAGATATAACATAAATTAAGTCATAAAAATTCTTCTTATTCCATAAAAGTCATGCTACAGGTAGCTGCTGAAATTCGTAAGTTATAAACGGCACCCTGTTCTGCAAGGTATCTCTATGCAATATATGTCAGTAAATAAAAATAAAAGCTTTATAAGATTAAACATTGTCTTTCCATCTTTACAAAAGAGGCCATGCTGCATGAGAATCTTGAATATCTGATAGAAAAGGGGACAATCAAAGGGAAGACAAAGAAACAGATGCAGAGATAAGAACACTTTCGTGAGAATGTAATAAAAATGATTAGCTTGATAATTTTCCAATGTCCAAGCACAGTGACTTCTATGCCAAAAAGCATAGGGCAGAATGCATTCTGAGGCCCCTCCTTACTGTAAAGCCTTAGCTCATGTTGTCCACTCTGTCATTCTAGAAGGCCTTTCCTCCTTCCTGTCCACCTGCCTTTAAAACATTTCATACTCTGTAAAGACTTTCCTGATCTCTCCCTCCAAGGCACGGCAAAATTAAATCACTCTTATTCAGAAGTCCCAGGGTACTTCCCTGAACTTCTTTCATAGAACATGGGTTATTTCTAGAGTTTCTTATTAAAGCATCTGTCTCCCACAAACCTGTTAGTCCACTGAAAGCCTCATTCACGTTCATCTAGCATATAGTAGGTACTTAATAAATGTTTGGTGGAGGAAAATGGATGGCAAGATGGATGGATGAACAGGTGGTAAAGTACAGATCCCAAAGCAGGAAGAGTGCTAAGATGGGAAATATATAAAAATTCTCTTCCCATGTTTAGGAAAAGGGCAGAAATGAGAAGATGGCCACAAGTCACAGCTGTCCTTGAGGGCTTCCCATGTCAAATGATGGAAGTAAACAAAAGTCTACATGAATCTTTACCCAGTGATGTCAAGAGCTCATAATTCATCTGCATCACGTCTCTGTACAGTTCCTTCTGCCGCTTGTCTAGCATGCCCCACTCCTCCCGGGTGAAATATACTGCCACGTCCTCAAACACCACAGGAACCTCCTCAAACAGCCCCTCTTCAGAAGGATCCTGCAACAAAGAGCATCAGTCACTCAGCACACCTCTTAAGTTGGACGCTCAGCGTGACATTTTTGGGGTCCTTCTCAGGGCCCATTTCTCCTGGGAAGTTCACCAAGAGGCTCAGATGTACTTTGAGGAGTTAATTTATCAATCTAAAGTCAAAAAACCAAACTCATGAGGTCAAGAATTAGTAAGTAAAAACCAACTGACCCTAAAGTTAGACCCTAGAGTCTCCTGGGAGAAAATAAAAACTCATCAAAAGAACAGCTGTGTTGCTAGAGCCTTATGACTATACCCTTTCTTTTATAGTCCTCAGATGAGCTTCTTCTACTCAACCTTGACTACAAAGGAGACTATCTGCCTCTAGGAGCACCTGCTAAGACTCCCCAATGGGATGGCAAGGACAAGAAGCAGTCAAAAAGAACTAAAGATGCTTATATTCAGTGACTTGGTTTATATACACCTTACAGCTAAAGGAATTCAGATTATAAAACGTTAGACTATTAATTTCTAATAGCATAACACAGTGGGGAACATGAGAGAAATGAGCTTTGTTATTTTCCTCAATTCTAGAAAAATTCAAACTTACTAATTTCATCTGGTTCCTATGTTAGCTATGAGGAACATCTGAGTTATTCTAATTGGAATCCTAGAGGGGATACTATACATGATTTGTAGTCAAATCCTACTATTTTGGAATAGCTGAGAAAAGGGGAAGGTTCTAGTTAATCAAAGGTTCCAGTTAACATAATTTTCCTTACAGGCCAACTTCTCAAGGAATTAGATAATTACAAGATAAACACATGATGAAAACTAGAGTATTTTAGGATCCAACAGTGCTCAGGGTGTGAAAGGAAAGCATGGGACTGGCAGTCAAGGGCTCTGGGGTGTAGGTCCTGGATTTAACCACAATAGCTCTTTAACTCTGGATATGTCCTTTTCCCCCAGTTAAGTCTGTTTTCTCCCAACGAGATGAGTTTAATCACTCTACTAGTGATATAGTTGTTGTACCAGCCTCACTGCACTAGAAACATTATATAAAATAATGTGCATGAAAAACTTTGCAATGTTTAAAAGTTCTAATGATTATAAGGGTACAGTTAAATTTTAAAAAATATTGATTAAGAGCTCTGTGGTTGTTCTATGGTTGTGGGTTACTTATTGAGTACTGTGGCTGTTTTGTATTTTGGACAAAGATTATTATTCTAAATATAGTTGTTCCCTTTATATCTGAAGTTAGAATGTTCTGTCCAATAATAGTGTTTTCTTATCTGTCAAAAAGAGATGAAAATAATAGGACTGTTGTCTTAATTAAATGAGTTAATACATGTAAAGTATTTAAGTTTGTTAGCGTATAACATTATAATGGTAGTAGTGAATGTCCTATAATCATTTTTTCATCATCACGATGCAATATGTGCTGTTCTCAGTAAAGAAACCTTCCCTTTAAGATACAGTAATCATTATAAACATATTACCTGGCTGCAGGACTCAGGAGAGTCATTAAATAAAATGTTAATGCCTGCAGAGTTGTGGATGTCCTCAGTGATTTCTTTTTGCCTCAAATCTGAAATGCAGTCTAGATATAATGCAGAAATGGCTCCATTCCCCCCAGGATCCTCCAGTTCAGCTCTAGAGCTTGGCAAGAGCTCAGCAATGTTACCATAGTCTCCCAGAGGCCCTGGAGGGTACAATATGGGATAGTCTGCATTGAAGAGGTGCTCCGGGCTGGTCAGTACATCTCTAGATGTATCCCTGATGCTCTGGAAACCGGCTGCCCAGATGGGGTCCCTTGCAGCCAAGGCATTGACACAGAACATGTGAGCTTTGCTCTTGGCATGGTATTTGAGTGTCTCTACCTTAAATGGTCCTGTATAACCTTCTATTAATCTTGATCGTTTGTCCCTGATAGATGGGTATTCTCGGCAAGCAGAGCAAAATAGAGCTGTCTGTTCCTCATTCATGATCAACCATGGAAACTGTGCAAACCACGACTTCTGGATAGATCGGGGCTTTAATATTTTTTTGCCTTTTTCTGTACAGTCTTCTATGTTTCCACTCTCTGCACTGAAGTGGGAAAGACAGATTTTCTTCTGAGGTGGCAAATATAGTCCAGATTCTCTGGTTGAACCTTGCACATCCATATTTTCCATGTAGCCCATTCTGTTTTTTCCTTTAAAGGAAAGAGACAAATGAAATTTGTTTAGAAATCCTATAGAGTCATTGCAACTCATGGAGGCACTTGATACATCAAATACGAAAGATGTAAAGCACACACTCAGTCAAAAGTGACACAGCCTCTATTTGAATTCTCTTCTTTCAGGCCCCACAATTCCCCAGCCCACCTCATCTAACTCAGCAGAAAATCAAATGAGTTTTAAGCAAACCTTTACCTTTATTTCTTTTTTTTTTTTTTTAAAGATTTTATTTATTTACTTTATCCATTTTAAACACCCCCTTCCCCATTTGCTGTTTTGTGTCCATTTGCTGGGCAATTCTCTGTGTCTGTTTCCTGCCATCTCTTCTCATCCTCCTCCTCCAGTCTTCACCAGGATTCGATCCTGGAGACCTCCGATGTAGGAGAGAGGTATTCTGCTGCCTGCACCACCTCAGCTCCTGGCTTCTGGAGTTTTCGGAGCATCTCGTCTTGTCTCTCCCCTGTTACGTCATCATCCTGCTGCATGACTCCCGGGGCCCAACAGCCCAGCGGCACACAGAGCTTGGCAGCCCATGTGCCTTCTATATATATATATATATATATATATTTTTTTTAAGATTTTATTTATTTATTCATTTATCCCCCCCTTGCTGCTTGTGCTCGCTGGGTCAGCTAACCGCGCCGTGTGGGCGGGCTTGCCTTCACCAGGAGGCCCCGGGAACCGAACCCGGGGCCTCGCATATGGTAAACAGGAGCCCTACTGATTGAGCCACAGCCGCTTCCCATATATATTTTTTATTTTACCGGGAGGCCCCGGGGATCGAACCCAGGTCCCTCCATATGGCAGACGGACGCCCAACCATTTGAGCCACATCCGACCCCCCTTTATTTCTTATTTATTTATTTTTTTTCATTTAAAGGACAGATACACATAGCAAAAAGGAAGTCTTTACAATTTGATTAATGAACAATCTTCAGGGATTCAAAACTTATTTATGGATAAGAGCACAAAGTAAGAGAACATGAAATTAAAATAAAGCCAGGTAATACAAATCCTTACTCCACAGGAATTCCCTTCCACAGACCACGACAGAGAGGCATCTGCATTTTGCTTAAGTACCTTCAGGGGAAGAGAGTTACCTATCTCCCAGGGTAGGCAGTTTTGGTCTCTAGATAGTTTTCCTTAAGCTGCAACCCATATTTTAGTCATTTCTATCCAGTGATTCTGATCTAGCCTTCAAGAGAAACACAAGTCTAATTCCTCTCTCACACTGCAACCTTTCAAAGCGGTGACAACTCTCATGAGCTCACTAAGATTTTTCTTCTTCAAATTAAACTTGGAGTTTCCTTATTCACTCCTCATTTGAAACCCAGCTCTATTTGCATTTCTTATGCATTAACATATGCTCAGATGCCCAGAGACCAAAAAAATCAACATTGTTTGCTCTGGGCCAATAGATCCATCTACAAAATTGTAGCTAAATCCAAGCGCATAAAGCTGTTAATAGGGTCAGTAGGCTGAAAATTAAAGAGCCAAGCAAAGAAAAAACAAAAAAAATTACTATCTATGATACTTATAGAGTCGAAAAGAAGTAAAGGGCTCTTTGTGGTCCATCTGAGATAAATCAGAAAGGAGTACAAACTTTTGTGATTCAATTCAGATAGGTTTTTGTTCTTCTACCTACCTTTTTTCCCACTGTAAGGACTGGGTTGTCTCAGCCATTTTATACAATGACAAGATGCCACCTGGCCAGGCTCTAGCTAAACTAATCCCTGAACAGGAGAGGCTTAGCAAAAGAGGAAAGAAAAGACAAATCCCTACAACTTGGCAGGCAGCTACTCATTCATTCATTCATTCTTTCAGTGGTTATCTATTGTGTGACTCCTATGTGTATTAGCCACAGGCAGTGTTCTAGCCACTGGGCCGACAGTAGTAAATAAGATAAAGCCACACCCTCATGGAGTTTATATTATAATATATAATTATAGATAAACATATACTTTCAGGGAGAAATAAAATAAAGAGAGATAAGAAGTTGGAACAATGGTGGGGAAATGTGTATATTTTAGATAAGGTGTCAATTGGGGGAAGAATAGCATTAGTTGTATTAGTTTGCAGAAAAGAGAGAAGTGGAGAATGAGATAGGAGCCCTGGTATCCAGCTTCCTGTTCCCTCTGTCCACCTAAGCACCCTTCCTCCTAGTGCAGGCCCACATTTACCTGGGTGATGGTTCAGATTTCTCTGGCTCTGAACATTTCCTAGCCATGGCTCCGCCCCTTGCTCAAACTTATAGAACTGGTCTGGGTTGGCAATAGTTGGTCCTGATTCAGAAACAGAGAAAAGTACTATGAAGAACTGGCTCCAGGTTACACCTGTAAGGAAAGATCTGTCTGCATCCTCTAGGAATGTACGATAATTGGTTAAGGAAGAAAGTATGACTCTCAATGCTTTAGAGCAGTGGTTTAGAAACTCAGATATCCATGAGGGTCCTACAAGAATGGGGAACTAGGTAAAAGTAGTGAAAGGCACAAGCAAGCACTGTGTGCCTCTCCGAGGCTAAAGAGGTATAAAAACTACTGGTTCAGAACCGAGGCACACAAATTCAAATGCTGAGAGGGGCTATACCAGTGAGATAACTGAGGAAATCAGGCTGGGGTTGGGGAAACTGTGGCAATCTAGAGGACTCAGACCTTATGGAGGTCGGCCGGTGGGGCAGCTGCTATTCATCCCCAGGCTGCCATGTGGGAATGTAGGCTCAGTATTGCCAGACTTTCCCATTTTTGGAGAGAGGCCAGGATCCCATATATTTATGTGGAAATTCCCAATGGTTAAATATTGACAACTTATTTAAATATTTTTAAGAAGCCAAACAAAACCAGTGAAAGCTAACAAACAAACAAACAAACCCAAAATAAAACAAAACAATTTGTGGGCCAAATCTGGCCCATGAGCTATAACTTTGCAACTTCTGGTTTAGAAGATCCAATGATTTTCAAACCTTTTTTTTAGCAGGCATGGGAAGAAGACCCAACCCATTACAATCCCTCCACCTACAGAGAGTTGAAATTGTTGTTCCCATAACCTTTAGCCAGGGATCAAAATAAAAATTAGAAAAGAAAGGAATATTAGACAGTCATCAAATTGAAATCAGAAAATAGCGCATATACATGTACATACATGGTGTACAATTACTTCTGTCCTTGCTGCAGTCTACCCATACAGGCAGAGAGAAAACAACATTCAGAAAATGGAAAGGATTAAAAATACCTGCATTTGTAAAAAATGTTTTTAATTATAATTATTTTATCTCATCAAATCTCTACAATAATGCTATGAAGAAGGAAACTGAGGAAGCGGCTGTGGCTCAATCAGTGGGGCTCCCATTTGCCATGTGGGAGGCCCTGGGTTCGGTTCCCGGGGCCTCCTGGTGAAGGCAAGCCCGCCCACATGGCGCGGTTAGCTGACCCAGCGAGCACAAGCAGCAAGGGGGGGATAAATGAATAAATAAATAAAATCTTTAAAAAAAAAAAAAAAAAAAGGTTGAACAACTTGGTCAAAGCCATACAACTATTAAGTGGTAAAACTGGGATTGAGACCAGATTTCCAAATGTCAAATCTGATGCTTTTTCTACCGCAGCTTAACTACCTCCAGTGTTGTATGGGCACCTGAAACAAAATTCACCTGGCAGCTCCACAGATCTACAGGTATGGTTTTCCCACTTGGTACCTTGGAATGTCCTGAGGCATTAAGGACACGGACCTTAAGGTCTAGCCTTGGCATGCTGGATTTCCCACCTCTCTTAGCCAATTTGAAAGAGAAAGGGTGGTGTGTGAATTCATGTGCAATTAATTCACATATGGGATTGAGAAGATGGGCAGTATAAAGATGCTTGACAAAAAAATCCCAGAAAATTCTCAAGTATGTCCTGGCCTGAATAGGGTTGGAATGGGAAGTGGTGGGGAAGCCAACGGAATCCATACCCAGTGGTGCCACTAGCTTGTCAGAACCATAGATCTGCTTCTGTTGCTGACTTAGCAACATCCATTCCTCCTGAAGCAAGTATACTGTGATGTCATCAAATGTCACAGGAGCCTGAAAGGAAAAATAAATCTTCTAAGCACCAACTTCTTTCTTAGATTTGTCTTTCATACCAGTGTTCATGACCACCTGAGGGGCACCCATACCAGACTAGGGCAGAGGGCACTGCCAGTCTACATACATGACCTATACACCCCATCTCTCTCACCCCTGGGTGCAAACGATAGTATGCACAAGACTTATTCTTCTGGAAAGTGCTACACACAAACAAAATAGAGTCATAAAGAAGGATAACTACTAGTACTCAAAAATTGCATAATCCTTTCCCTGTATGTGCCTCACCTACCTTCACATATGAACCATTCCTTCTCAGCCAGTACCCTAAGGAACACTTATAGCACATTCTTTTTTTATATATATAAGATTTATTTTATTTCTCCCCCCTTTCCCCTTGTTTAAACTTGCTGTCTGCTCTCTGTGTCTGTAAGTTTCATGCTCATCTTTTTAGGAGGCACCAGGAACCAAATCTGGGCTATCCCATGTGGGAGGGTAGCACCCAATCGCTTTAGCCACCTCCGTTTCTCACTTGTTGTGTCTCTCATTGTGTTTCTTTGTTGCATCATCTCATTACGTCATCTCGCTGCGTCAGCCTGCCACGTCAGCCTGTCGCGTCAGCTCACTGTCTTGATCATTTTCTTTAGGAGGCACTGCGAACTGAACCTGGGACCTCCCATGTGGCAGGCGGGAGCCCAACTGCTTGAGCCACATCTGCTTCCTGTTATAGCACATTCTTTTGTTGTTTTTTTTTTTTAACCGGGAGGTCCCGGGTATCGAACCCGGGTCCCTCCATATGGGAGACGGACACTCAACCGTTTGAGCCACATCCGTCCCCCATAGCACATTCTTTTGCATGATTTTGAACATGGTAATTCCTCATCTAGAGGGATGTATCTGATTTACAGAAATAATCAAGTTACTTAGAACTATAGCTGAATGAGGTCGAAGATTAAAATTGGCAAAGCTTTAGAGCTAAGAACTATATTCCATGTGGCTTGTGTAGTAGTTCTATTCTGTCAAAAATGGGAGGGTGTTTCAGAAAACCTTTGGGGGGAGTTCTGGATAAATATGGCAGACTGAAAAAGTATATTTAATTTTGTTCCCTCTCTGTGAATTTAAAAGAAAACCAAAAAACATAAAACCAAAACTAAAAACTAGCTGGGATGGGGAGCACAAGAGGAGAGAAAATAGCAATACAATTTTTGAAACTTGGAAAGCAGATGAAAAAGGAATAACTGAGTAGATCCAAGAAAAATGAACCCTCATCTGGCAGCAAGCAAAGCTGAGAAACAACCCAATTTATACCACTAAGTCCTCAAAAGACTCGGGATATGGCAGCACCAGAAAACTCTGGCTTGGGAGTGAAGGCAGGTAGGCTCAAATAATAAGAGTTGGAGGAAAGCTGTTCCCCAATAAATGCCTACCCAGATGCCCCTACATGGTGGCTCCAAGGTGACAAGCCTCCTCTCTCCCACCTGCTCAAAAAAGCTTCCAGTTAAGATTTTTGGTCTGTCACTATTAAACAAGTGGACTGGGAAGCGGCTGTGGCTCAATCAGTAGGGCTCCCGTTTGCCATATGGGAGGCCCCGGGTTCGGTTCCCAGGGCCTCCTGGTGAAGGCAAGCCCGCCCGCATGGCGTGGTTGGCTGACCCGGCGAGCACAAGCAGCAAGGGGGGGGGGATAAATGAATAAATAAATAAAAATCTTTAAAAAAAAAAATAAACAAGTGGACTACCAGACATCTGAGGAAAGAATCTAACAAGGATTATAGCGGTCAAAAAAGACAGGGGAAATTAAAAAAAAAAAAAAAAGGAACTGAGGAAACAGAGATGAGGCATGGAGAAGAAAATTTTGAAAAAAACAACTATCATCAATTGCGTCAAATAAGTAAGATATTGCATCTGGAAAACAAAGAATTACAAAAGAAATAATCAAAAGTAAATAGAACCATTTCTCTGTTTATCCTTTTTAATTCTGTACCATGAAAATGTATCACCTCATCAAAGAAATAAAAATAAATAAATTATAAACAAACAAATAAACTCCCCACCTCAAAGAAAAAGAAAATTTTGGGAAATGGCAGTATCCTTGAAATAAGTATAAGCTTATTCCAAGGTGACAAATCTGAAGGAGGTGATATTTTTCCATTTATAAGTACTCGTGCATTTTTTAAAAATTGCCTTGTAACTTTATATTCAAATTTCAAGCGCATGAAATACCTGTTTTAACTTCTTGAGAAAAACAACATAGGTAACTCTTAGTTGCTACTGAATTGTAAATTTTAAAAATAATTTGGATATTTTTCTAATGATGAGTCAATACGTATTCACTGCAGAAAATTTAGACAATAAAAAATGAGCATATAAAAACGTCTTATGATCACCCACAATCGCCTCACTCAAAGAGAATTACTGGGGAGCAGATGTTGCTCAAGCAGTTGAGTGCCTGCTTCCCACATGGGAGGTCCTGGGTTCGGTGGTTCCCAGTGCCTTCTAAAAACAAACAAGTAAACAAACAATAAAACCAACTCAGGGGAGCCGATGTGGCTCAGTGGTTGAGTGTCAGCTTCCCACATACAAGATCCTGGGTTCAGTCCCCAGCTCTGGGACCTCAAAAAAAAGAAAAAATAACTAGTAACATTTGGCATCTAACATTCTAGACTTTTGCCTATGAATATGTATGAATGAACAGGTTTTAAAAACAAAAATGGAATTGTATCGCCAAATGTTTACGTTTTAAACAACTGTTTGTTCTCAGAGTGTCTTCCAAAGCACCATGTGATTATATTTCCAAAAGCCTGCTGGAGGATGGGCTCCACTAAAATATGGCAGGAAAACAGAAAAGCAGTGTACACAGGATATAGCCAAAGGAGATCCAACACTGGGAAAAGGTAAAGAGAATCCCCAAGATGATCCTGAAGGGGGATCCCAGAGTGATTGTCGTATACCAGGCATAGAGTGCAACCTGTTCAGATTGGAGCAGGTTAAAAAAATATGTAGGCAATGCAGGGCTCCCTGTTTATACTGACTCTTTCTTCCAGAGTGAACAGGTGGGCATAGCAAAAGCCAGTAGATATATTACTTTGCTGATGAGCTCCACAATGTGATGAATCTGGTTAAGACTGAATGGTTAGAAAATAAAGAAGTAACTTCCTAAAAAGAGTGATTACACCAACACCTGGTATCTCTTCTAACAGTATCATGGCAAGAGACTTCTGACTGTGGTTGACTGCACTGAAAAGAAAACACAAATCTGCTTGAATAAGAGGAATTCCTTATCTACATTTACGGCAAAGAGTAACTGTCAATGTTCTATTTTAACGGTTCCTACTGTCTCTACAGGGAAATGTTCTGACTTCTCAGTTCAATACCAAGGTCCCCTCAATAAGAATCAAACCCACCTTCCCAAAATTAGCTCTCCTCATTGCCCCACCTAGAGTCTCTATTCCGGCTGATTTGTATAATTGCAATCACTCAACATATTTTGCACCTTTCCTACCTCTACACATCCGATCTTTAGAGCCCCTGACTATTTCCTTCCACCTACTGAGTATATCCACTGGTAAAGTTCCTACTTACATTCCACCTCTTTCATGAGGCCTAGCTAAACACCTAGCCCAAGCATTTCTCCTTCCCCTGAGCAAGAAAGACTTCATTACTCACAGAGCCTAGCACTTGGGAATCATATGCTAACTGGTTCATTTTATAACTATATTTCCCTTCACCACCACACCACCACATTATACAGAAGGCATTTCATAGGCACTTAATTTTTTCACTCATGTACATTTAAGAGTCTCTATGTACTTGGTGCATATGATACAAAGATATGAAAGACAGGGGGACGGATGTGGCTCAAATGGTTGGGCGTCCGTCTCCCATATAGAGGGACCCGGGTTCGATACCCGGGACCTCCCAGTTAAAAAAAAAAAAAAAAAAAGATATGAAAGACACTTTCTATTCTCAAGGAGATTAAAATCCATCAGGACGTGACAGACAACTATGATATAAGTGCAATAAAAGCACTGTGTCCAAAGAAAAAAGAGAGAAATGTGACCACTTCTATGGGAAAGACAGAGAGGGCTAGGGAACAGAAATGTCAAGGCAACAAATACATATCCAGACTCCTTTTTGGCAGCATCATCAATACAGTCTTCCAGGGGGGCACATGAGGTGTTAGACTGCAGTGTCCTTCATTAAAGCCCACTCCCTGTAGCAAAAGGGCTCTTGTTGTGATGCTACTTTATGGATCATTCATTCAATAAGTACTTTCTGAGAACCTATTAAATACCAGGTATTGCTACACTGTTCTGGCTGGGAATACAGTGGACAGTAAAGGCAATAAACAGTAAATAAATAAATGTGACAATTTTGTATAGCGATTTGGGCTGGGAAGAAAATAAAACTAGATAATGGGATAGAGAGTGATGAGGAAGTCTCTGACCTCTATCCATTATTCTGGCAAGGACACCCAATCCAGTGGCCCCAGATTGCTTTTAATTAATAAATATTGCTAAATACTACCAAAGGAGGATTTTAATAATAGACCAAGCCACTATTTAAGTAGACTCCCAGTCTCCCAACCAAAAATTGATAATCAGAATGGAGCAGAACAGCATAGCTATTCCACCCAGGCCTTAATTGTCGTCACTGGTTTGCAATACATCTTACACCATCAGTGTGTTTTGCAATCACTTTATTTCATTACCTTTGAATAAAATTTTCATGTCCCAGATTAGAAAATTAAAGCACTTGGAATCAGTAAGAGACTTTTGATACAAGATTAGCATCAAGGGTGGAATTTTCAGTCCTTAGGGCTTTCTGTTAGTGGCTGGGACTGAAAAGGAAATCAAATTGCTCCTCCACCTCCCAAAATGTTTGTACTTCTCTCTTCTCCTATTAAAAGCCAATAAAGCCCAGATCTAAGCAGAATAGCTTGGAAATCAATCTCAAATCACTTTTAGAAGTAGAAGGGCTCAAAATTACAAATCTAATTCCAATTCTTGATGCCATTAAAAAAAAAAAAATCCTTCTTCCTCACTACATTTTGTCTCCCCTTATTCAAAATTAGGTTCAGTATGAACTAATCTGGGGCACAGTTCAGACTTTAATCTTTCTTTAGTTATGTTCTTTTGAGCTTTATTTTCTTGGGCCATGTATTTCATTGGTTGTTTTGTGGAGGGAAGGGAGGATGGATGAGATGTTTAAGCAAGGAAAAACTTTTGTAATTCAGAGTCTTTCCCAGTTTCTCCAGGAAAAACTACAGCATCAAAATAACTTCATCATCCTATCTCTCTTTTGTCTGTGGGCTAGTGCTTCCAGACTTGTCCAAGTCGTCAAAGTGAAAATTGCATGTGATATCCTTAAGGAAAGTGGTCATTTCATATTTATCCTTGTACTTCCAGTACCTAGCTCCATGTAAATCACAGACCACAAATGCTTATTAAATGAACATTTTTTTTTTTTTTTTCAAAAAGGAGGGACTCCATAAACATTCAAAAACGTTTGTTGAGGGAATTCCTTCTGTGCCAAAGAAGAAACAATTCTCAGGAACTGGCAGCAAAGAACACCCACAAAGATCTTAGTTCCAAGAGGCGGCCAGTGTCTCCAAATCAACGTGCCTACAACCATTCTGGTATTTGCTGACTCTGCCTTCAGAGCTCTAGCAGTCCTGGCAAACCCACTTAACACTACCCGCAAGCACTTTCCTCCCACACTTTCCTCCAAGTCAAAACCTCTCGCCCAAAGTCTGAAGCAAATTCATGGAATATTCTTCTTGGCAATGCCCATAAAGTCTTTAAAGGAGATAAGTTAGAAACATAAGTCGGCCAAAACATGCCTGATGCCCTCTTTTTTCTTTTCAGTCCCTTCTTGGGTAGGGGACCAAGGCAGGTCCAAGCCCTAATCCGGCCTCTTGGCGATCCCCACCTATCCAGTCTCAAAGCCTTAAAACAATCTGGGCCTCTTCAAAACACTAACAGTGGTGTGAGGAAACAGGAAGCACTTTCGCATCACTCCACTTAGTGGGGTCACCCACCCCAGCATCAAATGAGCGGCCACTTGCCAGAGGACCGCTGAAGGAAGGGGAGCCAGAGGATGCGCAAGACTCGGAATTGATGCGTTCGCTCCTCCCTTCGCCACCAGCCTAAAGGCGGCCACCGATGTACGGAGGAAGAGGCGGGCGGGCGACACCTTCCCTGCAAAGTTTATCCGAGGCGACCCCGCCAGTACGGCACCGCCTCGTCAGAGCCCAAATCAGGGATCAAAGGGAGGGGAGTGGGCGGCCCCAGGGCCCTTCCAGTCCTACCTTCCCTGATTCCCTGGGCTCCATGGCCCCGCATTCGGTGGCCCGTGCTGACCCCGCCACTGCCTCCAGGCCGCCCCCACCCCCGTGGCCTGGCCTGAGGATGCCGTCACCGCGACCACCTTGAGGACTAGGCCCCGGGAAGGGGAGAGCGCCCTGGCGCGGAGGGAGCGCGGCGCGGGTACCCCCGGCCCAGGCGGCTGTGGCGTTCGCCCAGCCCTGAGAGGAGCGGGAGCGGGACTAGCGTCGTGCCGAACGAAGAGCTTTACGGCAGCCGCCTAGCTCCGAGACCGCAAGGCCTCACGGGAAGCGTAGTCTTGGTGAGCTGCTGTCAAAGCGATTCTTATATAAACTCTCGGAATGTGGGGTCCGGATTGTGCGCAGAGTAACTTGCTTTCTGCCCTTCCCGCCTTCCTCCCGGGCGATGGGTGCTAGGTAATGTCCCCACAAGCGCTCCCATCCCTGCAGTAAGGGAAAATCGAAGATAACTCTCTTGTTGGGCTGTGGAGTCTTGTTCTTGCGTCTGCTCCCTCGCATTTCTAGGCTTCTGATGCCTACCTTGAAGGCCGCAGATTCTATTTAATCAAGGAAGGCAGTATTTTTTCTTATATTTGTTCGAAAAGTATCGTTTGTTGCCTACAATGTGCCAGGCACTGCATTAGGTTTTGGGAATACACACTTGAATGAGTAAAGCCCTTGTCCTTAAGGAACTCATAGTCTGTTTAGGGTAAAAGACAGAAACAGATCATTACAAAATTTAAAAAGACACGTGCAATGACAGAGGTAAGCAAAAGGCACTATTGGAGCACGCTTTGTCACCTTAGAATGAGGTGGTGGTGGGATTTGGAGTGTTTGGTCAAGGATTTCCTGAGGAGATGGCGCCTGAGCTAATTAAAACGAGGGTAAGAAGGGTGTTGCTAGGAAGGGAAATTGGACATAACACGACATGGCCTGAGCAATGTCGGGGAGGTGAGAAAATGGAGTGATGGGAAATGACTCTCCTGTTAGAGGCTGGATGTGGAAGTCATTGTATGCTACCGGAAGGAGTTTGAAATGAGTTTTAAGCTTGTAAATGATGGGGGCAAATTTGCACTTTAATTGCATTCATCCTTTTGCAGAATAGAGGATGAATTTAAGGCGGAAAAAAAAGACTAGAAGGAAGATAACCAATGAGGACACTTTTGCAGTTGTCTGAGTGAGAGATAATGTCTCTTTTTTTTTTTTTTTTTTTTAAAGATTTATTTATTTATTTATTCATTTATCCCCCCCTTGCTGCTTGTGCTCGCTGGGTCAGCCAACCACGCCGTGCGGGCGGGCCTGCCCTCACCAGGAGGCCCTGGGAACCGGGCCCGGGCCTCCCAATATGGCAAACAGGAGCCCTACTGATTGAGCCACAGCCGCTTCCCGAGATAATGTCTTGAAAGCATTCACTGATTATGTGTAAGGGGAGAAGGGACGGAACTGAGAAGTATTGTATTTAGGAAGAAAAAGTGACAGGACTTGATGGTTTTATGTGGAGATCCAAAGAGAGGGCAGAGTCAAGATTGATTCCCAGATTTCTTTTTTTTTTTTTTTTTTTTACTGGGATTTCTATCTTGAATGACTGGGTAGATGGTGATTGCATCAATTTATTCATTCATTTTTATTGAGCACCAAGCACTGTGCCAAATAGAATTGACATGGCCGTGCCCTTAAAGAGGTTATAGTCTATTCTAGTAGGGATGACACACTACAAACAAGTAAAGTGAATAAAATAACTACAGATTTTGGTGAAGTGCTATGAAGGAAATAAATGAAGTAATGTGATAGAGATTAACATAATGGTGCAATTGACTCTATTTTTAAAAATTTTTTGGCTGCCAGGTATTCAATCATCCTTCTTGAAAGCACTTTAATTTCCTATCATGTGCAATGTTGGTGGGATAAGTAAATTCAGGTAACTCCCTCCCCTTGTAGAAGTCCGCCAAAAAGAGCCTGGTAGGCTCTTCCTGCTAGATTTTCCCTTCTGCTACCCTGGTCCTGTGACCTGAGCTTATTCATATTGACACTATCTCTCAGTTTATTGCATCATACCTCAAAGGTTTTCCTTGAATTTTCACAAACTGTGCAACTTTGGTTCTTGTCTGGCTGACAGTTTTTCAAAGCAATTTGTGTTTAGTTAGCTGAACTGCTTCTTGCAAGCAAGTGGGAAATATTTATATTTGGAGAGAGAGAAAGAAAGACTCATTCCTTGTTATCCAAATGTAGTGCATTTCAAAAGAACACGTTGGATAGTAGCTTTTTAGATAGTGAGAACCTATTATTTTAAGTAGAAATAATGTGTCCTTAGCACATCAAGTTTCAACCATTTCCCCTCAAATATCACTAAAACATTTAAACACTGACATAATCTACCAAGGATTTCATCAAAATATAAAACATTTAGGGCGTCAGTTACCTAATTCATTAACAATAAAGAATTTATTAGTGGGTATATTTGCATGCAGTATACAGTGGTACTGTACAGAATCAAATACAGATTATGTTTTGCTTCTATACTGTAGTGAAACATATCATAATATAATTAGATAATGAAATAACATTTTAAACATATATGTTTAATAAAATGATACCTAACAAAATAAAATAAGCAAAGAGCAATAAAAAAAAGATTTATTTAACAACCCCCCCCCATTGTTTACACTGGCTGTCTGCTCCCTGTCCATTCACTGTGTGTTCTCTGTGTCTGCTCATCTTCTCTTTAGGAGGCACCAGGAACGAAACCTGGGGCCTCCCATGTGGGAGAGTGGTGTTCAGTTTCTTTTTCTTTCTTTTTTTTTTACATTTCTCAATTAAATGTAACGGATACTTATAATTTTTTTTTTCTTTTGAATCAAACAATATGTTACACAATATATTTGGTCCATAGTAACGCATTCATACAGTATTTGTCCTTTTGTGTCTGGCTTGCTTCACTCAACATAATGTCCTCCAGGTTCATCCATGTTGCCATATGCTTTATGACTTCATTTCTTCTTACAGCTGCATAATATTCCATCGTGTGAATAGACCATAGTTTGTTTATCCATTCATCTGTTGATGGACACCTGGGTTGTTTCCAACTTTTGGCAATGGTGAATAATGTTGCTATGAACATCGGTGTGCAGATGTCTGTTCGTGTCACTGCTCTCAGTTCTTCTGGGTATATACCCAGTAGCGGTATTGCAGGGTCACGTGGCAAGTCTATATTCAACTTCTTTAGGAACTGCCAAACAGTCCTCCATAGTGGTTGTACCATTCTGCATTCCCACCAACAGTGAGGAAGTGTTCCTATCTCTCCACATCCTCTCCAATACTTGTAGTTCTCTGTCATTTTAATAGTGGCCATTCTGATAGGTGGGAAATGATATCTCATTGTAGTTTTGATTTGCATTTCCCTAATCATGAGTGAGGTTGAGCATTTCTTCATGTGTTTTTTTGCCATTTGTATTTCTTCTTCGGAGAAATGTCTATTCAGGTCTTTTGCCCATTTTTTAATTGGGTCGTTTGTCTTTTTATTGTTGAGCTGTAACATCTCTTTATATATCCTGGATATTAAACCCTTATCGGATATGTGATTTCCAAATATTTTTTTCCCATTGAGTCGGCTGCCTTTTCACCCTTCTGACAAAGTCCTGTGAGGTGCAAAAGTGTTTAATTTTTGGGAGCTCCCATTTATCTATTTTTTCTCTTGTTGCACATTCTTTGGGTGTAAGGTCCAAGAAACCACCACCTACTACAAGGTCTTGAAGATGTTTCCCTACATTTTCTTCTAGTAGTTGTATGGTCCTGGCTTTTATATTTAGATCTTTGATCCATTTTGAGTTGATTCTTGTATAGGGGGTGAGATAGGGGTCCTCTTTCATTCTTTTGGTTATAGATATCCAGTTCTCCCAACACCATTTGTTGAAGAGACTGTTTTTTCCCATTAACATGGGCTTGGTAGGTTTGTCAAAAACCAGTTGACTGTATAGGTGAGGGTATATTTCTGGATTCTCAATTCTATTTCACTGATCAATATGTCTACCTTTATGCCAGGACCATGCTGTTTTGACCACTGTAGCTTTGTAATATGTTTCAAGGTCAGGCAGTGAAATTCCTCCCACATTGCTCTTCTTTTTTAGAATGCTTTTGGCTATTCGGGTGCACTTACCCTTCCAGATGAATTTGGTAATTGCCTTCTCTAATTCTGTAAAGTAAGCTGTTGGGATTTTGATTGGTATTGCATTGAATCTATAAATCAGTTTGGGAAAGATTGACATCTTCACGATATTTATTCTTCTAATCCATGAACACGGAATGTCTTTCCATTTGCTTAGGTCTTTTTAAAATTTCTTTTAGCATTGTTTTATAGTTTTCTGCATATAGGTCCTGTACTTCTTTGGTTAAATTAACTCCTAGGTATTTGAGTCTTTTTGTTGCTATTGAAAATGGAATTTTCCTCCTGATTTCCTCCTCAGGTTGTTCAGTACTAGTGTACAAAAACATTACTGATTTTTGTGTGTTGATCTTGTATCCTGCCACTTTGCTGAACTCATTTATTAGTTCAAGTAGCTTTGTTGTGGATACTTCAGGATTTTCTAAATACAGGATCATGTCATCCGCAAACAGTGAGAGTTTTACTTCCTCTTTTCCTATTTGGAGGCCTTTAATGTTTTTGTCTTGTCTAATTGCCCTCGCTAGAACTTCTAGTACAATGTTGAATAACAATGGTGACAGTGGGCATCCTTGTCTTGTTCCTGATCTTAGGGGGAAAGCTTTCAACCTTTCCCCATTGAGTATGATGTTGGCTGTGGGTTTTTCATATATGCCTTTTATTATATTGAGGAATTTTCCTTTTATTCCTATCTTTTGAAGTATTTTTATCAAAAAAGGATGTTGGATTTTGTCGAATGCCTTTTCTGCATCTATTGAGATGATCATGTGTTTTTTTTCCCTTCAATTTGTTAATGTGGATCTGCCCACTCCCGGAAAGGGGAGAGAGAGGGACACAGCCTTAGGCTGACTCAGGTTCTTACCCGCAAATTTGGGCTGCAGAGCCCCACAGACCCTTCCACATGGCGGTTTGCCCTGGGATCCCAGAAAGGACTGGAGAAATCCGATCCTCACAACCTCCCTCTCTTCTAGGCTGAACTAATTGTTGAGGACACCACGGGAGAGGGGAGAGAGAGCCTGGGGCTGACCCTGCTTTGGACTCCCAGGTTTGGTCTGCCCTGTCCCGAGAGCCATTCCAGGCTGGGTGGGGCTGCGCCATTGTTTGCCTTGGAGCCTGCAAGGGGCTAAAGATGTACAAACCTCCCAATCTCCGCCTCTACTAACAGGGACTGATTGTTGAGGATTCAGAAGGCAGTGGAAATATTTCCTAGCTGGGAAAAGGGGGGCGCTACGAGAGAAGTCTGGAGAACTGTCTCAGAAAGTTTGAATCACAGGGCTCCTAGCCCCCAGACAGGAAGCTCTATCACATTGATCTGGTCTGTGTCACAACAAATACGCTCCGACCAGGCATTGAATTGAGAGCGGCCAATGAGCGCCATCTCCTGGCAGACCAAGGAAGTACACATAAGAAAATTAATAAGTGAGAGAGTCTTTTCCTGGCCTCTATAGCCTCTCTGCCCAAGGCCCTAGGAAACGACTCTACAACCAATTACTGGGTCCAGTGCCCAGTTTTGAGCAACCAGCAGAACAATCCTAACAATCAAGGTTGAGCCAAAAATCAAAGAGCAGTGGTAACTCACAGCCGCCTGCCACTAAAAACCCATAAAAGAGAAAGAGATAGAGCATCTAAGTAAAATACAAACTAACCAGATGCCTAAGCAGCAACAAAAAATTACGGGCCATACTGAGAAAATAGAAGACATGGCCCAAGAAAAGGAATACAGCAAAGTCCCAGAAGAGATGCAGAATTTGAGAGAACTAATCAGTGAGATGAGCACACATTTCCAAAATCAAATTGATGAGATGAAAGAGAATATAGTTAAAGAGATCAATGACATCAAGAAGTCATTGCGCGAACGTAAAGAAGAATTTGAAATCATGAACAGAAAAGTAACGGAGTTCATGGGAATGAAAGATACAATAGGTGAAGTAAAAAATACATTTGAAGCATACAACAGCAGACACGAAATGATAGAAGAAAGAATAAGTGATGCTGAAGACAGAGCAGCTAAAATTGAAGAGAGAAAAGAACAGAGAGAGAAAAGAATGGAAAAAATTGAGCAGGGGCTCAGAGAGTTGAATGACAACACAAAACGCAACAACATACGTGTCATTGGAGTTCCAGAAGGGGAAGATAAAGGAAAAGGGACAGAAAGAGTATTTGAAGAAATAATAGCTGAAAATTTCCCAACTCTCACGAAAGAAATGAACTTTCATGTCCAAGAAGCATACCGTATCCCAATGAGAATAAATCCAAATAGACCTACGCCAAGACACATATTATTCAGAGTGACAAATGTAAAAGATAAAGAGAAAATGCTCAGAGCAGCAAGAGAGAAGCAAACGATCACGTACAAAGGACGTCCAGTAAGACTTAGTGCAGATTTCTCTTCAGAAACCATGGAGGCGAGAAGACAGTGGTATGATACAATTAGGAAACTGAAAGAGAAAAACTGCCAGCTGAGAATTCTTTACCCAGCAAAAGTGTCCTTCAAATATGAAGGTGAATATAATGTATTCACAAACAAACAGAAACTAAGAGAGTTTGCAGAAAAGAATCCACCTTTGCAGGAAATATTAAAGGAAGCCTTAGAACCTGAAAGAAAAAGACAGGAGAGAGAGGCTTGGAGGAGAGTACAGAAGAAAGAAAAGCAGAAAGGATAACCAAAAGAGTAAAAAGAAAGACAAAAACAAGATGACATATGAAAACCAAAGAGTACAATGGAGGAAATAAATAGTGCATTTTCAGTAATATCATTGAATGTGAATGGATTAAATTCCCCAATCAAAAGATACAGGCTGACAGAATGGATAAAAAAATATGAGCCATCCATATGCTGCTTACAAGAAACTCATCTCAGACACAAGGATACAAGCCGGCTGAAAGTAAAAGGTTGGAAAAAGATACTCCATGCGAATAGTAAACAGAAAAGAGCAGGGGTAGCTATGCTAATATCAGACAAAACAGACTTCAAACGCAAAAAAGTGATAAGAGATGCGGAAGGCCATTATATATTAATAAAAGGGACGATCCTCCAGGAAGATATAACAGTTATAAATATCTATGCACCTAACCAGGGTGCCCCAAAATATATGAAACAAACTCTGGCAAAACTGAAGGGAGAAATAGACATTTCTACAATAATCGTCGGGGACTTCAACACCCCTCTCACATCATTAGATAGAACAACTAGACAGAAGATCAACAAGGAAACAGAGAACTTGAACAATATGATAAACAAGTTAGACCTAACAGACATATACAGAACACTGTATCCAAACTCAGCGGATTATACATTCTTCTCAAGTGCCCATGGATCTTTCTCCAGGATAGACCACATGTTAGGTCACAATACAGCTCTCAATAAATATAAAAAGATTGAAATTATACAAAGCACCTTCTCAGATCATAATGGAATGAAACTAGAAATCAATAACAGACAGGAAAAAAGGAAATTTGCATATGTGTGGAGACTGAAAAACACACTCCTAAATATTCAGTGGGTCAAAGAAGAAATTGCAAGTGAAATCAGTAAATATATTGAGACAAATGAAAATGAGAACACAACATATCAAAACTTATGGGATACAGCAAAGGCAGTCTTGAGAGGGAAATTTATAGCCCTAAATGCCTGTATTAAGAAACATGAAAGAGCTAAACTCAAAGATTTAACTGAATAACTTGAGAAACTAGAGAAAGAACAGCAAACCAATCCCAAAGCAAAAAGAAGGAAAGAAATAATAAAGATTAGAGCAGAAATAAATGAAAATGAGAACAAAAAAGCAATAGAGAAAATCAACAAAACCAAAAGATGGTTCTTTGAGAAGATCAATAAAATTGACAAACCCCTCGCTAGACTAACAAAGAAAAAAAGAGAGAAGATGCAAATAAATACAATCAGAAAAAAAGGGGGGAAATTACAAATGACCTCACAGAAATAAAAAGAATCATAAGAGGATATTATGAGAAACTATATGCCAACAAACTAGACAATCTGGATGAAATGGACAAATTTCTAGAAACTCATAACCAACCTACACTGACACAACAAGAAATACAAGAACTTAACAAACCAATCACAATTAAGGAGATTGAATCCGTCATCAAAAATCTCCCAGCAAAGAAAGGTCCAGGACCAGATGGCTTCCCAGGTGAGTTCTACCAAGCATTTCTAAAAGAATTAACACCAATCCTGTTTAAACTCTTACAAAAAATTGAAGAGGAGGGAAAATTACCCAACACATTTTATGAAGCCAACATCACCCTAATACCAAAACCAAATAAAGATGCCACAAGAAAAGAAAATTACAGGCCAATCTCTCTCATGAACATAGATGCAAAAATTCTCAACAAAATACTTGCAAATCAAATCCAACAGCATATCAAAAGACTTATATATCACGACCAAGTGGGATTTATTCCTGGTATGCAAGGCTGGTTCAACATAAGTAAATCAATCAATGTAATACACCACATTAACAAGTGGAAGGAAAAAAACCACATGATCATCTCAGTAGGTGCAGAAAAGGCATTCGACAAAATCCAACATCCTTTTTTGATAAAAATACTTCAAAAGATAGGAATAAAAGGAAAATTCCTCAATATGATAAAAGGCATATATGAGAAACCCACAGCCATCATCATACTCAATGGGGAAAGGTTGAAAGCTTTCCCCCTAAGATCAGGAACAAGACAAGGATGCCCACTGTCACCATTGTTATACAACATTGTACTAGAAGTTCTAGCGAGGGCAATTAGACAAGACAAAAAAATTAAAGGCGTCCAAATAGGAAAAGAGGAAGTAAAACTCTCACTGTTTGCAGATGACATGATCCTGTATTTAGAAAATCCTGAAGTATCCACAACAAAGCTACTTTTTTTTTTTTTTTTTAGGGTAGCCTTTTCTTTTTTTTTTTAGATTTATTTATTTATTTATTCATTTATCCCCCCCTTGCTGCTTGTGCTCGCCGGGTCAGCCAACCACGCCGTGCGGGCGGGCCTGCCCTCACCAGGAGGCCCCGGGAACTGAACCCGGAGCCTCCCATATGGTAAACGGGAGCCCTACTGACCGAGCCACAGCCGCTTCCCAGCACAACAAAGCTACTTGGACTAATAAATGAGTTCAGCAAAGTGGCAGGATATAAGATCAACACGCAAAAATCAGTAATGTTTTTGTACACTAGTACTGAACAATCTGAGGAGGAAATCAGGAAGAAAATTCCATTTTCAATAGCAACAAAAAGACTCAAATACCTAGGAGTTAATTTAACCAAGGAAGTACAGGACCTATATGCAGAAAACTACAAAACAATGCTAAAAGAAATTAAAAAAGACCTAAACAAATGGAAAGACATTCCATGATCATGGATTAGAAGAATAAATATCGTGAAGATGTCAATCTTGCCCATACTGATTTATAGATTCAATGCAATACCAATCAAAATCGCAACAGCTTACTTTACAGAATTAGAGAAGGCAATTACCAAATTTATCTGGAAGGGTAAGTGCACCCGAATAGCCAAAAGTATTCTAAAAAAGAAGAGCAATTTGGGAGGAATTTCACTGCCCGACCTTGAAACATATTACAAAGCTACAGTGGTCAAAACAGCATGGTACTGGCATAAAGATAGACATATCGATCAGTGGAATAGAATTGAGAATCCAGAAATAAACCCTCACCTTTACAGTCAACTGGTTTTTGACAAACCTACCAAGCCCACGCTGATGGGAAAAAACAGTCTCTTCAACAAATGGTGTTGGGAGAACTGGATATCTATAACCAAAAGAATGAAAGAGGACCCCTATCTCACCCCCTATACAAGAATCAACTCAAAATGGATCAAAGAACTAAATATAAAAGCCAGGACCATAAAACTACTAGAAGAAAATGTAGGGAAACATCTTCAAGACCTTGTAGTAGGTGGTGGTTTCTTGGACTTCACACCCAAAGCACGTACAACAAAAGAAAAAGTAGACAAATGGGACCTCCTCAAAATTAACACTTTTGCACCTCACAGGACTTTGTCAGAAGGGTGAAAAGGCAGCCGACTCAATGGGAAAAAATATTTGGAAATCACATATCTGATAAGGGTTTAATATCCAGGATATATAAAGAGATGTTACAGCTCAACAATAAAAAGACAAATGACCCAATTAAAAAATGGGCAAGAGACTTGAATAGACATTTCTCCGAAGAAGAAATACAAATGGCAAAAAAACACATAAAGAAATGCTCAACATCACTCATGATTAGGGAAATGCAAATCAAAACTACAATGAGGTATCATTTCACACCTATCAGAATGGCCACTATTAAAAAGACAGAGAACTACAAGTGTTGGAGTTGATGTGGAGAGATAGGAACACTTCTTCACTGTTGGTGGGAATGCACGATGGTACAACCACTATGGAGGACTGTTTGGCAGTTCCTAAAGAAGTTGAATATAGACTTGCCACATGACCCTGCAATACCGCTACTGGGTATATACCCAGAAGAACTGAGAGCAGTGACACGAACAGACATCTGCACACCAATGTTCATAGCCACATTATTCATCATTGCCAAAAGTTGGAAACAACCCAGGTGTCCATCAACAGATGAATGGATAAACAAACTATGGTCTATTCACACGATGGAATATTATGCAGCTGTAAGAAGAAATGAAGTCATAAAGCATATGGCAACATGGATGAACCTGGAGGACATTATGTTGAGTGAAGCAAGCCAGACACAAAAGGACAAATACTGTATGAATGCATTACTATGAACCAAATATATTGTGTAATATATTGTTTGATTCACACACACAAACAAACAAAAAACAAAACAACAAAAAAATTTACATGTATCCATTACATTTAATTGAGAAATGTATATATTTATTCATCTGTGTTTACTTTTTAGTTTTTTATTGCTTATGTTTTCAATTATTAAATGTACAAAATAAAGTTAAAAAAAAACAAACAAAAAAAACAACAACAAAAACAATGAGTTGTAGTTTTTTGAATACAAGGGCTTTACATCATTAAGTTTATTCCTAAATATTTGATTCTTTTAGTTGCTATTGTAAATGGAATTTTTTTTCCCCTGGCCTCCTCCTCAGCTTGCACATTACTAGTGTCTTTTAAAGTCTATTTCATCTGATATAAGTATAGCTACTTTTTGTTGTTGTTGTTGTTGTTACTGCATGTGTGGAATATCTTTTTCCAGCCTTTCACTTTCAATCTAGTGGTATCCGTGGGTCTAACATGAGTCTCTTGCAGACAGGATATAGGTGGCTCATATTTTCTTATCTATTCTACCAGTCTGTGTCTTTTGATTGGGGAGTTTAATTCATTAACATTCGATGCTATTACTTTAAAGGCAGTTCTTATTTCACCCATTTTGACCTTTGGGTTTTATCTGTCATATTTTATTTTTACCACTCTTTTGAGACTTTTAGTTACTTTTACTGGTAAAATCTTCATCTCTAGACTCTCTTCGAAGCCTCTCTCTCCTGTCTTTTCTTTTCAGGCTGTAGCACAGCCTTTAGTATTTCCTGCAATGCTGGTCTCTTGGTTACAAACTCTCTCAGTTTCTGTTTATCTGTGAATATTCTAAATTTGCCCTCATTTTTGAAAGACAATCTTGCCGGATATAAGTGGCTGGAAGTTTTTCTTTTGAAGTATCTTAAATATATCATATCACTGTTGTCCTGCCTCCCTGGTTTCTGTTGAGAAATTGGCACTTAATCTTGCTGGATAGCCCTTATATGTTATGCATGCTTTTGTCTTGCTTCTCTCAAAATCCTCTCTTTGTCTTTGGCATCTGACATTCTGATAAGTATGTATCTTGGAGTTGGTCTATTCAGATTTATTTGGATGGGAGTATGTTGTGCTTCTTGGATACTGATATCTATGTCCTTCAATGGGGTTGGGAAATTTTCTACCATTCTTTCTTCAGATATTCCTTCTGCCCCCTTTCCCTTTTCTTCTCTTTCTGAGACACCCATGGCATGTATGTTTGCATGTCTCCTGCTGTCATTTAGTTCCCTGAGACCTTGTTCAATTTTTTCCGTTCTTTTCTTCATCTGTTCTTTGGTATGTTTGCTTTTGGAGGCCATTTCTTCAAGGTCACCAATCCTTTCTTCTGCCTTCTCAAATCTGCTATTATATGATTCCAGTGTATTTTTTATTTCATTTATTGTGCTTTTCATTCCCATAAGATCTGCTATTTTTCTATGTATGCTTTCAAATTCTTTTTTGTGCTCATCCAATGTCTTCTTTTTTTTTTTTTTCATTTTACCGGGAGGTCCTGGGGATCGAACCCAGGTCCCTCCATATGGGAGACGGACGCCCAACCAGTTGAGCCACATCCGCCCCTGAATATCTTCTTAATATCCTCAATCTCTTTAGGCTTCTCATTGAATTTATTAAGGAGATTTGTTTGAACATCTATGATTAGTTGTCTCAACTCCTTTGTCATCAGGAGGCTTATCTTGTTCCTTTAAGTGGGCCATATCTTCCTGTTTCTTGGTGTGTATTGTAATTTTTTGTTGGTGTTTTGGCATCTGGCTTACTAGATGTATTTATTCTGGGTGCAGTTTCTCTCTTTAGTTTAGGGCTTTCTTGCCTTTTCTCCCTTGCTGGTTGTGTAGTAGGAGCCAAGGATGTAGTTGGTGATGTAAGCTGTGGAGCCTCAAGCTTCCCTTATTGCCATAGGGACCAATTAAGCTTCTCCCAACTTTTTCTTTGTCAGGGGTAGGGACAGAGCCACAGCCGTGTGTATTAATCCAAGTCGTGCAGGCCTAGACTGTAGTTGCCCAGATACTGATGAAGTTTCATGCCCCTTTCTTCCTTGCCTGGGGCGGGGATGGAGCTGCAGGTATGGGCAGCAATCTATGCTGTGTGGGTCCAAAATGACTGCAGTTGCTCGGGTAGAACTCTGACTATTCAATCTGTGCCAGCCAAATGTACTTGCAGTTACCTGGAGAGGCTGGTGAAGGTCCCCCAGCTTCCTCCCTGCTGGAGTGGGGCTGGGGCTTAGGCTAGTGCTGCAATCCAAACTGGATGGAAGAAAGCCAGTCCCTACCAGCACTGTGATTTTCAGTCCTCCCTGCTTCCCCTTGTGCCAGGGGTGGAGTTAAAATGGTGGCTACTGGCCTCTTTCTGACTTGGACAGGTTCAAATTTCAGCTCTTCTTAGGATTATACTTTAGCCCACTGAATTTACTAGCCAGTAGCTGAAGTTGGTGCCCAGCCATCTCTTCCTCCCCTGTTTTTGGGAAATGGAGCTTCCAATTCCAGCCACAGAGTAGTTCCCAAGGTGGCTTGTGCTGCCAGTGGAGGATGGGCACCGGCCTCAGTGGAATGGAGTGCTCTACTTACGAATCTTCTCTGCCCGTGGACATTCTCCTTCCATTCCTTCAAGGATGATGCAAGATGCTCTTCTGGTCTTCTGGAGCCCCCAAACAGGTGCTTTAGATAGCTCTGGGTAACTGCCCTGTAGCACGAGCTGACTCTAGGAGTTCCTTACTCTGCTGCCATCTTGCTGGCTGTTTATAATTATATAGTTTTGATAACATGAGACTCTGCTTTTAATTGAAATTTTGAATATCTGCTTATATCCTGATCCCACTTATTTGGAAGAGCAAATGATTTTGTCTGCATAACCTAAAACTTCTTTTTAAAGTATCCATGGCTTCTTCTCTACCCCACCCCCCAATAGTGAGCATCAGAAGTTGAATGAATTAATTAGTATAGGATATTATTTCTTATGTGATACTTGAAAAGTTACTATCCATTTTATTTTAACCTAGCCTCCTTAGCAAAATCTGAGATCTTTTTTCATTGTGTTTATCACTTCCTTGAAATATTGGAAGTCAGAAACCAATTGTATGGGAAGTGGCTGTGGCTCAATCAGTAGGGCTCCCGTTTACCATATGGGAGGCCCCGGGTTCGGTTCCCGGGGCCTCCTGGTGAAGGCAAGCCCGCCCGCATGGCGTGGTTAGCTGACCCAGCGAGCACAAGCAGCAAGGTGGGGATAAATGAATAAATAAATAAAATCTTTAAAAAAAAAAAAAAAAGAAACCAATTGTAGTAATAATGTATTCATATCCTGTTTTGTTTTTTTTTTAATTTACTTTTCACAAGTCTGATCAATAAATGTGCCTCCTGTCACAAACTGTAAAGTTTCTGAAATTTTACCCTGCTTGTAAGCTAACAAGTTACTGCCACAGTTTCATGGATCAGCATAATTATAGCTAGCAGCATGAGCTTCAAGGTAACATATCTATAACATAAAATTTGGCATTTTCACAATTTTAAATGTAACATTCAGTGACCTTAATTACATTTACAATGTTGTGCTACCATCAACACTATCCATTACCAAACATTTTTCATCACTCAAACCAGAAACTCTGTACCCATTAAGCAATAATTCCCTACCACCCCCACTCCAGTCTCTGGTAGCCTCTAATCTACTTTCCATCTCTACGAACTTGCTTATTCTAGATATTTCATATAAGTGGAACCATAAATTATTTGTCCTTTTGTGTCTGGCTTGTTTCATTTAGCATGTTGTTTTTAGGGTTCATCCATGTTGTTACATGTATCAGAAGTTCATTTCTATTTATGGCTGGGTAATATTCTATTGTATCTATATACTACATTTTGTTTATCCATTCATCTGTCAACTTGGATTGCTTCCACCTTTTGGCTATTGTGAATAATGCTATTAACATTGGTGTGGCAGTTTGAGATTATTTTATGAATCCCCAAGAGAAAAAGATTATGTTTGTAAACTCATCTATTTCTCTGGGTATGATACCCTTTGATTGCATTAAATTCAGCTGAGGGGCCTTTGATTATATTATTTGATAAGATTGCTTTGGGCTTTTGATTTGACTACATCAGTGGGTGTAACTCAGGTTAAGTCCCTACCCCTTTGATGGATCTGCTATAAATGGACACTCACACAGACAGGCAGACACACAGGAAGAGAGAGCTCTATCATTTTTTATTCTGCCATGTGACAGAAATGAGAAGGCTCAAACAGCTGGGGCGGGGCGGAGGTGGGTGGGGGAGTGGGGGGAGGTGGTTGAACCATTTACCTGATAGCTTACAGCTGAGATTGGGAAGCAAGCAGACCAGCAGGGACTGGTACAGAAGGCCTGGAAAGAAACCCTATGCCAGGAGAGAGAGGACTACAGCATCACTTACCCATAAAACCTCAAGAGGTTGGACCCATGGAGCTCAAGAGGAAAGGGTGAGCCTGGAGGGGAAGGCAGAGGCCAGCCAGAGATCAATGGCCATCGTGCTTCAACATGTGGCAACTAACTTTGGGAAGGAAGCACCTCTTATAGTGCCTTGAGTTGGACTTTTTACAGCCTTGTAACTGTAAGCTTTTACCCCCAATAAATCCCTTTATAAAAGCCAACAGATTTCTGGTATTTCGCATTGGCACCCCTTTGGCAGACTAATGCAATTGGTGTATCAGTATCTGTTTGAGTCCCTGCTTGCATTTGTTTTGTGTATACATCTAGGAGTGGAATTGCCGGATCATATGGTAATTTTATGTGTAACTTTTTTTTTTAAACAATTTATTGAAGTACATTCATACATGAACATATATAAACTATAAGTGTTCAGTAAACATCGTGAACTTAAAAAACAAACATGCATAACATCATACAGGGCTCCCACACATCACCCCCCCCCACAATACCCTGCATTGTTATGAAACATTTGTTAACGAATCAAGAAAGAGCATTGTCAAAGTATTACTACTAACTATAGTCCATATCTTCCTCCCTATGTGTAACTTTTTGAGGAACTGCCAAACTGTTTTCTTCAGCAGCTGCATCATATTACATTCTCACCAGCAATGCCTGAAAGTTCCATTTTCTCACGTCCTCATCAACACTTATTTTTGTTTTTTGTTTGTTTGTTATAATAATAGCCATCCTAGTGGGTGGGAAGTAGTCTCTCTCTCTCTTTTTTTTTTTCTCTATTTCATACTGTTTTTTTTTTTTTTTTTTACTTTATTTTGTACACTTAATAATTGAAATGTAAAATATAAACAATTGAAAAATATAAACAATTAAAAACTAAAAGTATACACAGATGAATAAATATATACATTTCTCAATTAAATGTACTGGAGACATAAATTTTTTTTTGAATCAAACAATATGTTACACAATATATTTGGTTCATAGTAACGCATTCATACAGTATTTGTCCTTTTGTGTCTGGCTTGCTTCAACATAATGTCCTCCAGGTTCATCCATTTTGTCATATGCTTTTCAACTTCATTTCTTCTTATAGCTGCATAATATTCCATCATGTGAACAGACCACAGTTTGTTTATCCATTCGTCTGTTGATGGACACCTGGGTTTCTCTCTCTCTCCTTTTTTTTTTTTTTTTTTAACCAAAAACCACTCAGACTGCGTCCTCTCCCTCTTACTCCCCCAAAATGGGAGAGAAGAATGATCATCAATGCCAGTAGGCCGTTGTAAGAAAGCAACACCTAGAGCCGGTTTCGCGATCAGGAGAGGATGCTGTGCCTCCTCCTCATGGTTTTTGGTGCCCTACATATTCAGAGAACCTTCTCTGGTAATGAACTGTAGAAATGATCCCTGAAAATGTAGTCTTCATTTTGGTTTTGATTTGCATTTCCCTAATGGCTAATGATTTTTAAGATCTTTTCGTGTGCTTATAAGCATTTGTATATTTTCTTTGGAGAAAAGTCTATGAAGTCCTTTGCCCATTTTTAAATTGTGTTGCTTGTCTTTTGTTGAGTTGTAGGAGTTCTTTACATATTCTGGATGTTAAAACTTTATCAGATATTTGATTTTCAGATTTTTTTGTATTTTGTAGTTTGTCTTTCCACTTTCTTGGTAATGTTCTTTTATGCACAAAAGTTTTTAATTTTAATGAGAGCCAATATATCTATTTTTTCTTTTGTTACTTATGCACTTTGTGTCATATCTAAGAATCCATTCCAAATACAAGGTCCCCCTATATTTTCTTCAAAGAGTTTTATGGTTTTAGTACTTATATTTTGCTCATTGATCAGTTTTGAGTTAATTTTTATATATGGTGTGAGGTAGGTGTTCACTTTCATTTGTTTACATGTGGACATCCAGTTTCCCACCACGATTTACTGAATAAGCTATTCTTTTCCCATTGAGTGGAGTTGGCACCTTGTCAAAAATTCTTTTTTGTCAAAAATGAATTGGCCTTGGGTATTAGGGTTTATCTAGGTACACTCAATTCTATTCATAGGTCTGTATGTCTATCTTTATTCTAAAGGAATAAGGTTTACTTTGATTACTGTAGATTTGTTCCAAATTCTGAAGTTGGGAAGTATGAATCCTCAATTTTTCCCTTCTTTTTCAAGACTGTTTTGGCTATTTGAGGGCCCTTCCAATTCCATATGAATATGAGGATTGACTTTTACATTTCTGAAAAAATACTGCTGGGATTTTTTTTTTTTAAGGAGGCACTGGGCATTGAAACCAGGATCTCGTACATGGGAAGCAGGCATTCAACCAACTAAGCTATACCTGCTCCCCATGCTGGGATTTCAACTGGGCTTGTGTTGAATCTGTAGCTCACTTTGAGTAGTATTGAAATCTTAATAAGATTAAGTCTTCCAATTCATGAACATTGGCTGTCTTTCCATTTATTTAGGTCGTCTTTAATTTCTTTCAGCAATGTTTTTTAGTTTCATGGTATAAGTCTTTCACATCTTTGGTTAAATTTAATCCATATATTTAATTTTTAAATGCTATTTGAAATGAAATTGTTTTCTTGATTTCCTTTTTGAAATGTTCACTGCTGGTGTATAGAAACACAGTTGATTTTTAAATTGCTAAATTCATTTATTAGCTCTGATAACTTTCTTGGGATTCTTTGCAATTTTCTCTATATAGGATTGTGCCATCTGTTAATATAGATAATTTTATTTCTTCCTTGCTAATTTAGATGCTTTCTATTTCTTTTTCCTGCTTAATTGCTCCAGATAGAACTTCCAGTCCAATGTTGAATAGCAGTCCTGAAAGCAAATATCCTTATTTTTGTCTTGACCTCAGGGAGACTGCTTTCAGGCTTTCACCACTGAGTATATTAGCTGTGGGTTTTTCGTATGTGCCCTTTATGATGTTAAAGAAGTTCCCTTATATTCATATTATGAATGTTTTTTTAAAAAAGATATTTGTCTGTCATTTTATTTTCTTGTGATATATATATATATATATTTTTTTTTTTGGGTGGGGGGAAGAGTTTGACTTTATTTAGTAAAATTCAGCATACACATATTAAATAGCCAGAAATTCCACTCCAGGTTTTTTTTTTTTTTTTTTCCTTTCTGCTTTTTGTGGCTAAAATCTTTTTTTTTATTTTTTATTTTGTACATTTAATAATTGAAAATATATACAATTAAAAACTAAAAAGTAAACGCAGATGAATAAATATATATATTTCTCAATTAAATGTAATGGATACATATAAATTTTTTTTTTTAAATCAAACAATATATTACTCTTGTGATATTTTTATCTGGCTTTGGTACCAGTGTATTGATGGTCTCATAGAATGAATTGAGGAAGTGTTGCCTGCTCTTCAATTTATTTTGGAAAGGTTTGAGAAGTATTCTTCTTTAAATGTTTGTTTAACTGGTAAATCCATCTGGTCCTGGGATTTTCTGTCTTGGGAGTTTTTTTACTACTGATTTAGTATCTTTACTTGTTATTGGTCTGTTGAGATTTTCTATTTCTCCTTGAGTCAGTTTAGGTAATTTGTGTGTTTCTAAGAATTAATCTACTCATCTTTATTGTCTAATCTGTTACCATGCAACTGTTCATAGTATTCTCTCTTTTTTTTTTAATATATTTTATTTATTTATTCATCCATCCCCCCCTTGCTGCTTGCGCTGGCCAGGTCAGCCAACCACGCCATGCGGGCGGGCTTGCCCCCACCAGAAGGCCCCGGAACCGAACCTGGGGCCTCCCACATGGTAAACGGGAGCCCCACTGACCGAGCCACAGCCGCTTCCCTATAGTATTCTCTTATAATCCTTTTTATTTCTATAAGGTCTGTAATGTCCCCACTTTCACTTATGACTTATGTTTCTTGCTTCTGATCTTTTTTTTTTTTTTTCTTTGCCAATCAAGCTAAAGGTTTGTCAATTTTATTGTTCTTTTCAGAGAATCAAATTTTGGTTTTGTTGATTCTCTCTATTGTTTTTCTATTCTCCATTTTATTTCTCTCTGATCTGATTTTTATTTCCTTCCTTCTTCTAACTTTCAGGTTAATTTGCTGTTCCTTTTCTAGTACCTCAAGATGTGAAGTAAGGTTACTGATTTAAGATCTTTCTTCTTTTTTCATGCATTTACAGCTGTAAATTTCCCTCTGAGCACTGCATTTTCTGCATCCCATAAGTTTTGGTATGTTGTGTTCTTGGTTTCATTTGTCTCAGATATATCCTAATTTCTTTTGTGATTTCTTCTTTGACCCATTTGTTGCTTAAGAGTATTGTTTAGGGAGACGGCTGTGGCTCAATCAGTAGGGCCCCCGTTTACCATATGGGAGGCCCCGGGTTCGGTTCCCGGGGCCTCCTGGTGGGGGCGGGCCTGCCCGCACGGCGTGGTTGGCTGGCCCGGCGAGCACAAGCAGCAAGGGGGGGATAAATGAATAAATAAATAAAATCTTAAAAAAAAAAAAAAAAAAAAAGAGTATTGTTTAATTTCCACATATTTGTGAATTTTCCAATTCTCCTGTCATTGATATCTAGCTTCATTCCATTATGGTAAGAGAAGGTATTTTGTATGATGCAGGACTTTCTTTTGCCGTTTTATTCTTTGGTTTTTCTAAGTGTTCTACCTTTCTCCCCTGCCTCAATTCCTCCATTAATGCCTATTTTAATATTTGGAGTAGACCTTTTTTTGTAATGAAATCTTTAGAGTCCCTACTCATTTCCTTCTGTACATATTTTCCTGATATTTTCTTTGTAGTTACCATGGGGTTTAAATTTAACATCCTAAATCTATAACAGTCTCATTTGGCTTGATACCAACAATCTTAGTTTGCCAGGGTACTATGACAAATACCACACAATGGTTTGTCTTAACATCAGGAATTTGCTGGCTCACAGTTTTGAAGATGTTTTAGTTTCTTAGGCTGCTCAAGTAAATACCATGAAATAGGTCGACTTAAACAGCAGAAATTTATTAGCTTATAGTTTTGAGGCTAAATGAAAGTCCAAATCAAGGTGTCAGGGTGTCATCAAAGCAATACTTTCTTCCCAATGACTGTGGTGTTCTAGGCCTGGCTGCTGGTGATCCTGGGGTCCTTAGCTTTTCACATGGCAAGGCACATGGCGGCATCTTCTGGTCTCTTTTTCCTCTTCCAGGTTCAGGCTTCTTGCCTCTTGTGGCTTTCTTCCTCTCTCTGTCTGTATTCATTCTTTTTATAAAGGACTCCACTAATAGGATTAAGACCCATCCTGTTTAGGCTGGGCCACATACACCTAAACTGAAGTAACCTCATCACAAGATCCTACTTACAATGGGTTTACACCCACAGGAATGGATTAAGTTTAAGAATGTGTTTTTCTGGGGGTACATAAAGTTCCAAACCACCACAGGAGGCTGGAAGTGTTAGCAAGGAAATGCTTTTGTTCAAAAGTCTATAGGGTTCTGGTGCTGGGTTGCTGCAACCCTTGGGATTCCTTGGCTTGCCTCCTGACACATGACAATCTCTCACTGCTTGTGTTTGCTCTTCCAGTTTCCACTGACTTTTGGCTTCTAACTTCTTCCTGTAGCTTTCTCTTTATAAGGCCTCCAGTAATATGGGCTAAGACCCACCCAGGTTGAGTTGGCCAAATCTTAACTAGTAATAATAACTTCAAAAAGGTCCTGTTTACAAATAAATTCACATCCACAGGAATGCAGGTTAAGATTAAGAATACGTCCTTTGAGGGCCTCCATAATTCAATCTATTATACCAACTTAACTTCAATAGCATATACCAACTATGTTCCTATACCCCTTTTAATCCCCCCACCTTTATGTAGTTCTTGTCACAAATTACATATTTATACATTATAAGTCCAGAACCATTGATTTATCATTACTTTTTATTTTCTTAGGAGGTACTGGGGATTGAACCCAGGACCTCGTACATGCAAATCAAGCACTCAACCACTGAGTTATACCTGCTCCCCTATCATTACTTTTTAACATTTGCATTTTAGAGCCTGTAGAAAGTAAAAAGTAAAGTTACATACCAAAAATACTATCATTCTGGCATTTATATTTACTCATGTCATTACCTTTACTAGAAATCTTTATTTCTTTATGCAGCTTCAATCTATTGTCTAGTGTCCTTTCCTTTCAACCTGAAGAATTCCCTTTAGCATTTCCGGTAGGGCCAGTCTAGTAGTGACAAACTCCCTGAATTTTTGTTTATCTGGAAATTTCTTAATCAATGCCTATTCTTGGAAGAGAGTTTTGCTGGATATAGAATTCTTTTTTTTTTTTTTTTTAAAGATTTTATTTATTTATTCGTTTATCCCCCCCTTGCTGCTTGTGCTCGCTGGGTCAGCTAACCACGCCGTGCGGGAGGGCTTGCCTTCACCAGGAGGCCCCGGGAACCGAACCCGGGGCCTCCCATATGGTAAACGGGAGCCCTACTGATTGAGCCACAGCCGCTTCCCATGGATATAGAATTCTTGGTTGGCAATTTTTTGCTTTTGGAACTTTAAATATGTCATCCTACTGCCTTCTTGCATCCATGGTTTCCAATGAGAAATCAGTACTTAATTTTAGTTTTGACAAGGTTTATGTCAAGCAATTGATTTTTGACAAGTGTACTAAGATATTAAATAGAGGAAAGCATAGACTTTCAGCAAACTGTGCTAGGATGCCTGGACATCTATATGCATAAGAATGAATTTGGATCCTGTGGCAATTTGAAATAATTTTATGAATCCCCAGAAGAGAAAGATTATGTTTTTTAATCCATTCCTTTGGGTATGAGACCCTCTTATTGACTACAGCAGTGAGATGTGATTCTGGTTGAGTCTTTTCCCTTTTGCTGGGTCTGATATAAATGGAGACACAGAGCAAGACACACACAGGAAAAGGGAACTCTGCCATTTTTGACCCTGTAATGTGAAAGGAGGACTTGAGGTTTGCTAGCAGCCAAAGCTTAAGCATGAAGCCCCCAAGAGGCTGGGCCTACAGAGCAGTTCAAGGTTGAGGAGATGAGCCCAGGCTGAATAGATGAGCCATATGCTTGATTACTCATACCTGAACCCTGGAAGAAAGTGGAGCAACTGAGACTGAGAGAAGAAACTTTTGGAGATATTGACAATAAACCAGAGTTTACTGATGACAGATCAAGAGTTTCGAAGAATACAGTGGAGAGTCTGGGAGGGGGATAGGGTATGAGGGATTGGGTCAGAATGGGGGACGTACAAGCCAAATGGGAATGAGAAGTGATAGTGAGGGACAGCCGGGGAGGCTTGGTCTTCTGAAGATGACTAAAGTACTTGGGGATATGGAACATGATGGACTTAGTCTCTTGGAACAGAGTGGGCCTCTCCTTTCACATTTTGATATCCTAAATACTTACCTCAGTAGTCTGGGTAGCTGTTTTCTCTGGCTTTACAGAGTGCATTGGGACTCTAGGGTGGATAAAACAGGGATTACATAGGTAGAGAAAATGGGACATGGAGTAGAGTGGTGGGAAGATTATGAGTTCAGTTTTAGACATGATAAATATAAGTGTCTAAGTGATATCCAAGTTGATATTCCAGTTGGTAGTCAAATATATAGTATGTATATCCCAGGTGTAACCTGTCTATGAGGACAGAAATCATATGGATAGTCAAATTATAATGGCAGAATTATTATCAAGAATGTCAATCCTTTTACATTAAAATCAGGGGTAGGAGAGATAAGATAGATTTCAAAATTGACCTAGGATTTAGATTTTCTAGGGAAAGGGAGAAAGATATAGGGTATAAAGGCATTGAAGGTGCTCAGTCAAGAAAGAGAGGCTAAATGGGGGCTGATAGGTTTAGAAAATGGAAGAACCTAGATCCTGGAGGACCATAATGTGGAAGTGTGGGAGTGCTGTGGGTAGCCACGTGAGAACTAGAACCGTAGGAAGATGAAATCAGAGTGAAACAAAAATGATTTTCAGGGAGGAACATTTTCTAGGAAACACATAGAAATCAAATACACTCAATGTATTTGATTGGACTGACACATAGAATCATTAAGCACTGCAGCCGGAGTGCTTTGCTTAGTCCCCCCACTCCTACCCCTCTCTGACAGCAGAACCTGAGATAAGAACTTGGTCTTGGAGGGTAAGCTCAGGGAACAGGACCATGGGACTTGGGAGACTGAAACAGGGAAGAGAACAAACTGATAAAAGGGTGCATTTTAGAGGTCACTGCTGTGAGCATTGGAGGCTTGACTCCATTTCTGAGAATTTCACAGAATGCCTCCCCCAACTGTCTGTCTGAAGAATGGGTGGCTGGAGCATTTATCTGCAGCAGTTGAGGGTTGTTCCCAGAGGCATTGCTTCTATTTCCTCAGTACCTATAGGCCTGGCTGTGCTGTGCAGAGGCCAAACAACTCTCTATGTGTTAGAGACATCCTGGGGCAGAAGGCAAAAAGAAAATATACAGTGACAAATAATCACATGGAAAAAAAAATGCTCAACATTTTTGCATTAGCAACCACGGAAATGCAAATTGAAATCACGAAATACCACTTCACATCCACTGAATGGCTATAATGAAAAAGACAGTAACAAGTGTTGGAGAGGATGTGGAAAAACTGGAACCGTCATATGTTGCTGGTGGGAGCGTAAAATGGTGAAGTCACTTTGAAAAACAGTTTGGATGCTAATATTCTCGCTGTCCTGGTTTTATGATAATCAGGGTAGGCTAAACATCACTCTATTAGAAACCATGCATGTGTCCCCAGACCTAGTTTTTCTCCCTAGGTCTGGTTTTTAGAATGCTGGTGATAAACTAAGCCTGATTTATTATATGACCATCCTGTATGGGAAATGACTCTAACTCTAGGTATCTGTGGTCAACCTTAAGAGACGGATGTGGCTCAAATGGTTGGGCGTCCATCTCCTATATGGAGGGACCTGGGTTTGATCCCTGGGACCTCCTGGTAAAATTTTAAAAAATAAAAATATAGAAGGTGCGTGGGCTGCCAGGTCCTGTGCGCAGGTGCGCCGTCAGGCCCCGCAAGTGGGTGAGGCCCCAGGCCTCCCATGTGGGTGTGTTGTCAGGCCCCGCACGCAGGTATGCCGCCAGGCCCCATGAGCCACGCAGCAAGATGATGACATAACAGGAGAGTGACACAAGGGAAAGCCAAGACGAGATGCACTTAAAAACCAGGAACTAAGGTGGTGCAGGTGGTAGGACGCCTCTCTCCCACATCAGAATTTCCGAGGATCGAATCCCAGTGAAGACAGGAGGAGAAGGATGAGAAGAGAGGGCAGGAAACAGACACAGAGAGTTGCCTAGTGAATAGACATAAAAACAGCAAAAATGGGGGATGGGGTGTAAAAATGGATAAAAGTAAATAAATAAATAAATCCTTAAAAAAAAGTATAGGGGAGTAAGGTATGGACTATAGTTAGTAGTAATATTTTGATGATGCTCTTTCATAATTTGTTAACAAATGTTTCACAACAATGCAGGGTATTTGTGGAGGGGTGATGTGTGGGAGCCCTGTATGATGTTATGCATATTTGTTTTGTAAGTTCACAATGTTTGTTGAACACTTATAGTTTATGTATGTTCATGTATGAATGATATACTTCAATAAATTGCTTTAAAAAAAAACCAGTCTGGCATTTTCTTAAAAAGTTAAACAGAATTGCCCATATAACCAACAATTCCATACCATACCCAAGGGAAATGAAAATGTATGCCCACACAAATACTTGTCTGAGAGTATTCATAGCAATTTTTCAAAAGCAATCTTTTTGTTGTTTTTTTTTTAAAGATTTCACCTATTTATTCATCTATCCCCCCTTTGCTGCTTGTGCTCGCCGGGTCAGCCAACCACGCCGTGCGGGCGGGCCCGCCCCCACCAGGAGGCCCCGGGAACCGAACCCAGGGCCTCCCATATGGTAAACGGGAGCCCCACTGATTGAGCCACAGCCGCTTTCCTGTTGTTGTTTTATTTTTCATTTTTAGGGAGGTACCGGGGATTGAACCCTGGACCTTGTAATGTGGGAGGCAGGCTCTCAACCAATGAGCTACATCCTCTCCCCTAAATGAAATTTTTTGTTTGTTTGGTTTTTTAGGAGGTACCAGAAATTGAACCCAGGACCTCGTATATGTTAGGCAGGTGCTCAACAACTGCACTACACTCGCTATCCATAGGAATTTTATCCATATAACAAAAAAATAAAAAAGGCAACAACCCAAATGTCCATCAACTGAAGTTAGATAAGATGTGATGTAGCCATACAATGGAAAAGTATTTCAGCAATAAAAGATAAAAGAAGCTGTAGTGTGGATAGACATCAAAATCATAATATTAATTGAAAGAAACCAGGCATTTATATGAAATGTCCAGAAAAGGCAAATCTATAGAGATAAATGAAGCAATTTAGTAGTTGTCTGAGGCTGAACATGGGAAGGACTGCTTACAAATGGTTACAAAGGACCTTTTATATGTGATGGAATGTTCTAAAACCAGATCATGGTGATGTTTGCACAACTTTGATAATTTACAATGTATACAAGTCATTGACTTGTACTCTTAAAATGAGTAAATGCTGTGGTATGTAAATTAAACCTCAATAAAACTGTTTAGGGAAGTGGATGTGGCTCAAGTGGTTGGGCATCTTTCTACCATATGGGAAGGCCCAGGTTCGATCCCCGGGACCTCCTGGTAAAAAGGCAAGCAAGTGAGCCAGGCCTGCATGGATGCACAGTGAGCCAGACAGCAAGATGATGATGCAACAAAAGAGAGACACAGGGGAGAGTCAAAGAGAGACGCGCCAGAAACCAGGAACTGAGGTGGCGCTAGTCACAGGGTGCCTCTCTCCCACATTGGAGGTCCCTGGGATCGAATCCCGGTGAAGCCTGGAGGAGAAAAATGAGAAGAGAAGGCAAGAAACAGACACAGAAGGTCACCCAGGGAATGGATACAGGCAACAAGCGAGGGGTGGGGGGAACTCATAGAACTGTACACCAAAAGAAAAATAAAGTCAATTAAAAAAAAAAAAACTTAAAAAAAGTAGGAGAAGCAGATGTGAGCATGAGATGAGTCTGAGCCTGCAGGGAACTGTCCATCACAGCTGCCGCTGAAGTTAGTGGGTGGAGGGGATGTGATCTGGGGGCGCTAGAGATGTCTAATACAAGAGGTCCTCAGACTTTATATTCAGAATGTTACAGATGATGAAACTGAGGCTCAGATATCGGAAGTGTCTTGCCCAAGTTCACCAGCCAGACCATGGCAGATTCACAGGATCCCCTGGCACGTGGTCCTGCAGGTCCAGTCCAGGGCTCAGCCCACCCTTCCTCCCTTTTCCCTCTGGGCCCCAGGAAGGAGACTCTACACATGAACTTGCTGCCAGTTCCACTTTATTTGGGCTATGCTAGTGCCAGGTCATGGGTCCCCACTTAGGGCACATGAGTGGGCATGGGAAGAGGAGCTCCGTGCTGCTGACAGGTCCGTAGCTCCACAGGCAGCCGCCGATGCCAGGAGGGAGGCAGTGGACCCTTTCAGTGCCACCCTTCAGCGCTTTGAGAAATCACCGCCTGGGGACAAGAGGGGTTGGAGATGAGCTAGCAACAGAGGCAGAGTGGTCAGAGCAGGAAGCGATGGGGTGGAAGAGGGGAGGGCAGCAGACAAACTGGTGAAAAGGGATGGAAGAGCTGCCAGGAAGAAGCCCAGAGCAAATGCGAACCCTTTCCCTATGTGCTCCACGCAGGTGGCATAGCGGCGCCATGTCAGTCTTACAGTGTGCCTCAAGTTATCATATACCAGGTACTTTGCAGGAATAGGCAGCTGCCAAGCACTTCGCAGGAGTGCTCCCACCAAGTCCGCACAACAACCTCTGCAGTAGATGCCATCTGCTTTTATAGATGAGATTACAGACGCTCAGCAAGGGAGGAAATAGCTGAGCTGGGGCATGACTGACTCCAGTCACCCAAGTTATGATTGGAGACAAAATGAACAAGAATGCTGAGAACGGAAAGGGAGTGGATGGGAAGGATTTCAGGAAGAAGAGAACGAGGGGGCTATGTGCTTCCCTGGGGCCTGGCTCGAGTCACAGCAGGCACCCCCGCCCCGAGCCCTGCCCAGACTTGCCCTGGCAGGCAGTGCACTGGCAGCTGTGGATGACAGGTAGCACCACGGGCTCGGGGTGGCCGCCCGGGCAGCACAGGTGCAGGATCCTCACAGGGGTCTCAGGGGTCTCGGGGTCCAGGTGGTAGCTACAGCAGTCACACTGGCTTTGCAGGCAGGGTTCCTGGGCGAGAGGGGGTGGCTGAGCTGGGGAGGGTCAAACGGAGTTGGCCCAAACCACCTTCCTGCTGCCCTTAGCCTGTCCCCACGGCTGGGGCAGAGGGAGGGCCAGATCCCAATGCTCCTTGAAAGCAGGAGGCCGGTCTGGAGGAGGCGTGTCTCACAACCAAGCCCCCATCCGTCAGAAGGACCAACAACCTGCCTTTATTGTGCTTATCACAGCATCTTGACAGAAGGTGGGAAAGATACAGTCTCTATCCTGAAGGGCTTATGATCTAGTTAGACAAAAGTAGTCAATGAAGCTACAACTAAGCCCTGGACTGCACCTTTCTGATCCTAAATGCAAGGTGAGTTCTCACCCCAAAGTAGAGAAAAAACCACAGACGTCTCTTATTCTGTTAGTGTACATCTTTGTTTAATTTGTGTACCTGTATTTATAATTTTATTTTGAAAATAGGTAATGCATTCATATAACACAAAGTTCAAAAAGTACAAAAAGTTATAAAATGAAAAAAAATCTCTCTCCAATTCCTATCCCACTATCACTCAGTTTTCCTTCCTGGAAAAAGTTTGTGGACTATTCTCTTTACCTTTCCTCACTCTAAGTTTAAAAAATTCCAAAAGTGATATGGGAACAGATTTGGCAGGAGGTACAAGGAGCATCCAGGGGAGCAGTAGAGTGTTGGGGGCAGCATCCTTGGAGACCAGGTAGGAAAGCACTGGTGGCTTCCAGGAGTAGATAGCCCTGGTGGGCCAGGCAGGGCCTGGAGCCAAGGTTCCTTCTGGAACCCTGGGCAGAGTTGAAGAGGGGACCTGGCAGGCAGAGCTCCAGCCAGGTTCTGGAGGCACAGAGATAAGGGAGGCAGGGTGGGCACCAGATCCCGTAAGAGCTCCGAACCATGGGCAGGGCTAGGGCTTCTCGGTCCAGAGAACAAAAGCAGAGCAGTGACAGGGCAGAGCTCACAGTAGCAGCACGAGACTCAGAGTCAGCCTCCTGGCACAGGCTTATAAACTCTGCCGGGAAACGTCTGGGACCAACCTATCCCTTAGAGTTTTCATTTGTACGATGGGTCCTGATTTTAGTCTAAACTTAGCTCCTCAGTACCTTTCTTTGCTGGTGCCCTGGTTTGTTTGGCTCAAAGGGCACAGTGGGGCAGAGGGGCATGCAACAGGATTTGGGTCCCGGCCACAGTGGGGAGAAGCAGGAGAAGACCTCCCTGTCAGAGGCGGGCAGTGGCTCACAGCAAGGCTCCAGAGCCCAAACCCAACAGAGCCCAAACTCACTGGACCAACCAGCAATCTAGGCCACCACCTTGGGGAAACTCACTGGCAGCCCTTACCATCTAGACCCTCAACTGTGAGCTCTGTGAGGATCTGCTGCGTCCTCTTGTGCCCTCTGGGTTTTGCCCAGGTCCTAGGCTCACAGCAGATGCTGGCTGCTCTGCCTGCCCTGGGCCTGACAGCAGGCCCCTTGCTTACCTCAGGGATGATGTCGGTGCTGGATGGGCAGTGCCCGCTGCAGTAGCTCACTTCTACCTGGTCCAGGTAGCAGAGGCCCTTGGTAAGGTTGCGAAGCTCTGTGAGGTGCTGGCAGGAGGCTGAATGCTCCTCTGTGGGGGAGCAGGGCAGGTACAGATAAGTGTGGGGAGGTAGAGGGAGTACAGAGAGAGAAGGCAGTGGCTGAGGGGACTGTGTTGGGGGGGGTTTGTGGGGAGCATGTGCATCGGGGTGCGGGCTGACCAGGCACTAAGGTATAGGCCGGGGTGAGCAGGCTTGAAGAAGGAGGGCAGAGGCTAGGCTGCAAAGACTCCTGGGATGGGCATGAGGGCAGTTTGGGAGAAGGGCCTAGACTCTTGGGAGAGGCAAGGCGGGAGGCGCCCCAGGTCACCCTCTGTACCCAGAGTCTCCTGGCGGCAAGTGGGGCAGCAGCTCCCTGGCTCCTGCACCTTCACCTCACCCTGCGGAGGGAGCAGGCCCCGACCCACTCAGGAGGATGGCCCCACCTCCCTGTGCCCAGGCACTGCCTGCCCAGAGGCCATGAGGCCAGCCTCTGAGGAGGGAGCAGCAAAGGAGCCTGGGAGCCCCCATGAGAGGGTAGCAGGACTGGGGGTGGGTACCTGAGCACAGGTGAGGAGGGGGCAGCAGTGGGCGCAGACACTCCTCCCACTGAGGCAGCGGCAACTCTCACAGACCTGACACTGGGATCCAGGCTGGGGGTGGGGATGGGTGGGGGAGAGACACTCCTCTCGATCCTTGTAGACTTACAAGGATCCCTGTAGACCTTCCTGTAACAATGCCCTGATCCCCGAGCCCAGCCTGGGAACTCCCAGCCAGGGCCTCGGACTAGGACCAGAGCTGGGTTAAAGAGTTTCAGGAGGGGAGGGGGACTGCTGGGGCTGGAGCCCGGGCGTCCAATCCAGCGTAAAGGCCGAGTCCTGGCCCCTGCCCGGAGCCCCAGCCCCAGAGCAGGGGGCAGGAGGAGCCAGTGGAGTCCCAGAAACCAGCTCACTGGATAGGGGGGCTGAGGTTAGGAAGGGGTGGGTTGCAGTGGGGGGAGGAGTCTCACCGGGTGGGGCCGCCCACCGTGCCAGCATTCGCAGAGGTCCGGGGGCACACAGGGGCCTGCCTGGCTGCGGAAGTGGCCGCTCTGGCACACGCAGCTGGGGGCGCGCCCCGCACTGCAGTTGCTCTGAGGTGCCTCTGGGGTGTTTATCTCCCGGCAGGTCTGCTCACAAGGTCTCAGCTCCCCAGGGTCCTCTGGCTGCCACATTTCCCCTGGGGAGCACTCTGCAAGGAAAGACCACCAACGTCAGTGTCCTCTCCTCCCCACGTGCTGCCTCCACCCTCGGACCCCGCCTCTCCACGCATACCCACCCTCTCAAATACTGCCTGGGCGCAGGCCTCACCTCCTCCAGGAAGCCTCCCCTGACCCATCCTGCCTTCTCTGTGCTCTCTCTTTCTAGCTCCTATTTCACATCCTGTCTGTATTTGCTTGCCCGCGAGATGGCTACTGTCTTCTGTCTCTAGCGGTTCTGGGTGGTTCTGGGTGGTGAGCCATGCCACCTAGCTCTGAAATCCACACAAAGCCCAGTGTGGCAGAGCGGGGCACATAGTGGGCCCCTAGCAAAGGTCTGGGGAGCTTCCTCAGATGGAGGCAGCACTGCACAGGACAAATGTTGCCAGCCTAGGGACTGGCAAGCAGGGCTCCGAGCCTCAGCACACCCCTCTGGACCTTAGTTTCCTCATCTGCAGGGGAAGAAACTTCTTCTTCCTGTTATCCCTCAGAACCTCTGCCCAGGATGCAGACAATACACCTGAAAAATGTCCCTCACAGTGCGGATGGACGACACAGAGTCCAGGGCACACTTGACAGTGAGTGACAGGTCTCATTAAGGAGAAATCAATGTGGAAAGAGGACCGTGGAAGGGGCTTCCTGTAAGAGGTAGCCTTGGACTTGGCTGTGGGCTAGACCTTGAGCAGGGCCCTACCCTCTCTTCAGGGCCAGCCCCAACCTCGGCTTTGGGAGAGGAGGAGCTGCAGGGGCATGGACAGCCCATGTCTCACCCTGACTGGCAGGGAGGGAGCAGTTGAAGGCTCCATCTTGGCAGACACTGGGAAGACAGAAACACGTGTTCAGATGCTTGCCACCTCTTCTTCCCCATCCCCTCCGCTCCCCACCCCCGTGCTTGTCAATTCTCCCTCCACCCCACTCCCCACCCCCTGGCCCCAGTACCCTCACCAGCGGGTACAGTTCCAGATGAGCACAGTCTCTGGAGGCAGCTCCTGGGCCTGCTCTTCCAAGGTCAGGATGAGGCCCCAGGGCAGAGAGATCTGGGTGCAGGGGCACTCGGCGGGGGGCACGCATATCCCATTGTACAGCAGCTAAGGCAGAGCAGGCTCCAGTTATGGGACCACTGCCTCTTTCCTTTCCGGACCTGCTCCCCTGGCCTGTCAAGGTCTCTTCCTACCTGCTGCTTCCCCCAAGGCAGGCAGCCAGGTCAAGGCAGCCCCAGACCTACCTGCCCTCCAGGGCAGCCACAGCCAAGCTGGCAGGGCTCCTGCACACAGAGGGTGCCAGGCTGCAGATGAGAACAGAGGCGTGGGCACAGGCCAAGACCTCCTGTCCAGGTTGGCAGTCTTGGGGGAACACACAGACAGAAGGCAGCATGATGGATCAAGATGGAGGTGGAAAAAAAAAAAAAGATGGAGGTGGAAGGGACCTGGCATCCTCTGGAGTCCCAGGGAAAGGTTGTCTGAGGATACTTCTCTCCCACAACCTCCGCCTCCACAGCTGGCACTGTAGTCTTCCCCTCAGCCCTCTTGCCCATGGGTACTTCATGGGAATCCTGGTAAAAGCCAGCTGGGACAGAAGCCTGGGCTCAGCAGCAACGAAGGACAGTCAGGGGCCTGCCTCCCGGGGGTACTCACCAGGGCAGGGCTGTGGATTGCATTCCTGCCATTGCTCTTTGTCCTGGACCTGGCATAGTGCCCCCTGGAGACCCTCCTTGCAGCTCCGATGCCACTCCATGGTGCCTCTGCCACAGGGCGCTGAGCAACTGCTCCAGGCTGACTAAAGTCCAAGGACTGGGCACTCATGGGGTGGGCATGCCAGGGACCCGTTGACACAGGTGCTGTGAACAGGGGTGCGGAGAAATAGCGCAACCCCCAGAGTCACCGTGAACAGAACCCTGGCTCCCCAGCAATGCCCTCCAAGCCCTGATTTTTCCCAAACCTCCCAGCCCAAAGTCCCCATGTCTCCCGCTGGGCAGCCATACCAGTTTTTGCAGTCCAGCTGCAGCACCTCGGCTGGGGCCAGCTCCCATGAGGCATTGTGGCTGGGGAGGCCACAGCGGCAAGAAGAGATGGGCACGCAGCGCCCGTCCTGTAGCAGTTGGCCAGGGGGACAGCGGCAGCCTGGCCGGGGGCGGGGGCGGTGCATAAACTAGATCCAGTGCTGGGACAGGATTCCCCCCAGCAATCTGATTAAGTCCAAGGGCTCAGGCTGGAACTGGAGGCCCCATCACCTGGTGTCCACAATATCCCCCACTGCCCATCTTCAGGAAAGGCCCACTCCAGCCAGCCCTGTGGGTGGGCTCTACCCCATGAGCCCTTGAGACTGCCTGGACTGTTTTCCTCTTTCCAGTGTCCTCATGGATACAGACTGTCTTGACAATGGCTCACTATATGCAGGACCTGGGGTCAGTTACTGAAAGTGATCTGGGGACCCACTCTCCTGCCCCATAGTTCACTATCCAGCAGTCATCCCTCCTCTTCCCCCTGAGATGACACACTTTCTGGAAGCAGGGGGAAGGCAAGCATAGGGCAGCAAAAGAGGCCCAGGCTCTTTAGGGCCTGGTCCTAGAGCCCCTGCATTCCCAGGCCAGGCTGAGGGGCTGTCCCAGCCCACCAGGGCGGCAGGGTCCTTGCAGACACTGCATGCGGTCTCAGAGGTCAGCACAGCTTCGAGGACACTGGCTGGCACAGTCAAGGTTAGGCACAGTCTGCCGGGCCTCACAGCTCTCCCCTGGGGACCAGAAGATAGGAGTCCGTGTTGGGGACACTTTTGGGACCGCATGACAACACCTTCCCTTTCACCACATGCCTCCAGGGCCAGAGACAACACCTTCTGTCCCCTCCTCAGGGTGTTGGGTTACCTGGGCAAGGCCCCGTGTTGCAGCTCTCAGTCTGGGCCCATGGCCCCTGGCAGCTTCCTCTAGGAGTGCTCCCCACCTCTCTCCAGCACAGCCAGAATCCCCCACTGCAGGGCACCTGGCATGGGCTCCAGGGGCCCCAAGGACCCCACTGGCATAAGTCTGGGGAAGATAAAATGGAAGTCAGTCCCCAGGGATCACCTCCTTTCCTGTCTCCCGCTCCCACTCCAAGGCCTCCCCTGATTCACTGCAAACACTCTGGAGACAGCAGGCCCCAAGGCCACCCTGGGCTCCTTGCTTCCTCTTTCTGTCTGCTGCTCCTTCCTGCTGCTGTCCCACCCTCAGGCTCAAACCCAGCAAGCCCTGTAGGCAAGCAGGACATCAGATAATTTCCTGGTAATCAGGTCATCTTTCCTGGCCCAGCCGTATCTGGCCAAGCCCCTCTCCTTCCCCTGTTCCCTCTGTCTCCCACCCCCATTACCATGGCAGGCATGAGGGTCGGGGCAGAGGCGTTGCTGGCTGAGGGCTGCAGTGCAGAGGTGAGTGTCCCCGGCCCAGGGCCTCCCCATCTCAAGGTCCAGACAGTGGCGGTGGCAGTACTGCTCTGAAACCAGCAGCGGAACCAAGGTGGGATAGCGGTGGGCTGGGTCCTGCGGCCAGTGCCCCTGTAGGTCAGTCTTCGAGGCAGGGGCCTGGGCGCTGGGGGACAGGCAGGGCCCACAGGGTGACCACTTGGACCAGCCACTCAGAGGTAGGCGCCCTGGGAAGGGCAGTGTAAGGGGAGCCTGCTCAGTGACCCTCCCAAGGCCCAAAGATCCCCAGTGGTAAGGAAATGCAGTGCACGAGCCAGACAAGGGAAAGGCTGTAGGAATTGTGGGCAGGCCATGGGAGGGTGACCCACTGTCCCTGTTTGTCTAGGACTGGCTTGGATTTAGCACTGAAAGTTCTGCATCCCAGAAGTCCTCAGTCCCAGGCAAATGGGCCAGCTGGCCTCACTAGGCCAGGATTACCTTGGCAGCCTCGGCTGGTGCACTGCAGCTCCCCAAGCCGGCATTCACTGCGGAAGAGCGAGGCTGGGGGTGGGCTTGGGGGGCAGGACCCAGCCCAGAGCAGTGCAGGGGTAGGCTCATGTTGGGGATGCCTGAGCTTTGGGCTCACTAGAGCAGGATGAGGGAGTTGCAAGGTCAAGAGTCTTAGGGCCCTCTGGGTGCTGGGGCTGGGCCTGAGGGGCCTGGCTTGGCCTTCTCTGCCCCTGGCTGCTCTCCCCATGCTGGCACCCCTTTCTCCCCTCCCCAACTGTCTTAGTCAGCCAAAGGGGTGCTAATGTAAAATACCAAAAATGGGTTGGTCTTTATAAAGGGTATTTATTTGGGGTAGAAGTCCACAGATACCAGGCCATAAAGTGTTAAGTTTCTTCTCTCACCACAGTCCATTGCCACGTGTTAGAGCAAGACAGCTGCCAGCGTTTGCCAGGGTTCAGGCTTCTGGGGTTCCTCTCTTCCCGGGGCTCCATTTCTCTTGGCTTAGTTCTTGTTTCCTCCACAAGGTCAGCTGTAGACGATCAGGCAAACAGCTTGCTTCTCTTCTCCTGGGGCCTTCTTTCTAACATCAAAACTGCTTCTCAAAAGACTGCTTCAACTCTCTGTTCTTTGCCTTGCCTTTTATATTCAATTCCCCACCCATTAAGGGGTGGGGCTCAACGCCCTATTCATAACCTAATCATGCCCAGATTAACAGATCAGTTTACAAGCATGATTTAATTATATTTTTGGAATTCATAATTACATCAAAATGGCCAACTGTTACACCACCCCACTCCTGAGCGATCCGTCTCCAGCCCCTTGGTGCTACCGCCCTCTTCCCTATCACTCACCACTCCTTACAGCCCAGCTGCAGATGTTCCCCAGGGGCCAGAGCCACCCCTGCTCCCCTGCCCAGGGTGTGCAGGCAGTTACACTGCCCCGGGGGAACGCAGTCCCCAGCCTGCTCCAGCAGTCCCTGTGTGGAGGAAGAGACAGGGATGGAGCTGCATCTGGGTCTCTGAAGTCCAGAGCAGGTGCACAGGTGTCACCTGAAGCCTGTGGGTGGGTGAATGCATCTGTTGGGAGGCACCAAGTATGAGGGGTTTGGAGGCAAGGGTGTCATGGGGGGTGGGGGCAGAAGGCTCAAGCTTCACCCACCTGATGTGGGAGCATGGACAGAGGATTCTCCTTCTTCTACCCTGCCCCCCCTCAACTGGGGACAGTAGCAGCCAGGCTGGCAGGGAGGCAGGTCCTGGCAGAGCTGACGGTGCAGGTGTGTGGCACAGAGCCCAGCACAGGGTGAACTGCAGGCCTGGAACTCAAAGGGAGGTGAGCAGCTATCCCCTGCGGGGGTGGGGCGCAGGTGGGAGAAGGCAGGTAAGCCGGTGGGCGCCTGAACATACTCTCCTCCTTCCTACCTCCACCAATCCCAGATGGTCCCACTTGCACCCAGTAAGAGTGCAAGCCCACTGCTGCCCATAAGGAGGAGGTGGGACTGGCCCATGGCTGCATCTAAGGACACAGAAGAGTGTCACCCCCTCCAGCACCCACCCAACCCCTGTTGCCTCCAGGGAAGGAGAGTTTGGGCTTTGGAGACCCAAGTCAGAATTGGCAGATGGGAGACAGAGGGACAGAGGTGGGAGGCCAGCTACAATGGGAGATGAGCAGGATACACTGTCCTTAGAATCAGCTACAAATGGGACAAAGCTATAGCTGGCCTGGAAGCTACAAGGTGGGAAAAATCAGCGACAGAGGTATTTTGGGGGGAGAGAAGCGTGACGAGGGAGTAGCTGAGGAGTGGAGCAGGGGGAGTAACTGGGCCACCCAGGGCAGAGGTCAGTGCAAGCAGCTCTGGTGGGCAGTGGAGGTCTGCTCCGAGGGCAGCTGGGAGTCCTGGCTCTTGGCATCTCACCAGAGCAGTTGCAGTCGAGGCAAGGCCGGAAGTGGCCGTCCAGACATGTGCAGGGAGTGCCGTCACTGCCCCCTCTGGGGGCTGGGCTCTGGTGTCGGTATCGCTGCTGGACCAGCACCTGGCACGAGCACCTTGTCCAGCTGCTCCAGCTGCTCTAGACGCACTCCTCTGGGGAGAGGTGGAGCCGGGGGACGGCAGCCAGGGCCCTTCTCTGGACTCCCCCAGCTCATCCTACCTGCCCTCCCCTCTGCTCCCAGCTTCTGGGCCTTTGCCCAGCCCTAACCAACACCCTGCACAGGGAAAGGGCAAGAGGGGACCTAACTGGCTGGATTCCCTTCCTCACTCAACAATGAGGTCTCTAAACAGCTGAAAGTCTGTAAAACAGAGATAGTTGGAAGAGGAAAGAAAGGAATAAACCAAGAAAGGAATATATTCTGGGGGGTTGGGAAAACATAAATTATTCCCTGAATTTTCTCAGGGTGAGAAAATGGGGGGAGAGGGGCTGTACTTCCTGTGCACACTCACCCTGGCAGGGCCCAGGGTAGCAGGCCTAGGTGTCCAGGTGGAAAAAGGTACCACTGCAGCTGGGGTCTGGCCTGAGTGGCAGGCAGGGGCAGGACCCAGAGCGGGAGGCCAGCCCTGGGCCACAGCTGCGGGAGCAGGGCCCCCATGGCCCCCAGGAGCAGGCCTCCAGTAGCCCCAGGCAGGGTTACTGCCCGCAGGGCTGAGTCTGGGTGACGGGGCCCAGGCAGGGCGGGCCCCCGCCGTGAAGGGCAGGGGCCACACAGGCCCAAGCGCAGACCTGGCTTCTACCTCCACAGGAGACAGGGCACTCGGGCCAGGGGGACCATGGCGCCCAGGCCCCGGGCCCTGCAGGAGGGCGGAGAGGGGCTGAGGTCAGAGAGATCAAAGGGAGCTGAGGCCCAGGGATGGGGGTTGGGACCTTCATGGTATAGGGATGGCAATAGGATGGGAAGGAAACGTGGGGCACAGAGCCAATGACAGGCAAGGCCTGAGGTCAGGTGGGTGGGCTGGGGCGGGGGTCGGGCTGAAATCTCAGACCTGCACACTCGGTGTCCTGGCACATCACGCCCTCCGGGGTACAGGAGCTGAGGGGTGAAGGCTCAGGCTCAGGCACACTGCTGGAGTCTCCCCACCTTACTGACCCAAGACAGTAGCCCCTGCCCCTGCACTCACCACTGCTGCCACTCTCCCTGCAGCCAGCTGTCCCCCAGGGAGTGGAGGCGGGCACCATGCGGGCACAGGGGTAGGCATGGGGGCTGCCCAGGGCAGGGTTGGCTCTGCGACTGTTCCTCCCGATACTTGGGGGCCCTTGAGCCTGACATGGAGGATCTGGGTGGGGTCAGGGGCGAAGAAGGTGTGAGACAGCCCAGTGGGAAAACACCAGGGTGGACAAAGAGGGTGGCTAAGGAAAGACAATCAGGGACAAAGGCTGGGGCCAGAGCCTGGGTTGGTGCAGAGTCACTCTGTCAGACGGGGAGAGGTGACCTAGTCCAGGCAGAGGGAGATCCTGGGTGGGCTCTAGCCCAGCCTCGTATCAGAAGCGGCTCTGCTGCCCTCCAGGCCCACAGGAGCGGCTGCAAGGACTCCAGGCTGACCGACGGCTCCAGGCGCAGTGGGCGGGAGGCGGGCAGGGCTGAGCTGTGCAGGAGAGCTGCCCCTCCCGGCACGTGCAGTTGTTGCAGGCCAGCTGGTGCCGGCTCCCTGGGGCCCAGCCACGGCCCTGGGCATCTGTGCACTCACATTGCCTGATTGGCACACAGCTGCCATCCTGCTCCAGGGACCCTGTGGGGAGAGCAGTGTCCTGGGGAGGTGGTCCTTGAGAGCTGGTGCTGGCACCCTGCTCCCCCCCTTCCCACTGAGCCTCCCCAACATGCCTGTGGGACTGGGGCATCTCCAGTGGGGCAGCACAGCTTATCCCCCCTGCCCCCCACTGCACACCACCCCTACCCTCGGAGCAGCGGCAGCCCTGCTGGCAGGCCTGGTTGTCCTGATACACGATTCCTTTCTGGAGGTCTGTGCAGCGGCGCGGGCAGCGGTTGGCACAGGCTACCACCTCCATGCCGGCCGGGCAGCCCTCCTCTGAGCGGGTGGGGAGGACCACAGTCAAGGGGGACCTGAGCCTCAGGGCTCAAGCCTCCCTCTTCCTCCGCATCAGCATCCACCCTGACATCTGTGAAGCTCCAGGGCCCGTCCTCTTGCCCATATAGCTGCCCATGGAAACATGGGATACTTGGTGGGACCTGGGATTGGGACAGTCTAAGTAGACAACATGTCTCTCTCTCTCTTAGCCTGAGAGTTCCCAGCACCTAGCCTGGCACCCAATATGTGTTTGTTGAACTGGAGTGAATTTGAGCATCTAAAGAGCCAGTGCTGTCACCTATGTGCCTCCTTGTATTGATTAAGAAGGAGAGAGTGCACAGCCTGGATGGGGGGTTCCTAACAGAGGTGTTGGGGGCCGTAGCAGCGACTTCCCCAGAGTAACCAAGGTCCATGGGGTTGGGTGAGTTCAGACAGACCACCAGAGATGGGGCTGAAGGTTGGGGGCGACGGGCGGGGGCTCAGCTGTAGCCCATCTAGCTCAGTCCACATCCTGTAGCCACCAGGAACACTCTTAACTGAGACCCGCGTGACCACATTACTCTCAGAGCCTCAGACAGTCCTGACAGGGCTGCATGGTTCTTTAGGAACTGGAGAGTGGAGGCAGCTGAGAGAAGGAGTTCTATTCCAGCGTCTTGCAGGGAAGAAACTTGGGTCAGAAGCCCAGGAGTGGGGACAGGCAGTGGGGTGGCTTCCGGCAGCGACTCTCTGGGCCCACAGCACAGATGACAGACATGCCACGGGTATCCTTGCCCAGTGCTGGATCCACCCAGGGGGTCCCCGTGATCTATCCACATCCCATAGGGTTGCAAGGATGGAGTTGGATGTGGAAGTGGCAAGATCCCTGCAACGTGCAGAGCCCAGAAGGGACATGGTTTGTCACCACTATCATACTGCTAGGCATGGGATTGCAGAGCCGCACGTGGTGCCTCTCCCCAGCACAGGAGGCACCCTCGTTCTTGGGTGGGGGGCTAGAGCAGCTGCGGCTCCTCAGGGATCGGCCCCCACCACAGCTGCGGTCACACCAGGACCAGGGGCTCCAGCAGGACCAGCCTCCAGGCACTGTGTGGTAAAGAGATGGGCACGTGAGGGGTTGGTGCAGACAGAGCAGACCCCACATACCCTCCTAGCCTGGGGCAGGGTCCCGCACTAGAGATGGACATGCCTGAAGGGCTGCTGGGAGGCAGGCTGGGATGCCTGGGAGAGGGCACTGGCGCCAGGTGTTTCTCACCAGGAGGAATTTGGCCTGGGTACGCCCGGCCCTCACTGGCATCTCACCTGGGCAAGCTTGCAGGTTACAGAAGCAGAGCTCCTGGTAAGCAATAAGGATGTCGGGGCACCAGTGCCCACCAGGTCCTGGGGGGCGATATGCCCGCAGGTGGCGCTGCTGGCCTACCCCGCAGCTGCGGGAGTAAGGTTCCCATGGGGCCCAGGCAGTCCAGGAGCAGTTGCCAGCATGCAGGCAGGGCCGGGGCACAGGGGCACAAGGGCGTGGAACCTTCCCCTACCTTGGCTCCAGGCATTCCCCCTCTGCTGGGAGCCAGCTACAACCCTCATCCAGATCTCTGGGTTCCAGTTATGCATGTGACACTGGCTGATTATGTGGCTTTCGTAACTGGGCCTCAGTTTCCCCTTTTTTTCTTCAGGGGACAGTAATCCCAGACTCACAGGATTGCTGAGGGGTTTGGATGGGAACTTGTGGGAGAATGAGGACCAAGGGATTTGCGGGAAGCTGGCAGGACTTCCCGACAGCTGTTGGCATTGGCAGAGGGCTAAGGGACAGAGTCAACTACAGCTTCGTGATGAGACATCAAAGTTGGAAATCAATAATTACTTAGGGGTCTTCCATGCTAGGGGTTTAGGGGTTGGACACTGTGGTCAGGGGTTAGAATGAGTTGTCTGAGGTCAGCTGTATAGGTTGGAGGTGGATGGTCAGGGCTCAGACTTGGGTCAGGGTCAGAGGTCAAGGCTAGAAGGAGCACCTGTGCAGGAGGGCAGGTTGCAGGGCTGCGTCTGTATGGTGTTGCCACTGGTGCAGTTAGCCAGGCAGAGAGGGTGCAGCTGCGCCAAGCAGGGTGAGAGGGCTCTGTGCAGCTGCGGGAGCAGGGGGACCAGGGGGACCACAGGCCCCAGCTGCCTGCAGGGGAGGAGAAAGGAGGGACGTTCTGCTGATGGGTCAGGGGGCAGGACTGGGGGAGCGGGGGAAGGAGGTCCTAGGCTTGCTCTTCCCAAAGGGAAGTTATGTGGGAGAGGTGCAGGAGGTTGGCCAGGGCCAGGATGATGGAGGCTGGGCAGGGCCCTGGGAACTCAGGAGTACCTGGAAGGCCTGTCACCGGCTTCTCCGTGGACCCGCCAGCCCCTGTGCAAAGGAAAACCCTGCTCAGCAATGTCTCCAAGCCTGCAGTGCATCAAGACCAAGCCTGATGGCCCGAGTTCCAGGCCCGTTGCTCTCTGGTCCCACCCTGCCCTCGGCCTGCTCCCTCCAGCCCTCCAGGCCCCAAGCACAGCACTTTCCAATAGCAGCAAGGTCTTTGCTTAGGCGTGTTCTGCCACCTGGTGCTCCTTTCCCTCCAAATGAGTGTCAAAGCCCTATCCACCCCTCAAGGCTGCCTCAGGTTCTGCCTCCTCCACGAAGCCCTGGGAGAGCTGTCCCTCCAGGAGAAGTCCCTCCCTCCCTCCCTGATGTTCCGGAGCACTGCCAGGGCACCTCCCACAGGGCTCACCACATGCTGAGCTCCCTGGCTGAGGACCCTGGCTCCGAGGCCAGGGTCCTCACCCCCACCCCCCTCTCCCAACACACAGTATGACGCATTTGGCAAGAGCTCCAGAAATGTTGGCTGAGTGTACTTGGCTAGAAGAGACACAGAGCCAGAGGGTATGAGGAAGAAAGACCCAGAGACAGCAGCAGAGATGGGCAGAGACAGAAAAGGACAAAGCGAGGGACCGGTTGGGATTGGCCAGCCAGATGCCTGCTCTGCCCCGTCCCTAGTCCTGCCCCCGCCCTCCCCCTCCCTGCTTCCCTCACCAGGGCAATCTGGGCTGGGGCAGTACTCGAGGTCCTGGCGGGGCCCGAGGCAGCCCCGGTCACCACGAGTGGGCATGGGGCGCACACACTGACGGCTGCGGGTGCGGGTGCCCAGGCCACCACAGGAGCGGGAGCACGGACCCCACGTGCTCCAAGAACTGAAGCCACCTGCCACCGAACAGTTCTCCACAGAGCAAGACAGCGTCCCGTGGGCACAGGAGCTGGGGTATGGGCGTGTGTGGTGAGGGGCACGCAAGACCCCAGGAGAAGGGATCCCAAAGAGCAAGGGGACCCAGCCAGGGTTAGCCCAGGTCAGGCAGGGGGGAGAAAGCAGACCAAGGTTTCCCCCACTACAGCCCCTTTCCCAGTGCTGTCACCCTCGAACCCCCTCCCTCAACCCCCAGTCCCCCCCACCCTTCTCTGCTCAGCCCCCCATCCTCATTGTTCCCCTCACCAATTGCTGCAACCTGTGTAAAGGGTCTTCCCCGAGTCCAGCTCATCTCCAGGCCCAAGAGGTTGACCCCCCCTCTCCCAAAATGGCTGGACGAGCCCCAGGATTGGGGCCAGGGGCACCCAGTTCCTGCAGCAGTGCCACTGTTAGCACGCAGGGGCACTCCTGGGCAGGCGGGAGCAGAAAGGAAAGTGCCGCTAGCATTGGCGGGGTCCAGCCCCCCGCCCCACACGTGGTGCCAGCCCTCTGTGCTTAGGCTCGGGATGTGGGGGTGGGGAGAATGAACTGGAAGGGAGAAGAAAATGGGAGGACCCGGAGAAAAAGCTTTCAGAGAGCAAGCATGACTGTTCACCTGGGCCAGGCATCTGAACACGAGAGCTATGCCACCCTTGGGCTGGCCTGTGGCCATTCAGCTTTCCTGCACGCACTGCTTAGCTAGGACAGTCAGGAGTCGAGAGTCCATTATGGGAACAGGAATTTGGTGGGATGGGGGGCATGGTGGGTAGAAAGAGCGCTTAGCCTAGGCCCGAAAGGCTTGGGTGTAGTCCAACTCTGCCACTAAGTCTCTGCAAACTCGGTGTCTCTCTGGGGCTCAGAACATCACCTCTAAGTGGTGTTTACACTAAGACAAGGAGGTGAGACTAGATGGCGGCTCAGGTCCCTTCCAGTCATGCCACTCTGGAACTCCAGCTGGGGAAACCAGCTTTCCAATGAGGAAAGGAATCCTGTGTGCCTGTCGGGCTGGACCGGGCAGGCATGGCATCTGCCAGCCTTCTGGACCCCACAGCTGGGAGACAGAGGAGTCTGGGGCCAGGTTGAGCAAAGGTGAGGAGACATGTTCCCCACGCGGGCATGAAAGGAAAAGAGGGGCAGTGAAGAGCCACAGAGCACCAGGACAAAGGACCTGATTCAGCATCGTGGCCTAAATCAAGTGGGGGCGCCACGGGAGCAGGCAGGAATCCACGCTTCTCTGCTGGGGGAGAACTCTGCATCAGGAAGGCAGGGACCACCTAGGGCCAGCAGCCAGGCAGGCCCACATCACTACCCCTTGACCGGGGAGGTGTCAGAGCCCTAGCATGGGCGTCCAAGCCAGGGTTTGGCGCCTGGAGATGCACGGGTGATAAGCAGCGGCCTAAGAAGCGGTCATGGGTGGCCGGTGCTCCCTCCTCTCTGGGAGCCAGGACAGCCTTCTCATAGGCGCCCACCTTGGAGCTCTCACTCTGCCTCCCCCATCTGTGCTGGCAGCAAAGGCCCCAGAAAGCCTCGCCAGCCTATCTGCTTATTTAGGGCCAAGTGAGAAAGGGGTGAACTGTCAAGGGGCAGTGAAGGCCTGCCAGGGAAGTGGAGTGATCTCTGTCCTGGGGTCCTTTCTGGCATGGGACCTGGGGAGGGGAGGGAAGAGCCCTGGGTTCCTAGGGGCAGAGGCAGCTCTGACCTAGACGCAGGCCAAGTGATGCTGGAAGGTGCCCTTGGGGCAGTGGCACCCCTCCTTGCAGTTGGAGAAGCAGCCCACCTGTTGGGTGAGGTGGGCACAAGAGAAGGGGCACCCCTCGCCAGGCCAGCACTTCCGGTACAGATGCCCAGCCGGGAAGCTTGCCTCTGTAGGCAATACCTGCATCAGGAGCCGACTCCATGCCCCCGCCACCCTCATTGCCTCCTTCTGTGTGTCCCTCAGCCCCACCCCTGGCCGCTTCCCCCATCACAGGTCACTGGCTGCATATAGGGGTGGGAGGGAGAACTCAAAAGGCCCCTTGGAATCAGGAGTCAAAGTCCAGGATGGAAATGAAACCTAAGACCAGAGTCAAAGGGCAAGCCGGGGCTGGGTGCTCGCCTTTGCAAACCTGGGTGTGGCATGTATGGATTTGGCGGGCAGGCCCCAGGCAGGGGGGACAGGCACAGCGCCTGGAATGCAACTGCTCCCCTCCCCCACATGGAACACTACAGTCTTCCCAGGGGCCCCATGGGCCCCACAGTCCAGGGCCGGGGCAGCTGGGCACCTCCTGGCACTGCAGGATGCCGGCCACACAGGTGCTGGGGGCAAGGGAGTGGGTGTCAGAAGACATGTGCCCTGGCAGCATCACTGCGGGCCCAGTGGGCTCTCCCACCCAAGGGCCCCTCTTGGCTCACCAGTTGTCACAGGGCCCAGTCACCACCTCTCCAGGTTCCAGGCTCTCCCAGGAGCTGAGCCCAGACCCTGATGACTGGCTCTGGTTGTCAGGGATTCCTGAGGGGCACAGGTGTGGGGTGGGCACTCCAGACAGCCTGGCCACATCCCCACCAGCCCCTCCTCCCCATTGTGCCCCTTCATCCTGGACATGGGAGCTGGAGGCCTCCAACCTGGACCAGCCTGTGGGATGTGGGGTAGACATGGGCCAGGTGGGCTCCCCAGGCAGTGGGGCAGGGGTCCCTGGGCAGGGAAGGTACTGGAGTGCTGATGGGGCGAGGGGGGTGAGGGGCTGACCCATGGCTCCAGGCTGGAATTGGCAGCGGCAGTGGGCTGGGGATACACAATGCCCGTCCTGGGACAGCTGGCCGGGGAGACACCCACAGCTGAGCTGGCAGCTCATGGGGCCCGGCTGGCACATGCTTCCAGGAGAGAGTTCCAGGCAGGAGCGGGGGCAGGACTTCCCGCAGAGGAGCAGCTCTTGCTGCCTCCCCCCGACAGTCTACGGCAGGAGAGAAACAGAGTGGGGGAGGTGAAAGGAGGCTCATCTGAGGCTGCCTCCGGATTCCCCGCACGAAGATGGCAGCCCTTCCTGCCATGCCCACTGGCTTCCCGGACGTGCTACCTTGCCTCAGGTCCATGGACTGAGTGAAGGGCTGCCCCTCAGAGAGAGTGGGAGGCATGTTTATATATGGGAGTTGGAGGTCGAAGGTCAGAGTCAGCGTCTCCCTAGATTTCCAAGGGTCCCTCCCTGACCTCTGCCTAAAGCCCTCACCTGTGCATCGCGTGGAGCTGTCCTGGCAGGGGCAACTCTGCCTGTGAACCCCAGGGCAGGGCCTGCCTCCCTCAGGGGTGGGGGGCCAGCTACAAGTCCGGCTCCGATGGGATTGCCCTAGGCAGGCACTACAGGCAGACCACGGTCCCCATGGGCTCCAGGCTCCGTCCGCTGTGGCAGGAAGACAGAAGTATCTGTTAGGAGGGCCACGAAGTGCCAGGCCACCAGGGGCCAGAGCAGATGTTTGGGGCCTCAGGGGGACATCACACCTGGGCAGGTCTCTCTCTGGTGCTGGGTCCCTGCCTGCCCTGTCTCCCCGGAGCAGGGGGCGCCCCCATGCTGAGGGGAGGGGCAGGCGCAGGCCCTGGAGCAGGCCCTCCTCTGGCTCCTGCAGGGCTGCGAGCACGCTGTCCACTCGGACCATGGGCACCAGCCTCCAGGCACTGTGAAGGGAGAACAGGGGAAAGTGAACACACCCAGTCTCCGGCAGTCTCCTCCCCCCAGTGCAGACCCATGGGGCTGGCTGCCCTCGGTTTCCCCATCTGTCAGACAGGGCTTAGGGGACCTGCCCTGCCTCTTCTCAGGGATTATGGAGATCAAATATGACCATTGTTACTGCCGTCCAGCATCCGGTGCGCCCCTGCCCTCACCACCGGCTGCAGCCATCGGGCCCTAGCGACTGGGCACCTGGAGGGTGCTGCTCCCCGGTCAGCAGGTCCAGGCAGCCGCAGTGGCCCGGCTGCACACAGGTGGCCCCGTCGGCACTCAGCACCCGGCAAGGGGGGCAGTAACAGCCGGGCTGGCAGCGCCACACACAGTGCTGGGGGCACAGAGGGGGTGAGCATTGGTCAGTATTAAACATAGCCACGTGGCCAGAGTGGGGAGAGGGAGTGCCCGACCTGGGAGGGACAATAAAATGGAAGGGGAGTTTGGGAAGGGGAGGGAAGGCGTGCAGATGTCGCAACGTTCTGTATTGGAAGCAGTTTACACCTTGAAGTTTGATGAAAGGCAAGCAGTGTAACAACCTAGTGCGCTGACCTCTCACGAGTCCCTCAGGAAAGCCAGGCCAGAGCGTCTGACTGGGCTTCCTGAGGAAGGAGCGAGGAAGGCGAGGGGCAGCCTGTGAGGGGAGTCCCTGCAGGCTCTGGGCTGGGAAGAAATCTGGGGCTGGGTGTCCTCCGGATGTAAGACCACAGCTCTGAGGGTTTGAGGGTGCCACCTGGCTCAGTGACCTGGGAACCCAGGTGTCCCCCAAGCTCCCTGGGGAGCAGGGAGCCCAGAAAGCTGGCTGGGAGAGAGGCGGTTTGGAGGAGCCGGGAGCTCTGGGGGAGGCTGTGAAGCAGGCTGGTGCCTACCTGACTCTTGGCTAAGGCCCCCGTCTTTTCGAAACCTTCTCACTTGGAGGGGAGCCTTCCCTGACCTCCCTTAGACAAGCCCCCCATGCTGGGGTCACAAAGCCCCATCTTATTTTTCTTAGCTCGTATTGTGGTGTAGATTCTTTGACTCGTGTCTGTCTTCCTCTCCAGAACACACACTCCATGGGGACAGGGACCTTGTCTGGCTTTGCCATCTTCAGTATCCATGCTGCCTGAAGGTACTCAGTAAATGCGTTGAAAATATTTACACACACACACACATACACACACACACACATGAATTCCTATACCAAAATGTTTATGGTATTTAAGATGATTTTTCTCCTTCCTAGGTATTTGTGCTGTTTTTATTTATTTATTTATTTATTTATTTATTTTTTATTTTACCAGGAGGTCCTAGGGATCGAACCCAGGTCCCTCCATATGGGAGACGGATGCCCAACCGTTTGAGCCACATCCGTCTCCCTGTGCTGTTTTTATAATAAAAGTTAATTTGAACAGTATTTGCTGTAATGAAGACAAGAGCGGCTGGGCTAGGCCAGCTCCTGTGGTAGCAGACCATCTTTCTGGAAAAAGAGTGAGCAGGCCTAATGTGCACTAACTGAAACCTGAAACCCCCTCCCTGCCAGTGTGGGGCTGCACAGCACCAGCCAAGAAGAGACCATGAGCCCAGAGCCTCAGCCCTGCCCAGGAGCAGGGGCTCAGAGATCGCTGCAAAGAGACCGTCTGGGCTCAGAGGTCCGGTGGGCGTGCCAGTGGGCCCAGGAGTGAGGACACGGTAGGCCGCAGGGGCTGAACTCGGCACCTTCAATGGCCGTGCAGTTGGTCACTGGGGGAGGGCCAGGGCAGCTTGAGAGCTGTGTGGGGTCATCCAGCCCGGCCTGCCTCCCCTTATACCTCCCTCCTGTGCCTCCTCCTCTGCTGCCTGCCCCCTGCCCCATCCCTGGCAGGTACCTGGGCACAGCACAGCCTGGCAGGCTTCCCCCTGGGCCTGGGTCCCCTTGCAGTAATCCCCCAGGCCCTGGGGTGATGGCTGGTCACAGGCTCGGGTCCGGCTTCTTATGCCTTCCCCACAGGTCCGGCTACAGCTCAACCAGGAGCCCCAAGGATCCCAGCCCCCTGCTCCTGGGGAGACAGCACAGCAAGGAGTGGGGAGAGGCTCAACTGGGACGTGGCAGCAGGTATCCATAAGCACAGAGGGCACCGTCCTGGGCTCCATGCAGGTGGGGGCAGCCAGGTGGGCGGGCGGGTACTCACGATCACAGTCCGGCAACAGACAGGGCTCTTCCTCAGCCTCAGGGCCTGGGCAGAGGGGCGCGGGTGTGGTTGGCAGGGGGAGCAGTGCCAGGCCAGAGGGCGCCTCATCGGAGGGCACCTCACTGGGTGGGGCCACGCCGGTGGGGCTGGAGCAGAAGCGGTGCCGGTGGCTTCGGGCAGGGCCACAGGAGGCTGAGCACTCGCTCCATGGGGTCCAGGGTAACCACGCAGGCTGGCCTGGGGTGATGCACAGGACAGAGAGGTCAGGGAGAGAAGGCCGCAGGGAAGTGAGATGTACAAGGAGGGCCGGCCTTTCCTCGCCCCTGTCCGCCACCCCTCCCTAGGGCTCTACTTCCCCAGCCTTCAGCCCTGCCCTGCGGCTGTGTGTGAAGGTCAAAAGTGGGGTCCCCTCTTCTCACCCTCCTCACAAGGCCAGGAGGTACAGTTGGTGATGAGCCCAGAGATACAGGAGCTGCAAGAGGAGAAAGTAGAGAGTGGAGTGGGGTGAGAGAAAGGTGGGATGGGGTGCATGGAGGGGGTGAAGGCAGATTCAACCTCAGAGTGCCGACGGCCTGGCCTGTCGGGGAGGGGGTCTGTGGCAGCCTGGGGGCCAGTATTGCCTGCTGGTGAGGAGGAAAAGCTGGGTGCTCAGGGCCAGGGGGTCAGAGCAGGGGAGAAGTCTCACCAGTTCTCACACCGACGGAGCACAGCACTGCCTGGGGGATAGAGGCACCCCCCATGGGCACAGAGGCAGTCCTGGGTGGGCACACACACATTGTTCTGGAATCAAAAACCCCGGTGTCATCTTCTAGCTTCCCGATGGCTTGGCTGTTTCCCTCCCCATTCAGAGCTCAGCACCCCAATTCCTCTGCCCCACCTCCCTCCAAACCCCATCTACACTTCTTCCCCAGACACCCCAGCTCTTCCCACTCCCCTCAGCTACAGGGGTCTCAGGGGAGGATGTGGCCCTTCAATTCTGATTGTAAAAGATGATTTTCCTTTGCAGGAAACATGACTGAACTGTCAAATGCCTATGAAATCAGCTACAGAAATGCAAAATGTGCAACTTGTACTGCAATGGTGTAAAAAAAATCACATTTTCATCAAGAAAACAAAAACAGAAAAACAACTACGTGCACAGGAAGTTTGAACAGAAGTCGCTAGTGTCTCAAATTTAAAAGAAACCACCACCCACTAGCATATGATTAAAAGTCAGTATAAAAATGGTTCATTTTATGTGATAAAAATTTCACCTCAATAAAAAAAAGTCAATGTCTTGAAATGTATGTGCCAGGCACTGGGTAAGCACTTTTCATACATCATCTTAATGACTAAAATTTTACAAATGAAGAAACTGAGGCATGAGAATACTTTGCCAAGGTCACAGAGCTAATTGTGGAAGGGTCTGACTTGAACCCAGACCCTACTGGAATCTGTTCTCTTAACCACAACACCAAGTTCAGGCTGGACAGGAGCTCTCCCCACCATTTGGCAAACTGTGTTCACACTCCACCATGCCTGCGGACATCTTCCAAATTTCGTTCCCACTGCCCTCTGCTCTCCAAACACTCCAATCACCGACATTCGCATTAAGAACCAACTCCTGTGGGAAGCCTCCACAGCTGACCCCCACTTACTGAGAGTGTGAGGGGGGTGGGGAGAGAAGGCAGCGAGCACAGGCTAGAGAAGGCTGCATGGCCCGCATGGGCAGGGTGAGATGTACTACAACACACAAAGCTGACTCCATGTATATCTGATGGCTCTAGCTTCATTCTAGGGGTTCTTGGTCTGGTTTCCCCAGACTGGAGGCTTCTGGCAGGCAGAACCTGTTTAGCCCCTCAGTGTAGCCCAGCCCAGGACTGAGCAGATAGTAGCTGTTCAATAAAAACTGGTGATTACGTAAGAAGACAGAAAGCTTGAGCAGGCATGGATCATAAAGAATTTTTAGACCAATCGCCCAGTTACCAACAAAAACACAGAGGCCCAAGGAGAGATGAGACTACCCCAAAGTTGCCCAGCTCATTCCTGGCAGAGCTCAGACAAGAACTCAGAGTTCAGGGAAGCAGTTGTGGCTCAAGTGATTGAGCAACCACCTACCACATGGGAGGTCCCAGGTTCAGTTCCCAGTGCCTCCTAATGAAGATGAGCAAGACAGTGAGCTGATGTGATGGGTTGGCACAGAGAGCTGACACAAGATGATGCAACAGGAGACACAAGAAGGAAAACATAATGACAGACACAAAGCAGGGAGCGGAGGTGGCTCAAGTGATTAGGCACCTCCCTCATACACAGGAGGTCCCAGGTTCGGTTCCTGGTGCCTCCTAAAAAAAAGAAGACGAGCACACAATGAATAGACACAGCAAATGCAAACAACGAAGGGATGGGGAGAAATAAATAAATTAAATAAATCTTAAAAAAAAAAAAAATTCAGAGTTCAGTGTTCTCTGCTCAACTCTGCAGGGCCTCCCAGTCTCCCAGTCTCTGCCTCATCACAGGCCCCACTTGTCCTTTTCCTGCCACTCCAGGGCTCCCAGCAGGGAGGACACTCACCAGCAGGAGTGTCCCAGATGGGCAGTAGCAGCCAGGGTGGGCAGGTCTGGTTAGTCCCTCTTGGGGTACTGAGTTCTGTGCAGGAGGCTGGGCCCTGGGCACAATCCAGCCACTGCCTGCCCCTGGGACACACACCAGGCACTGGCCCTGGGGACACAGAAATTAACAGCCCAGCCAAGTGCTGTCAACTCTTCCCTGGTCTCACAACCTGGGAGATGCCTCATCTCTGGGTGTGGCAGGGGGTGTCACGGCGGCTGCACAAGAGCCCAGGGAGAAGGGTACTGGGGGGCGGGTGTGACAGGTGAGGCCAGGGGAGGAGGTCGACAGCTCTGGGTCCTGGGCTGGGTGGGGATGAGAACTGGAGGGCAGGGGCACTGTGGAGAAGGTGGGCTCCCAGGGCAGCCCTCACCTGCACAGGGCTGCAGGCCGCAGGTGGAGAAAGCAGCCTGGCTGTGCGGGCCACCGCCTCAGGTGCGATTCTGGTAGCCACCACCGCAGGGCACCGAGCAGGGCGACCAGGGACGCCACTCCCTGCCAGGACCTGGGGATGGCACCCAGGTCACAGCAGGACCTGCCTCCTAGACCCAGGACACCTCCTCTCCTCCCACCCAAACATCCCAGTCACCTCTGCCCCTCACACATGCCCCTCCTTGCCCCCAGGATACCTCACACTTTCTCAGGAGGTCGAAGGAAGGCTCCTCTGGGCTGGACACGGGGGATTGGGGGGAGGGGGTTACTCTAGGGAAAATCTCTTTGGGGACCATGAACTCTCAGGTTTCTCTTGCAACCATTTCTTAGTAGACTTCTTAGGGAGGTCCCTTGCATCTCTCAAGGATCCTGGGGTGGAGTGATTGGGTGTATCCCCAGCTTCTCTTTGGGTGAGTTTTATAGGTCTCAGGACTTCGTTTCCGCTCTCACCTCTACATGGCCGCAGGCTGCAGAAGTCAGCCTCCATGTTGGGGCCCTGGCATTTGGCCCCACCAAAGGCAGCTGGGGGTGCAGTGCCTGCCTGGAAGCGCCACCAAATGTCCACGTTGCAGCTGCGGCTGCGGGGACTCCATGGGGTCCAGGGACTCCAGCCACAGGCCACTGCCAGGGTCAGGGAGAGCAAAGTACTGTGAAACCAGCTCCTATGTCCAGGTCCACTCGTGGGGATGCCGCCAAAATGCATCCTGGGACTTCAGCTGAAGGTGCCAGCATCCCCTATGGTTCCTGGGGACCTACCACTACCCTCAATTCCTTCAGGCCCCAAGCACAGGGGTACCTGGGCAGGACTGGGAGGTTCACTCCATCTCACCAGACACACAGGTGCTGCAGAGAGAGGGGGCCCAGTGAGGCTGGCCCAGAGCATGGTGGCCATAATCCACCTCGCCCCCTGGAGGGCTGTGCACCTGCCCCTCAGCGTGAAGTGGGCCAAGGAGGTCAGCGAATGCTCCCGTCCGACCCGAGGTTCAGATGTGGCCAGGGCCCCTTCGTCCTCACATCAGTGGGCTCCCACGATGCTCCAAGCACTCTGCTGTCCCTTTATCCCAATTTTACTGAGAAATCCCTTTTATAGTTTTTATTCCACTAGTATTACAAAACACGGTTTGGAGGTGACTTTGTGTGACTCTTTATGGCAGAGTAGCGTCAATTTATTAGGGGAGGGCAACTGGGTACTTTAATCCAATAAATACTTTAAAGACCATTTATCAAATTCATGGAGGTTCCAGAAAAAGAATCTAAGAGAGAAAAGGCAAAAAGAAAGGGGAGGGAGAGAGATTGAACAAAGAAGACGCTGGAGAGGGGAGCCAGGGGAGAGAGAAGAAACAGAAGCTAAAATGAGAAGGGGTTAGCGTGCCCTCTGCTGACTAAGCCTGGTTTCAGCTTTGAGAAATGGGCGCTTGAAAGGTTTCTGAGCAGAAATCAAGCAGCGGATTATATTTTGGAAAAAGAAAGAGAGAAAAACAGGAGAAGAGATTAGAGGCTCCTTTCCAGTCTCTAGCTCCATCGTAAAACACGTCACCTATCTAGACTCAAGCTTTCCCTAAGTCAAATGGGGATCATAATTCCTTTACGTGCTTCCCACCCCTCCAGGGAAGACAATCATTCCCAGTGCTGTGGCTTTGACATGTTTAGGGGATGGAGGCATGATGAGCCCTCCCAGGCCAGGGTGTGTGTGTGTGTGTGTGTGTGTGTGTGTGGTCTAGAAGAGGATACCATGCCTGCCCACCCCTCCAGCCACCAAGCCCCCTCCCCTAGGACCCACCCCCAGTCCCCACGCCTACCAGTTGTTGCAGAAGTCCAGCGGAGCCACTGTTCCCGGCAAGTAGAGCTACCCCCACAGCTGGCAGGGGCACTGGCTGAGGGGAAGGCAGTTGGTGTGCAGGAAGAGGCCAGGGGGGCAGGTGCAGCCAGGAGCGCCCCGTGCATTCCACACCCGCGTCCTGCACCAGGCACAGCTGAGAGCACGGACCCCCGTCCTGGAGACACTGCTCAGCTGAGTGTAACAGCATGGCTCCCGGACACTGGGCTGGACAAGGAGACAGAGCAGGTCTCAGCAGGGGCAGAAGGCAGGAGAGGGAGGTGGCGTGGGGTGGGGGTAGGGGGGCACAGAGAACCTGCAGGTGGCCCTGCGGCCTGTTTGGCTGTACTGAGGAGACTTAGGAAGACCCTCTCCCTGCCCCCACTCTTGCAGCTTGCTCTGGGGTCTGGAGTGTCAGCTTCACTCCAACTTAAATGTTCCCGAGGGCAGATCAGGAGGGCACGAGTCCCTGGGCCAGCAGGAGCGCTCACCGAAAGACGAGGGAGGAGGGGGGCTGGGGGCTTTGATGCGCTAGTCCTGCCTCCCCGCCGTTTTTGCCCTGAGTGGGTTCTGCCCAAAGGTGAGTGTGACTCCCCAGGGGAGCCTGCCTTTTGCCCCCGGGCCTGCCCCACAGGAGGAGCAATGAGCTTACCTCAGGCTACAGCCCAGTGGTGGGAGAGGGGGGAGCTGAAGAGGCACAGGAGAGGGGGCATCGTGTCTTTCTCTAGCGCGGGAATCTCCTATCCTGAAGCCAGATGCCAGGGATGGGTGAAGGTAAGGGTGGGGCAGAGGTGAGGGGTCCAGGTTCACCAAGGGAAGCATGGGCGGGGGTATCAAATCCGCTGTAGGCTGGCCTGAACGAGGCCTCGCTGGAGGAAGGGGAGGGAATTGAGCAGCTGTGCAGGGCTGCATGCTGCAGTCCCTGGTCTGGCTGCAGAGTCCCTGGCACTCGGGGTCCCCAGGGGTTGCAGCAGAGCAGTTGCGCCCATGTGTCTGGATGCCTCCATCGCAGGGGACTGAGCAAGCTGGCCAGTGTGCCCACAGGCCCCAGGCACCTGGCACTGACAGGGAGGGCAGAGGATGGGATGTGGGGGGGGTCAGCGGTCAGCGCCATCCCTCCTCCACCCAGACCTCTAGGACTGTGCCTGATACTCCTGCAGGCCAGCCCCACCCTGTCATCCTGTGCTGGGCTTCCTGGAAGGATGGAAGCCCAAGGACAATGGCTGACCCCTCGCCCCCTCCCATGCTGGGGACTTCAATTGTCCACCTCCTCCTGGTATGAGAACTGCCCAGGGGTCATTCTCCCTTGTTGCCCACCCCCTCCCAGTGCCACACTGGGTACAGAGGTGAGCACACCTGGGCACACAGGGGGGCTGCAGGGTTCCTTCTGGGTGGCCTCTCCTGGGCACGATGTGTCCCTGGGGCCAGGGCAGAGGCAGGAACAACTGCGCCAGCCGGGGCCTCCGCCGAGAGCAAGGCAGCTCTGGGAGCAGGGGGACCAGGACGACCAGGGCGTCCAGCCCAGCACGTCTGCAGAGAGGAAGGAGACAGGGAGACAGGCCTATTGCCCAGGGCCCTGGCAGGGCTGGGTGGGGGCTGTGGGACCCAGAGTCAGAAGAACATCAAGAGGGGGGCGGATGTGGCTCAAATGGTTGGGCGTCCGTCTCCCATATGGAGGGACCCGGGTTCGATCCCCAGGACCTCCCGGTAAAAAAAAAAAAAAAAAAAAAAGAAGAAGAAGAACATCAAGAGACGTGGGGCCGGGTCTGAGACGCCATGGGGGCCAGAGAAGGGCTAGTGAGGACTGCGAGTGCATCTTTGGGCTCGGGGTGCGGCCTCTGCTCTCTCTCAGCACCATGAGACTGCTTCCCCGTGCTCTTTGGGCCCCAAGTCTCACTGCTCAGACAGAGCCACCTGCGGACCTGGTCCCCGGCTCCACTCCCACATCGCCATCTGTGGGTCCTTGACATGTTCTCTACCCCATCCTCATGTTTACCCCAGAGGGGCTCCTCCAGACCCTTCTAAAAGGCTTCTGCACCGGAAACCTCCGAGTTGATCCACCCCCGAGTCCTTCTCAGCCCATCTCCAATGGCCCCTCCCTTCCCTTTCCACTGCCATGGCCTGGCCCCAACCCTGGCCCCCCATGCCCAGACCTTCCGCTGACGTGGGCACTGACTGAGGGGTACGCAGGCGGGAACCAGGGGACAAGTCCAGGCCCCTTGATCTGGCCTCTCAGAGCTGCTGACTGACTCCCCCAGATTCCACCTCCAACCCTGCGGTACCTGGCCAGCCTGCTCACGGCTCCTTGGGCTCTCTGGTGTGGGAGGAGGAGGCAACCTTGGCACAGGCCTCTGCCTCCTCCCCCACCGAGGCCCGGACTATCAAGGCTAGTTCAAGGCCTGCCTCATCGGACGGGGGAGGTTTCCTGGGCCACCCATCCAGAGGGACCAGCTGGTGTCCACTCCCTCTGTTCCTAGAGCAGGGGTTTGAGTGGCAGGTGGAAGGCACAGGGAAAGGGTAGACGGGCCCGTGACCTCACCTGTCCCACACTGTGTGTGGCAGGCCTGCACCTCCTGCCTGTCCCCTTCACATGGTGCACCCCCAGATGCGGCGGGAGGGTTGGAGGGGGACCTGGGGAGACAGGCAGCCTTGGACACCTGCTCTTCTATCTCCCAGGCCCTGGCACCTGCCTTGGCTGTCCTTCCATCCTCCACGCACCACCCCATGTACCTCAGGTCCCATCGCCTCCCTCCACCATCTGTCCCCCACCCCTCAGCTGGCTTCTGCTCCCACTAAGCCCCACCCAGAGCCTCCCCATGCCCCAGTTGCTTCCTCCCAATCCCCAAGCCGTTCTCCCTCTGCTACACTTGTCTTCTGTCTCCCATCTTGTTTTCTCCCTCCCTCCCTGGCTCCCTCTTGCACACCTGAACTTGACCCTCATTCCAGAGCCACAGAAATGATCGCAGGGACCCCAGGAGGTCGACGCTGACCAACCACAGGGCACGGGGCATCCCTCTAATTCACAATGCAGAGCCCCCTCCTCACAGATGATGCAGGGGAGGGGGAGAGTCAGAGCTGAGGGAGGCCCCGGGTCACGGTCCCCACCCTCACTCCAGGGCACGTACACCCTCACCATTGGCTGCAGTTGTCCAGTAGGAAGGACATGCCGGGGTGCTTTAGCTCTTCGCCCACGAGGCAGGGGCACTGGGAGAGGGGCAGGCAGCCAGTGTCGTGGAGGTGGCGGCCAGGGGGACAGCGGCATCCTGGGGGTTGGGGGGAGGATGGCACTGAGCCCCAAGTGAAGAAGGGGAACAGCAAGAAGGAGAGGCTGGGGACAGGGCCAGGGGGTCTGGAGGGGGTGGGAGGTGCTCATCTGGCGCCCCATGCCCCCTTGAGGGCTCTGTCCCCGGCACCCTGGCTTGCTAGGTCTGCCTCACCCTCCAGGCAGTGCTCACTGCAGCTTCTGTTGGCCTCAGGATCCAGACAGGAGGGTGGGCAGGGGGCCACCAATCCCTTCTGGCACAGCTCAGCACTCACATGCACACGGCCCAGCCCACAGTCTGGTGGGAGATGGGTACCACGTGGGGTGGGCACTGAGAGGCCTGGAGACCTGCCTCCAAAGCCCTGCCCCCATAGGGCTTCATCCTTGGATTCCCTCCTGCCCCTAGCCCATCTCCCTAGCCCCCTTACCTATGCCACCTCTGCAGGGCTGCAAGCTGCAGGGTTCCCTCTCTTGGGAGGCCCCAGGGCAGGGGGCACCACCGTTCTTGGGCAGGGGGTCCATACAGCTCCGCCGGCCACTCCGGTGACCACTTCCACAGGAGACGGTGCAGGGCCCCCAGGCCTCCCACACAGCCCACGCCCCAGCCACTGTGGGGAAAGGGAAACTGATCGACTAGCTGGAGACCCAGGAGACACGGACTGTAGTAAACTGAGAGCAGGGTGGGCACAGCCAGAGCAGGTCCTCAGTCTGAGCAAGGCAGCCACAGGCAGGGCTTCAGGAAACTCTACAGCTTCCTCTTTTCCCCCAGGAAACCACCCATAGGTGGTGAAAACTTGGAGAAAGATCCCTAGGGACATCCCCAGATAAAAGGTTTCGGTCCATTGGAAAGTACTGGGGACCGTGGGAATCCTGGAGCAGCGCGCCCCCTGGTGGACCTTGCTACTGGTGGCAATGGAATAGAAGTAGGATGCCCATCCGGGGTTAGGAGGTCAGATGTGGGGACTGAAGAGAAACCCCAGTGTGAGAAACCCCTGTCTTAAATGCACAGAGACAGGAAGGGGGACTACTCCCCCAGATTCACAGAACAAAAGGGATACAAGGCCTTCAGTGTGGAGCCCAGAGAATAGCTGCTCCACCAGGTAACATTTGACGTACAGTTTCAAACACATCATCTCGTTTAACACTCATTGGCATCTTCTGAGGCGGGAATTACTGTTATTCCCTGTTTATACACACAAGGAACCTGAGATTCAAATCGGTTACGGGAAGCGTCTGGGGCCACTTAGGCAGGAAAGGAGGGGCCAGGGCCAGGAATGCAGGTTTCCTGATAAGCCCTTTGCGAACAGGAGGCTGTGACATGAGATGAGGACCTCCCTCTTAGGGTCCCAGAAAGGGTGCCTGCACTTTGGGGTCCCCAAAAAAGAGCAGAGGGCATTTTCCTGGTGGAGATGTAGGATGGCAACTGATCCCAGGTTTTCCACCCAAGGAGGCTTCAGTCCCCAATTTTCTCTGGGAGCAAGGTCTTTCCTGAGAAGAGGCTGGGTGCTGGGTTACCTGGGCAGACCTGCACGAAGCAAGGCTGGCTGCAGACAAGGTCGAGCGGGCAGCTGCCCCCAGGCAGGGGAGGCCGCAGCAGCTCCTGGCGCTGGAAGGCCAGGCCCAGCCCACAGCTGCGGCTGCAGCTGCTCCAGCCAGACCAGGGAACCAGCACACAGTCCACTGCAGGGAGATGAGACAGGGTCGGGGCTCAGAGGGAGACCCAGGCGGAAGCAGGGCCCCCGGGGTGCTCCATCCCAGTGCCTACCACAGCTGCACTCGTCGGAGCCATCCTGGCAGTCAGGCCACAGGTCTCAGCGGTGCCCGGCGGGAAGGCACTCTCCACTGCCGCAGCTCAGCTGTCTTGGGGAGCAGATGGCTTGTGAGGCTGACCGCCCAGACAGGACCGTCGTGGGCACCGTGAAGGGCACGGGGCTCGCTGCCCATGAGGCAAGGGGGAGAAGGGAGCCACTTAGGTTATTCCTGGCTCGGTGATAAACCCAGCCCCTTCAGCCTCAGGCCCAGAGTGGAACTGAGCTGGCTGACTGGAGGACCTGGCGTCCCCTCCTCAACATGCCTCCAGCAGGCCGCGCCCAGCACAGGCGTCCCTCCGCTTACGTGTGTGTGAGGTCATGGGTTCTTTTGGCCTACACAGTCTCTCACACAGTGTTTCTACATGTCAGAGGTTCAAGCCAGAGCTTCTAGAAGAGCAGTCCATCCCATCTGGTGCCCTCTTCCCAAATGGGACTCCCTGGGTACTCCTCCTTTGACTGGCCAACACTTGATTTCTCTTCTCCTGACTGGAAGACTTGATGACATGGGCTTTAAACATAGTGCTCTACTTCAGATGGATGGGTGGGTGGGTGGATGGGTGGGTGGATGGATGGATGGATGGGTAGGTGAGTCTCTCAAAGGGTGGCAGGTTTTATAAAACAGGTTGGGACTCAAGGCCTTTCCCATTCCCCACTCCCCTTCACCATCCCCTACCACTAACCCCCCCACACTCCTGGTTGATTTTACCACCTCAGTTTCTCTTCACTCCCTGCCGCCCCCAGCCTCTCCAGGCTGTTATGGATTGAGTCATGTCCCCACAGACAGGTCCTGTGGGTGTGAACTCATTTCTAAGTAGGATGTTCAAAGATCCTATTTAGTTAAGGTGAAGCCGAGTCAGATTGGGCCTTAATCCAGTATGACTGGATACCTATAAGCAGAGGAGACTGGATACAGAAGAGTAGACAGGAGGAGACCGATGACCATGTGACTGGCACAGAGACTCAGGGATTGCCGGCAAGCTACAGGCTTGGGAGGAAGCACAACCCTGCCGACACCTCGATTCTGGACTCCCAGTCTTCAGAACCGAGAGAGCAGAAAGCCTTGTTGTTTCAGCCAACTGGTCTGTGGTATCTGTTATAGCAGCTCTGGCAGACAAGACACAGGCTCTTCCCGTAAGAGCTAGAAATGGGAGCAGGGACTTCCCCAAACCCGAAGCCCTCTTGCCATCACCATCGATATAAGCCAAGACCCTGCAGTCAGTGGATACTGCAGGGCACCTTCCAGGGCCCCACGCTCACCGCAGTGCCTCTCATCAGAGCCGTGCAGACAGTCCTGTCCATCACACAGCTTCTCCTGCTCCACGCAGCCCAGCACCTCACAGGGCACTTGGCCTGGGCTGCACAGTGCTGGTGGGAAGGGCCCCGGGGGGCCACTCTGGCCTGTGGGCACCACACAGGCAGCCGGCCTGCTCAATTCCTCCTCTGCCTCAATCACTCCTCCCGGCCACCCCCAACTTCCCCTCCTCCTGACATCTGATGTGCTCTGACTTCCTTCTTCTATTGGGAAAAAGAATGAACTGCAACTGGAGACCTGAGGCCTGGGCCTGGTCCTACCAATAATTTGACCTTGAGTTGTGTGACCTTGAGCTAAGCAACTAACCTCCCAGGGCCTCTGTCCCTCGTCTGTAAAGAGAATGGGTGCTGTCCCCCTCACAGGGTAGTTGTTAGGATGGAACAGGCTTTGCAGACATAAGGCCACAAAATCTTACCCTCAGGGGCCACTGGCATCATGGAGTGCGGGGGGAGCACGGTCACAGCTGCCATTCCTGGTTGCAGGGTCTTGGCCCCAGGCTGGGATGTGGGGGTGGTGGTCACCATCTGCATGGAGTCCCCAGAACTTGGGTGAGGAGCCTTGGAGGCTGGCCCCCTCCCTATGGATGCAGGAGTCAGAGGTGAGGCCTGCCTGGGAGGCCTCTCCTGCCTTCCATGACAGGAAGCCAATAAAGGCCCCAGAGATGATATCCCAAGCTTCTGGACGGTACAGGGAAAAGACAGATACCCAAGACTGCACACTACCTTCCCAGAGGCTTCAGATCAAAAAGGAAATGTCTTGGTAGTCCATGGAGTACAAAGGGGATTTTAGTTGAAAGTAGAAGAAAAGCTTAGATTTGATCTGTTCTACAGAAGACAATACGGCAGCTTTCAATTTTACACATACCGTTAACACAACATATTTAGTAAGGAAAAGAATAGAGGTCACTTAAACACAGCAGCAGAAGGAGCGAGCATGACCAGAGACTCGGGGAGAGCCAATTGTTACCACTGTGTGGAGAAATTGGTTTTGAGTTTCCTAGCAGCTACGGGGAAAAGGGCTTTGAAATTCTCATTTCAGGCAAGAGATTCGCTTCAAAGACAGCCTTTTTTCTAGAACCAGACTTTGAATGAGATTATAGTTCTTCGTGTGGGTCTGTTTGTTAAGGACTAAGGACAAGTTTGCTGTTTTTCACAAAAGACACAGAACCAGTTCGGACTCCTGAAAAATCTTCCCCAGCACTCACAGGAAGGGGCCACGGAGCTCATCTATAAGAGCTCCTCGTCTCACAGTTGAGGAACTGGAAGCGCAGGCAGCTGGTGGACGTGCCCAGAATCTCACAGGGGAGGAGTCAGGACTCAGACCCAGCTGTCCTGACCGCCCTCTCCCCAGGGCTCCTGCCCTTCTTCTTGGCCTCCTCTCTCTGCAGCCCACTCGTCCAGGTGACGACCAGGCGGTACCAGGGTGGCTAGCACACGACCAGGCAGGGAGGGGCTTCCTTGTCTGGTTTAGAAGCTTGCTATCTGAGTGTCCCAATTTAACCCCCTGCCCATTTAGAGATGACATTGCCTTCAGCAAACACTTAAGAGAGAGGTGCCCGTCTGCATGATGTGTGAGCAGAGGGTCACTGGCCTGGCACACCCACGGAAGAAGGCTCACCTGGGCCAGGGTTCTGGAAGAAGCAGCCACCCCGCAGCGTGCAGGCTCGGTACCCCCAGCTGGCCTGGCCCTCCTCATGGCCCTCACAGCCTGGAATCCAGAACTGTCCAAGGTGACCAATGCCCCTCCCTGGCCTCACTGCTTCTCTCTCGGCTGGAGGGATATTAGGGTCAGGGGACTTGAAACTCTGAGGCGCCACTGTGCCCTACTCTGAGGAGGATTCCTGGAGTTTGTGCACATACCTGTGGCGGATGTGGGTGACTCCTGCCTGGGGTGCCAGTGCTCTGTCTCTGCCAGACCCTGCACAGGGAGAGGGCTCAGCCACCAGCCTTCCCTTAGCCCTGAGGGCAGCTCCCTGCACTTGCCCCTGTTCACCAGCCAGTCTATCATTCCCATCCAGGATGCAGAATGGGCCTTCCCTGGGTCCACAGTACCCTGTCCCCTGTCCCCTTCCCCTATATTCCATTCTGTCTCTGCCCTGAAGCCCAGCACAGAGCTGAGCAGTGGAGCCTGACTCCTCTGCAAGTCAGGGGGGCTGACTCCTCTGGGCTCCCCACCCACTGGCCCAGGAAGCTTACTGCCCTCTTCTTAATGGCCCATCAGGTGGACCCACTTCAGCGCTTATCTCGCAAACTCCCTGTGCCCTCTACCCTAAAGCACACATGCATGCACACACACATGCATGCAGGCACATATGCATACACACATGCACACTGGCACATATATGTACACATGTGTGCATGCCCAAGCCCTGTTTTCAGTCTCCCCTTTGGGCTCTTGGGCACACTGTCCCCAGTGGGAAATGCCCTTGCCCCTCTTCTCTTCTCCACTTTACAGACACCTGTCATGCCTAGTCTTCCCTCGTCCCGGGCCCCTCTGGGGACTCCAGGCCACAGTGCTCTTCCCGGCTCTGAGTGCCTGAGGTGATGGAGTCTGCCCCTGTAGGCACACCCTCACTGCCAGGGGCTGAGGCCACTCGGTCTCCCACTCTCCAGTCAGGTGCTCAGGTGGGCCCCAGCGCCCACCCTAGCACTGGCTGGCCCGGGGAAGGTTCTCAGGTTGAAGGGCTGAGAGAGCAGCCCCAGTGAACACAAATGGACGAAGGGCTCGCTGAACGTGCGAGGAGAGGGAAGAAAACTGTAGGGGCGTCAGCAGGGCTGGTGACCTGCATTTCACAGCTCATCCTGCACTTACCTCCTGGGGCTGGGGGACCAGCTATCTGTGCTGGGTAGAGCCAAAAGCCAGGATCCTGGCTGTGGAATGGACCCTGGGAAGAAAAATAACCAAGGGGCTGCAGTGGCTCCCACCCCACCCAGGCAGAAGGGTCAGTGTTCTCTGAGCTGGTCCTGGGGCTTGTGCCGGGGCTGGGGCATCCAGGGAGGCACTGGCCCTAAGCTAGACAGAGGCGATGGACTAAACTTTCCCGTGCCTCCAAATCACCCGGGGGGCTTGTTCAAACACAGGCTGGTGGGCCCCACCTCCACAGCTTCTGATTCAGCAGGTCCAGAGTGGGGCCTGAGACTGTGCATTTCTGACAAGTTCCAGATGCTGCTGCCCCTTCTGGTCTGGGACCACACCTTGAGAACCACTGCACGGTCGACTCTATGACAGAATCCTGGGATCCCGGGGTGGGAAGAGGCTCCAAAGGCACCCAGCGGCACCTCCTTACCCTACAGGCTCCATGGGCACTTCAGGGGGAGAAGGCTTAGCAGGGGTCCTCCCACAGGGTGTCCCCTCCCGATGCTAAGTCAAAGGGTGCGAGTTGGGCAGCAGTGCCTCCCTCACCTGCTGGCGCCAGGGGGCAGAGGCACGCAGCCCTCTTCATCAGAGCTGTCCTTGCAGTCCACCAGGCCGTAGCAGGGGGCCCCCTGGGGGCACACTCGCCACTGGCACAATGGAGCCCAACCCCCGGGCACGGGGTCGCCAGCAGCGGGGGACACTGCGGGGGGCATGGCTGAAGGCTCCCTGCCCGCCCCTGCCGTACCTGGCCCGCAGCCCAGCAGCTCTACCCGCAGGAAGATGCTGCCGTGGAAGCCCCGGGGCTGCACCCGGACGTGCTGCGCCTGCACCATCCGACTGAGTGGCCGCGCCGCGGGCGTCGAGTCGTCCCATTTCCCAGGGAAAAGCTGCCGACACAGGGCTGCCTGCTCACTGAGCCGCACCCGGCTCTGAGTCCCGAGCCCTATGCCTCACCCAGGCTGCCTCCACGACCCTGGCCAAAGTGCCCTCCCCTCCTCTCTGCCTAGCTGAGCCCCCAAGCCTTCAGGCCCTCGGGGCAGGACCATCCGGGTCACTCCAGGCTGCAGGGGCTCTGGTCCTGGAGGAGGCACCGACTGCCGCGTCCCCAGGGCCAGGCATGGAGGCAGCTGCTCCTTCAACAGTTAAGAGTGAACACAGAGGTGCTTCTGAGAGCAGGAGCTGGGCCCTGGGCTTCTCTCCACACAGAGATCTCCACGAACTCACTATCACCCCTACCTCTCGCCCTCCTCAGGCTGCCGGAGCTTCCCACAGGCTGCCTGCCTCTGAGTGACTTCTGCAGTTTCCGACGCCCCTACTTGACAGTGGTCCCATACCCATCACTCCATGGGCACAGTCCCTGCTCCCACCAGGGGTTCAACAAGCATCTAATGCAGGGAATGCCCCTCTTGGGAGCCTGATGGTCCAGAAGGCCCTTGGGGATCCACAAAGGGGCATGGTAGGTCACAGGTCCTGGGGCCTCATGCCAGCAGGTACCTCTGGTGGGGACAAGATGCCAGGCACGACTTCACGGTAGTTGCGCCAGTGTAGACCGTCACTGCTGAACTGGAGTGAGAAGCTGGCGACGTAGGCACCTGAAGACCCAGCCCCCTGCACGATGATGCCTGGGGAGGAGCCACAGCAAGGGCAGGCATCAGAGCTGGAGAAGCGAACCCCTGCCCCCAGCTGCTATCTCTGCCCCCTCCTCCTGTCCTCACCCCAACCCCACAGGGACCGGTGAGGTTCCTGGGCTGCAGCAGATCCAGTTGCAGGTAGGGGGGCCAGGTGTGCAGCTCAGCATGAGCCTCTTCCCCAGGACTACAGCCCTAAGGGCCAGGTCCCTCGGTGGGAGCCCCTAAGAGGGCAGCCCAGGCAGGGTGTTCCAGCTGCTGGAATGATGCACGAGGCTCCCCTTGGGGAGTCCTGCCAGGTCCAGGGGTGAATAGCAGGGGTCTGGGTGCAGAAGAGGGAGAGGGGCTGGAGTGTGGGGAGGACAGAGAGGGGTGGCAGAGGCCTGCCAGGGGCACAGTTAAGAAGCCACAAAAGGATCTGGGGCCAGGGACACAGCTAGGAAGCCACAAAAAGAAGGCCCCAAACAGTTGACCTTGGCCCAGGACAGAAGGATGAGTGTGGAGTCGGGGGAGGCAACTTAAGACAGAGGATGACTTCCAGATCCTTAGAATAACCACCCTCCCAGTGAAAAGCAAAGGACACAGCCCAGCTGTCCTGCTTCCTTTCCCAGGTTGGGCAATCTCCCTCTGCCCCACAGAGTGTGGCCCTTACCTCCTGGCGGAGGCAAAAGGTAGGTGACCAGAGGGGGCCCTATCTGGGGGCTGGGGCCTGGAGCGGGGGTGGGAGTGACCACGGGATGGACTGTCTGGTTCTCTCCTGTATGGGGAGACTCGGAAGTCAGGAGGAAGAGACCACGAGATGGGGCGCATCTTCCAACTTCTTGGAGCACCTCCTCTTCCGTGACCTCCCAGGAACAGGGGACCCGCGAACACCCCCTGAGCTGGGAAGAGCCCCTCCTCCCTTGGTGTGAGTTGGGGGTTTCCACTTTTCTTGACTAATCCAGGGCTGCTGTTACTAATAGGGCACCTCTTGAGCAGTAGGAAATGGCAGCCAGCTATTTTGTGCGGTGAATATTCTGTACAACTGTGTGTGCTAGCTCTGTCCTAATCTCTGCAGAGAGCTATGAGGTGAAGGAATTGTGGCCTGTGGGTGTACTTTTAAGATAAGGAACCTGGACCTATAAATGCATGGATTTTTGAGCCTTTTGTTATTTTCCCGTTTCACTTATAACTTAATTTCTAAGTAAAGATGCTCTTGAAAAAGTCTGACTTTGTCTTGGCTGCTCTGAGGAAGCATCCAGATCTGGTCTAGCAGAACCAGAGAAAAGAGGTTGTCCTTGAGGGCAGCCCAGTGGGGGAGCCAGAAAACCCCGGTAGGTCCAGGGGAGCCAGGCAGAGGGTGAGGCTAGATCATAGTGGGCAGAGATGTCCCCTCCCACCGGGGGGGGGGGGCGCTTCCCTGCATCTGGGGGATCCAGCCACCCCCTAACCTCGCTATTCCTACCCCTGGCTGCCTCTCAGTGTCCCAGCCTTTGGGGCTCCTCTGTCATCCCCCAGACCCACTCACCAGGCAGGGCACAGTGGCAACACGATTCTCCCATCCCCTCCACCAGGACCCAGGCCTGTGGGGACACAGGAGGCAGGCTGGGTATGCTGAGCCCGACACCTGCTGTCCTTCAGTCCACTCCATCAGCCTCCCTGGACCCTGGTCTCCAAACACTGGGCCCCTAACCCCAGACCCTGCCCATCCCCCGTTCTCCCCAACACGCTCACCTGGGGGCAGCCACCCAGCGGGCAGTAGGGGGAGCAGTGCACCGTGTGGTTGTGCAGACACTGGCACACCTGACAGGGGCCCTGGCACCAGCGCTCCCCCACCCGGTGGGCCCGGCCCTGCCGCTCACACTGCTCACACGGCGCTGTTTGGCACCTGGGAAGCAGGTGGTGGTGGTGGGTTCTGGCCTGGTGGAAAGTCCCAGGCAAGCTGGGACCTTTGGTCACCCTCTAGTCCCACCCCTCCTCTGCACCCGAGAAAGTGCAACTGGCCCCAGAGTGGCGCATGGAAGCAATCAGTACAAACATTTCCAGCTAGCTGAGCCAATCCCAGAGGGGCCTGGGCAGGTGGACCCTGCTCCATCCTTCAACAAGCATCACCATAGGGACATCCAGAGGACAGGGGCACAAACCAGAGGGACCATACCTGCTCCTGGATTTGTCAATAAGGGTATTTGTGGGCTGCCTCTACTCTCTTTTTGGGTTGAGAGGGCAAAAAACTGAAGAAGAAGGTTGGGGATTCCCAAAGATGTGCTAGGAGTCCTGGGGTTTAGATGCGGTAGGGCACTAGAGTGGGGAGATCCTAATATGGGGTCACAGGTGCATGTGAAAACACCTAGTCTTGTAAGTGGCACCCTGGAAGCTTCCCAAATGGCAATGGGCGGTGAGTTCTTTGGGCTTCAGGTCTGGTGGGTGCTGGTGGTCCCTGCAGGCCCCCTGGGAGCAGGAGCAGAGTACCTTCGGGCCTTGCGGTAGATGCCCCTGCACTGGTGACCTTGGCCAGAAGGGCCGGGGTTGTTGGGGCTCTGGAAGGACCACTGAACACTCTGGCTTCCGCAGGGACCCAGACACTCAGCCCAGGAGGACCAAGATGACCAGCCGCAGTTCACTGAAGGAAGGCCAAGAGTCAGGTTGGGGGCTTCCTGGTGGGAGATCCTGAGTTGGGGGTGATGGGCCAGGGGTGGGGTGTCCAGCTGGGTGTTCTGGGATGGGGGGAGAGGAGCAACCATGAGAAGAGTCAAGGGCAGGGGCCTCACCAACACAGTCTGGGTTGGGCCGGCAGTGCTGGGGCTGCCCATCTTGGCAGACACAGAGCTGGCAGTTGGCCTTGATGTGTTGCCCAGGCCAGTAGCAGGTGCCATCCACCAGGCAGGGGCACTGCCGGGGCCACACACACCACCCCTCACTGCCCAGCACCTGCCCTTTGGGGCACCAGCAGCCTAGGGAAGGCCCAGGGTGAAGCATCCAGGCCAGAGAGCTCAGCCTCCTCAGTGCTCCCTGGGTGCAGCACCCTCTTACCTGGGCTGCAGGGCTGGTCAGGTGGGCACATAGCCTGGCCAGAGATGTCCTTGCAGGTGAGAGAACAGGGGGCACAGGGCTGGAAAGCCAGCTCCCCAGAGCAGGTGGCATTGGGGCAGCTATCCTGGGGGCAAAGCTCTAAGAGGAAGTGGGAGCCGGAGGACTGGTAGGGCGTGGGTCCACAGCAGAGAACACCTAGGAAGAGTGGCCACCCCACTGCCAGCCCCTCCCTGCTCCCCCATCCATGCCCTCCTCCCTGCCTTTCCCTTCCGTGAGCGCTCACTGGTCTGGTGGGTGCTGGGAGGGTCCCCGGGCAGCATGGCACAGCTCCGGCCCCTATTCTGGAGCGGGAGACACTGCCATTGCCGTGACATGGCGCCCCCACACAGCTCAGAGCATGGAGACCAGGGAGACCAGGAGCTCCATTCACCATCCACTGCGAGGAGAAGGGGCAGGGCAGGCAAGGGGGGCGCCGTGAGGCAGGGCCCACTAGCCTTTCCTCTCCTGGCCTCTCTCCAGCCCCCGCCCCCTGCTGCCCCTCCCCCGGAGCTCCCACCGTCCTCACCTGGGCAGGCCACAGTGAAGCAGGCCTGAGACTGGCGCTCGGGGCCCGGGCAGTGCTGCAGCACCGGGAGACCAGCCGCGGAGCAGTGGCGGCTCCGGCCCTGGACCCCAGGCCCGCACGTCTGGCTGCATGGCCCCCACGGGCTCCAAGAATCCCAGGCCCCACAACCCTGCTCTTCTGGGGAGGGCCCTGTCCCCCCTGCCAATTCACAATCTGGCTGCCTGTCACACACCTAGGGAGGAGAGTGGGGTCAGGGTTCCTTCTGAACCAGGCGGCCCAAGAGCTCTGCCTACTCCACCACCCATCCCTGACTTTCACCAGCTGGAAACTGATGCAGGCGCCGTCAGGGCAGGAGTATTCTGGGCAGGGAAGCCCAGTCCTATTGGGACCTCCAGGGGCTGAAAGACCCTCTGGGGAGGAAGGGGAGAGAAAGACAGGCCAGGAGTGAGAGGCATGTGCTCTGCCCCAGAACAGACCCCCTCAGAGGTCATCTCCTGGGCCCACTCCTGACTTGGCCTCCCTCAGGGGAGCAAAGTGTCCATACCACAGCCCAGCTCATCTTCGCCCTCAGGACAGTCTGGGATCGCAGAGCCAGTCAGGGTTCATGCACAGCTGGGGGACTGAACCACAGGGGAAGAGGCCAGAGCAAGGGGGCAGTAGGGTGGAGCCTGCAGCCACAGAAGAAAGTGTCCTGCTGTGCTCCTTGCCCCCTTGGGCAGAGGGGCTGGCAGGGGGTAAACAAAGGCCCTGGAGGGGGAGGGGCAGGTAGGAGGCAGAGCCCTGGTTGGGACCTGCACCTGGTTCAAAGAGTCCCTTGGGTGGGGTCCAAGAGGCACAGACAGGCCAGTGGGGAGGAGTTGGGCCAACCTGGGAGGGGGAGAGAGGAAAAAAAGGAACACAAAGAGGGTGGAGAGGAGCTGGGGTTGGGTACAGGCTACTTAACCACTCCCCCCCCCACAATGTCACCGCCCATCCTCTTGGTCCATTCTTACCCAAATATGGGCAAAGTCAAAAGCCCCTTCCTCTTTCCCTTGGGCTAGGGTGGAGCCATCAAAGTTTTCAAAGGGAATGTCATAAAAAAGATAAAAGGCTCAAAAAAAAAAACTAGCTCAGACTCTGGTGCTCCCAGAACTAAGTCACTCTCTAGCTCCTTGTCCATCCGGGGAGAGAAGTGCTTGGGGACCGATGGGGCCCAGCCTCCTTGGCGAGCTCCTCAGAGCTCCACGGGCGGAGCTGCGGGCAGGGTGGAGTGGGCATGGGGCTCTCACCACAGGCGTCGGGGCCCTCGTCCGAGCCGTCGGGGCACTGCGGCATGCCGTCGCACAGCTGTCCCTGAGGCACACACAGTGCGGGCGCAGGGCGCGTGATGCAGCGCACAGGGCCGGCCGCAGTCGCGCTCGTCGCTGCCATCGGCGCAGTCCTCCTCGTCATCATCGCAGCGCCATCCTCTTGGGTTGCACTCGCCGCTGCCGCAGGGAAATTCGAAGGGCCCGCAGGGCGGCGCTGCGGCGGGCACCGGCTCTAGACCCTCCACAGGGGCCAACGGGGCCTCCGCCAGGCAGTTCTCACCTTTCCATCTTGGCCACCACCTCCCCTCCTGATTCCCGGCCCTTCCTGCGCCCTATCTGAGCTGTCACAGTCTTCCTGCTGGCCCCTTTACCTTCAGTCCCCTCCCCAAGTCCAATCGCTCCTGCATTGTGCTGCCCTATTGATTTTCCCAACACTCACTCCAAGAATTTCCATGAGACTCCCCACAGCTTAGAGGAGGGCCTTAAAATAAAGCTGTCTGAGATGTTCGGCCCATGTGCCTCTCCCCCAGTTCTCCCACCTCTGGCCTCACCTCAAGCTCCACTTTCTGACCGCACTCCTCCAGGGTACTCACCAGGGCTGGCACTGGCCCCAGGGGATGGTGCAGTCTCCAGAGAGCCAGTGGAGGGGCCAGGCAAGGTGCCAGCAGGGGGAGTGGGCAGAGAGGGGAAGGGGCAGTGTCCAGGGCCCTCGTCCGTACCATCAGGGCAGTCCCAGACTCCGTCACACAACTGGAAGGCGTCCACGCAGGTGTCATCCACACAGGACACCTCCCCAGGGGCACAGTTGACCTGTCCTGCAGTCAGAGAAAGGAGGGACTTGTTGCCGGGGCCTTGCCCCTTATCCTCACTGTCTGGGGTGCCCCCCACTCACACACTCAAGGGTGCCAACTTGTGGCAGAGCAGAGGGAACCAGGACTGGCAAAAGAGGGGAGGCAGGTATGGGCAGGCTTATGAGGAGATGGGCCTTGTGGACAGAGTGCCCAGTGGACTGGAGGCCAGAGCAGGGGCCACACACCCAGACAGGCCTCCTCATCAGAGGCATCTGGACAGTTGGGACGGCCATTGCAGAGTAGGGTGGGGGGCAGGCAGTGCCCATCAGCACAGGCCAGCGATCCCTGGGAGCAGGGGCAGCCCTGTTCATCTGTCCCATCTTCACAGTCATCCTGCCCATCACAGCGCAGGCTCAAGGGCAGGCAGTGGCCAGAGCTGCAAGAGATCTGCCCCTCCCCACAGGCTGGCATGGGGCAAGCAGGAGGCTCAGGATTCTGATGAAGGATCCTGGAAAACTCCAACCCCGGAGAGACCACAACATTGCCACCCCCCACCACCACCAGTCATCTCTCCTGGCAATGGGGCAGCAGCTCAGGTGAGCGACCCTAGGGACATGTGCTTCAGTACCAGTCAACTCCGTTACGTGTACAAAGGTGGAACCCATCCCTCAGTCACTGCCACACACAGGCCAAATAACTCACCCTCCTCATCTGAGCCATCACCACAGTCATCCTGGTTGTCACAAAGCCACTGGTGGGGCACACAGTGCCCAGTCTCCTGGTATGGGACCTCTCCCTCTGCATAGCTGGGCACCAGCTCCTCACAGTGGGCACCGTCAGCTCCACAATGCCACTGACTTTCCTGGCACGTGCTGAGCACATGGTGTCCTAGGATCAGCCACAGCGCTGGGCTTGGGCAGCCCAGGGGGCATGGGGCTCCCCTGAGGCCCCTCCCTGCTCACCAGTTCCCTCAGTCCTTCTGCAACACAGCCCCTGGCAGGAAGAAGCTGTCCCCCCACTCACAGGGGCAGGAAGCGGGCTCCACACAGACTCCACCTGAGACCACAGAGGGCAGGGCTTAGAGCCAAAAGGGCACAGTGGTCTCTGGCACCAGCCCTGTCATCTGTGGCCTTGCAGCCCTTCCCCAGTCCCAGTGGCCCCCTCCCCTCTGCCATTCTGATTACATACCATGCAGCAGCGTGCCCTCGGGGCAGAAGCAGCCTTCCATGCAGGCCACAGCCTGGCAGTGCCACCCGGGGTCAGGACCGTCATGGCAGGTGGGAGGACATGTGGGGCCACAGGCCTCATATAGCTGGCCGCCTTCATACTGTAGGGCTGGGTGGAGAGGAGAGAGGTGTGAGGGCATTAGGCTGTGGCCAGGGAACCCGCACAAGGTGACGTCATGGCCATATGGTTTGGGGGACAAAGGGGTGCCTGGTGTAGACTCTTGCTGAAACCCTTCCAGGACTCTTTGCAATGTAAATTCCATTGGGCAGCAATTTTTGCATGGTTTGTTCATCTAGAAAAGCCTTTTTTTTTTTTGGTCAATTCTTTGGGATTTTCTACATAGACAATCATATTATAAGCACTCAATAAATATTTGCTGTTGAATGAATAAATGGCTTGCTAGTGGGGTGCAGATACATCTTGAAAAAAGCTAAGCATGTAGCAGGATTGGGCATCGGGGACTGAGCACAGGGCACACTCACGGCAGAGCTCCTGGCTACGCCAGCGCAGGTGATGCCTGTGTCGGGCACACTCATCTGCGTAGGTGGCAATGGCTGCGCAGAGACACTTGCAGTCGTCCCCAGAATCGCAGCTGTGGGAGGGAGGGTTTAACACCAGAACCCCTTCCCCACCTGTTCCCACCCACTCCCACCCTGTCCCAGGCACTGCCTCTCCTCACCTGCAGGCGTCATACACACACCATTTGTAGTGCCGCTGGGGGGGGCACATCTGCATGGCACGGGGCAAAGAGTGGCTGCAGCAGCGCCCCGCAGCGAGTGCGAGCCCAGCCTGCCCGATGGGCGTTCACCTGCAGGGCCCAGGGCACAGCTGTCTCCAGCACCCGTGGGCCAGCCGGACTCCCTTCCTAGCCCTCAGCCCGTGCACCCGCCTCCTGCTTCTGCAGCCCCTCTCCCCACCTCTCTCCCTCCTTGTCCTCCCCCATGCTACTGGCTTGGACCCATGCCCCAGTTTCTCACGGTGCAGGGGTGTGGCAGGTCTCCTGGCTCGGGGCAGAGGGGACGGAGGTGCCAAGAGTGGGCGGCCAGCTCAGCAGTGGGCTCCAGGACGCCCTGGCGGTTCCGCAGGTCGTTACTGGCATCTCCGTCAGTCTCCACATAGCCCAGACACACGGCCGCGGCACTTGGGGGACAGCTGCACCAGCACGTGGGTGCCTGGGGTAGAGAGGGCAGCAGGGCAGCAGCCTTGTGGAGAAACCACCCCTCTGGCCTTGAGAGGGGCAGGGGCAGGGAGAAGACCACCAACCAACAGGGGGTGCTGGTTGCCTCTTGGGGATGGGGAGGCAGGAATGATTGGTGGTGATTGATGTAGAGACCTAGAGTTGGGGAGATCAGGGTGAGAAGTGGGAGCCTACTTTTTAAACTAAAACCAAGCCGTGGGGTGGGGCAGGGAAATGCCCCAGCAGGCTGGGTCTGCACAGGAAACCAGGCTCCAGGATGGACCACGAGGCCCCCCAGCACCAGGGCCCAGCAGGTGAAGTGCAGAAAGCAGCTAGTTGACATTGGGACAGGCGGCTCTGTGGTCTGCCCTGCTCCCCTCCCTGTGTGTGGCGGGGGCAAAGGGGTTATCCTAGTTTCCCTCAATTTCTCAGGGACAGTTCTTTCGAAAATGCCACCTGCTTGTGTTTGGGTAGTGGGATATTAGATTTATTTTCATTTCTTCTTTCTAAAATTTGATATTTTCTCAGTGTTTCTCTGATGAGCAGGTATTGCTTTCATAATGAATAAAATGTTTACAATTATAATATAATTTGGAAACTTCAAGCATTGGTATGGGTTGTGAGGGCAGGAGGAGCTCTGGGCTGGGAGGGGCAGAGAGGTGAGGAGAGGAAGGGAGGAAGGGTCAGAGTTCAGGACACTGGCCTTGCTGTCAGAGCAGGAAATCTGGGGAGAGAAGGAACTCAGCCCACTGAGGAAGACAAGGAGGAGAGAAAGTCAGGGGTCAGGAGGAAGAGGTGGGGGCCCGAGTTGAATGCCAGGGTGCCGAAGCAGGGCAGGGGTCAGCGGGGCTTGGGGTGGGTGCCTGACCTCCATCTCAGAGCAGGGCGAGGCCCAGGTGGGTGGGGACTTGGGGTGGGCGCCTGACCTCCATCCCAGAGCAGGGCGAGGCCCAGGCGGGTCGTGAGCACCAGGAAGAGGCCAGCCTGGCGCAGGCTCAGCCTAGGGCCTGTGTAGACCTTGGGGGGCGCTATGCTCACCCCATTCCCCATCACTGCCGGCCTAAGGAGGAAGAGGCATCAAGGTTCAGCCTGGGGGGAAAAGGGGTCCCCAGATCTCCCTGAGGCTCTCTCAGTCTCCTCTTCCACTTTTCTTTTGCTTCTCTAGCCATGTGACCCTGGAAGATTATCAGGCCTCTCTGGGACTTAATTTGGAGTCTCCCAGAATCATGATTCCCAATCAAGAGGAGAGACACTACCCCCACCATATCGATGGGTGAACAAGCCCCCGCGCAGGGCTGGCCTACAGCAGGAAGGCCCCGGGAAGCCCAGGCCTTGGCTACCCAGGCAGAGCTGAGACACCAAGCTGGTCATGCCCCTTCCCTAGCCACATCCACCTTCCAGAATTGCAGCCACCTCTAAGCATGTGAACGACAGTGCTCTCCAGCTGCAGGGTCAGTGCCTTGGTGCAGGTGAGGCCGCTTGCCCCGCACGGCAGGTTCTGGGCAGAGACCGTGAATCGGCCACCAGCCTCTCGCACCAGCAGATATTCGCAGGCCCCAGGGAAGGTCAGCGCCAGCCCATCAAACGTCACATAGTGGGGGGCACCTGATGCCTGGCACTGTCCACTGCACCTCTGCCCGTGCATTGCCACTGCCGGTCCCGGCACACACTGTGGGTGGAGGTGGGGAGTAAGGCAGGGGAAACAGAGTCACTGAGGCCAGAGGCCGCCAGGACCGTGTGCACAGGATGGAGCTGGTCCAGGTTCCGAGCAATTCCAGACCCTCAGCTTGGAGGGATCCTGGAGGGTTCCCGTGGCCCAGGTCATTCTGGATATTCCACCCCAACCCCCAACCCAATGTTTTCCAAGGGAAAGGTAAAGTTTAGGAAGAAGGATGTTTTGGGAGCCAGGGGTCACGAGGTCAGAGTTACAGGGTCACAGTGTCTGGGCATACTAAGTGTTGCAGTCCTCCTGGATGGTAGCGTTGGGCGGGTAACATTGCCCACTGTGACGGCAGGGACAGAGTTCAGGAGGCACACAGTGCTCATCCTGGGTAGAAATCAGGGACCAAGGGACATTTTGGAGGGTCATGCCACCCAGCAATTCTGACAGCTAGGGGATCAGGGCAGTGCCCTGGTTTAGGAAGGCCGCTCCGGTGTCCCAGGCAGCCTGTATCCAGACTCACCAGTAGCACAGAGCCGGGGGGACAGACACAGCCATCGGTCCTGTCCTCGGGGCAGGTGAGGTTGGTGCTGGGGCTGTCACAGGTGAGGAGGCAGGCACCAGGGCCATAGACAAGCTCACGAGGGCAGAATGCCCGCTGTGGGGGGCAGCGGCGCTCAGTGCAGTTCCAGAGGCCCCTTTCCTGACAGACACTGCCAGAGGTTGGGAGGCAGATAAGAGTGAGGCCCAACCCTGGATCAGCCTCCAGGTTCCTGGTCTGATCCTGTGGGAGCCTCAGGAACACAGGCATTGGGGACCCAAGTGTCCAGATTCCAAACACTGAGTGAAAATCCAGCCCCAGTGCCAGAGACCCAAGCATCTCACTTCCTACCCCGCTGCAAGCACAGGAAGTTGGGCATGACCAGATGGACATGGCCACCCTCTGCTACCCCAGCTCCAACAGGCTGTTCTCTGGACTCTGCAGCAGGGCATTTAACAAGCCCACTCCCAGCCCAGGTGGGAAAGGGATTTCACTGAGGCCCTCAGCCAGCCCAGGCCTGGATCCTGGCCCTGCCTCCAGAGGTTTTAATTTCCCTTTATGTTTCCTTCATCCTTGGAAGAGCCTCCGGACCACACTCAACAGGAATTCAGAGATCTGAGTTCTAGTCCTTCATCGTTAACATGCTGTGAGGCTCTGCAAGCTGTTTAGTCTTTCTAAGCCTCATCTGTAAAATGGGAACAATCCTCCCACTTCCTACTTTACTAGGTTATTGTAAGAATTAGGCAAAAGCAAGTAAGATAATTATATGACAGTACTTTGTTGAACCTAAAGTGGGTTATATTAGTGCTCTGTCATCCCTAATTGCTCAGGCTATAACCCACAGTGCTACAAACACAGCCCCTCTTTTCTCTCAAGCTCTACCTCTTCACCCCAGCTTCACCTTCTTTACCCAAAGGCTGAAGCCCTCACCAGCGGTTGCAGTCTTTCATGGTGGCACTGCCAGGGGCATAGCGATGGGCTCCAAGTCGGCAGGGGCACAAGCTGGGGGCACACACTGGCCTTCAGGGTCCCACAGCAGCCCCAGGGGGCAGTTACAGCCAGCCACGCAGCCGCCCACGTCCTCGCAGTCCTCTAGCTCCCCGCGGTTTCGACCACAAGCTGGGGCACACTCCTAGTACTCCCGGCCACCAGGACATGTGACAGCCGGGCAGAGGAGCGCACGCAGGTCAGGGATGTGGCCTTTGCCAGCTCTTCCCAGTCCTCTCTGGGCCCCACACCCCTTACGCCTCCACAGGAATCTGCCAAGGTTAGAGGTCCTCCTGAGGATGCCCCCCACCCCCAGCCCTCTTCCCAACCTCAGCAGAACTCTTGGGTTCCTCTGACATACTACTAGAAGGGAGCTGGGAGAGGCACGTGGGGAGGAGCCTGAGAGGGGGTGGGGCTGTGCAGCGCTCACGGCAGAGGGTCCGGTTCCTCCAGGGATGCAGGGCACCCTCCTGGGCACAGTGGCGGGCATAGGTAGAGAGCACAGGGCACAGGCAGACCCTGCCAGGGGCACAGCTGCACATGGCTGCCAAACAGCGCAGCTGGTACGGCTCCCTTTCCACCAGCCCGTGGCACGCCTTTGGGAGAGAGTAGGGAAATGGATCAGCTCCTCCTCCTCAGATTCCCCATTTTCTGATCCCTCTCCCAGCTGGCATCATCCCAAATGCTTGGCAACCCCAGCCATGGCAGGGGGCGGGGCTTTGGCACTTATTTGCCTTTAATTCTCCAATAATCCCGGAAGTGGGTAGGGCAGGCATTGTCCCCATTTTATGGATACAGCAGGAACACCCTGAGCCGGCTACCTGGAAGGCTGGGCCATGCAGGATGGCACAGGCTGCCTTGGCAAAAATGTGGTGCTGGGTGTGGGTGCTGCAGGGGGAAAGCAGGGCACTGACCCCCGAGGGGCACCTTCCCTCGCCAGCCATCTGGAACTTGTTGGCGAAGGCAGCAATGCTGGTCTCCATGTCACCCGCAGGTGTTAGGAAGTCGTCCTGCTGGTTCCAGGTGAAGGTGCCACACAGATCTTGTATCTGGGCCCCAGGAGGGGTGCGGGGCAGTCAAGTCTAGTCCCACCACGGCCGAGCCCTGCCACTCACCCACCTCCCTGGCATACCTGGTGGGCATAGCGGGGGTCCAGGGTGATGTAGGCGGCAGGGTCCGACACGCCCCAGAGGACCCGGGCCCCAGGCCAGCGCAGCAGCAGGAAGGTGGAGGAGGCTCGGAAAATGCTGAGGCCCCCAGCACTGGCCCAGGGCAACCCCACATCCTGCCCATCCACCAGCACAGCTCCTAGAATAGGGGACCTGTAAGGGGGGCAGCCCCAGACCAGGCGGGGCTGGGCCAATGTGGGGCTGCGGGGAAGGAGGGCCCAAGCGGGGTGGCGTGAGGGCTGGTGTCAGGCTGGGCTGTGGAGAATGCCTGAGCTGGAGGAACCGGGGTGATCCCCGAGTGGTCACCAGTCCCCCTGAGCCCCCTCATGGCCCAGAGACTGCCCCCCTCTTTTTTCTTCTTCCTTATATCTCCCTTTGAAGTCAGCTCACAGGAGAAGGTGGGCAAAGAGAGCCAGGAGCAGACCCAGGGAGGACGTGAGCTGGAGGGCCCCTGGGACTGGCTCATCATGGGGCTGAGAAGGGGCCCGCCTGGCTCTGGTCAGGCTGTGAGACTCTTAGCACCTCTCAGAATTGTGAGCTCTATATTCTCCCCTGACGATAGGGGTAGAAAATGCCTGGGAAAATCTCCACAGGACTGTGTCTGCTTCAGAATGGGAGAGTGGGGGGAAGTTGAGGCAGGGAGTTCTGTTTGCAGGAATCTGGTGGGGGTTCAGCTGAGAAACCACAGGGCAGTGTGGACGGAATGTGGTAAACGGCATCTGAGCTGCAGGGAGAGGAGCAGGGACAGGAGGCTGCCTGGACAGTGATGGTGGCAGCAGCAGGAGCCAGTGGGTGCCTTGAGGACACAGAATTGGGGCTACCTGAGTCCCTGAGCTGGACGTGGGTCTCCCCCAGGGAGACAGAGATGGCGTGGAGGCAGCTCCCAGTGTCACAGGCACCACGTTCCAGCACGATCAGCAATTGCCCCTTCACGTAGTCCTGGGGCAGATGGCAATGAATGCGGGGGCATGGGGCAGACCCTCGGGTTCTATGCCTTCCCTGCAGGCCCCCAGCACACACCTGGGATGCAGCTTCCACCTGACACGTGTGCTGACCACTTTCCAGCAGAGGTAAGAGAGCTGAACCCTCTCCAAGTGCTGGTCCATAGGGGTGTCTGTGTGTGGACGTGTGCGTATGCATGCACATAGAGATACATGCAGGCCTGGATGGCTGTGTACGTGCATGTGTGTGCCTGTGTGTGCCTGTTTGTGTATGTGCATGTGTGTATATGTGCACACGTCTGTATGTATGTTCATCTCCATGTGCATCTGTGCATACACACATGGTGAGTCTGTGCACGTGCCTGGGTGGGTATCGTGTACATGCCTGTTTGTCTGTGTGCAAGCATGTGCGTGGGTTTGTGTGTATATATGTACATGCAAGTCTGTGTGCATGTGTGTCTGTGTACGTGTGTACATGTTTGCATCTTTGGACATGTGTGTTGGGGGGAGATGGCTGCCTTTTTCCTCTCCATGGAGAGGCCTTCAGCCTCTCTTAGGAGTCCCCCTGATTTTCTCACCCCATTACTACTCATGAAGGAGGGGGGCGCAAATAATGGAGGGAGCAGTTAGATAGACAGATTGCTGATGGGGCTGCAGAGAGAGTGCATAAGAATGTGGCCTGGGCCTTGGACTTGACAAGTTGCCTAATCTTATTGGGGGTGGAGGGGTGATGTGGGAGGAGGACCCTTTATTTCCCCTGGGGTTGTTTCCAGCTAAATAACCTGTGACACACCAGCCCAACTCATCAGTGTCAAAGGACTGAGAGGATGACTTGTTTTGTGCACCCTGGGTGGATGGCAATGGCGGTGGGGCAGTCATGGGGGAACCCCAAGAAAGGCAAGAGAGAACTCAGAAGGGAAGCTTAGGTATCTGCAGCAGCCATCCTCCCTGTAGAGGTGCATGTCTCTCAGCTTTTCCTTGGATGCCTGTGTGTGTTTTTTTATTTAGTAGGTTCCTTACATGGTTACTTCTCCCTGCACAACACCCCCTGTGAGGTCCCTAGGTCCCTGCTCTGGCAAGTACTAACCCCCTCCCCCCCCCACCCAGAATTTGTCCTCTGCCCACCTGCACCAGGCTGTAGCGACAACCTTGGTTGCCCCGGAAGGCGAAGCTCCACCCGTCCAAGGTGAGGTAATGCCCGTCCCCACCCACAGCACACTCAGCAGGGCACGGAGCCTGGGTGCAGTGCCATCGGCCGTCCTGGCACACGCTGTGGGGCACGTGGGAACGGCAGAGTGAGGTCTGGCCTCAGCCACACCCCCAGGGAGGCGAGAGTGGAGCCTGAGTCAGCCACCTGCCCCCACCCTCACAACACCCCATTCCTTCCCCTTCCCACCTATTCCACCTGGAAGGGGTAGGGGTCACCTGGTGGAGGTCACTGGCAAGGTCTTTAAGCAGGGTCATCCATTGTGCCATGAGAGGTCAGAGATCACTTGTGAGGGAGGCCCCAGAAAGGGGGCGAGATAAAAAAAGGCTGGATAATTGGGGGAGGTGGGCTGCTGGCCCGGGACAGCATCAAGGGAGGGACTGGAGGGAACCATGTGGACCTCCAACTCAGGGGAAGGACGAGCAAGGCCTGAGGACCCACCACAGGTTACACAGCTGGAGCACAGTGTCACCAGGGGCATAGCGCTGGTGTTGGTGGTAGCAGGGGCAGCGGGCAGCAGGCACACAGAGGGCGCCGTCCCAGTAGAGGCCCAGCGGGCACTCAGCCGCTCACACACTCTTCCTGGCGGGACACCTCCTCCTCCTCGCCCACTGCCGAGCAGCTGGGCAGGCAGGATGATACACAGTCAGAGTACAGCTGGCCCCCAAGGCACAGGAGCTCTGTGGGCACAAGAATGGCTGTGAGGCCCAAGGAGCTCCCCACCCACCACCTCCCACTGCTACCAACTGGGTACAGCCTAGTAAGAGCTGGGAGGCCGAGGGAGCCTGGGGGGAAGGGTGCTGGGGGTGGTGGTGGCTGTGCCTCAGGGCCACACAATGGTCCTTGGGGTGCCCTGGGCAGCTCCATCAATTCCGTAGGGTAAGGCAAAGATGGGGAAAGGGACAGGTACAAGCCGTACCGCAGAAGCCAGGCTTCCTCCAGCGAACATAGACGTGCTGCTCGGCACAGTCCTTGGCATAGTAGGAGAAGGTAGCACACACGGCCTCCCGCCGCCCCTGCCACCCGCTGCCTGCTGCCACCCCCGCACAGTAGGCAAAGAGACAAGCCTCATGGTACTCAGTGGGGGGAACCTGGCAGAGAAAGAACAGGCCCTCAGGAAACCAACGCCTTCTCCCATGCTCACCAGAACCTCCCCTCTTGCTTCCATGATGCTGTGATTTACAACCAAAGAAACTCAGAACTGAAAGGACCTTGGAGCGCATACATCTTAGCCATCTCATTTTCCAGAGAGAAAACTGAGGCCCAGAGAGGGGGAGTGACCTGACTACTGTCACAAAACAATCTGGTGGCAGGACCAGATTTCATCTCCAGGTCTCATCTCTCAATTCACTTGGCACCTCTCTAGTGCCCGCCTCTTTGCCCACACCCCCCAGCACCAGATACCACCTCTGCACCCCACCTATTCCTGGGCATGGCATGCCCTGAAAGGACCATCCAGCAGCTGATGGCACACGTACTGGGCCTCAGCCCGCAGCTGCCCAGCCTCCACGCCCGCCTCGGTGCCCACAAGGGGTTCCTCACAGCCCTGAGCCACCTCCACTGCATCTAGACACCCAGGCTGGGGACATTAGGAGTCAGGCACCAGGGAGCAAGAATGAGGGAGATTAACCAGTGTACCAAGGAAATAACTGCTCCCATCATGTCCTCTTCAAGGCCCTGCCATTGTGCCACCAGTTCAGACATCCTGGAGCAGTGGAGGGCAGCAGAGTGCCCAGCCCAGGTTGGGGAGAGGGAGGTCACCAGGGGAGGCAGAGGGCTGGGTCACAGCCAGGAGATTAGGCAATTAGCCCGTTAAAGGAATCTGCTGGTCAGTGACCCAGTGGGTTAGTTCAGCCACTGGAAGGTTGGTTCACAGCAGGCAGCTGGGAGTCTGTGCAGCAACTTAAGTGAACTCCCATGGGACCCCAAGGCCTGTCTTCTCTCCCCCTGAGGATGTGGGAGAGGGCTTAGAGACCACGCCAGTGAAGGAGACAGAGAACAAAGGCTTCAAGGTATAAGGACTAGGGTCCCGGGCTGAGAGGCCAGGAGTGTGCAGGCGGGTGGGGAGGGAGGGAGCACAGGATTTCAGTCTCACCTCAGAGTCAGGGAGCTTCCAGAAATTCCCAAAGGTGGCAGCTAATGCAGCCAGCCCCCCGCCTGGCTCCAAAAAGTCATCTGAGGAAGGACAAGGTGGGAGTGCTGGGTTTGGGGTCTCCTGCCTCCCCTTCCCTCCTACACCAGCCACTCACCCATACCCTGCTTACCCTCAGGCCGGTCATTGTAGAGCCCACAGAGGCCTTGAGTCTGTCCCCGAAGTTCGTGGTCCAAGGAAATGGAGACAGAACTGGACCTGTCCAACCACACAGTAACCCCCAGGCCCCCCGACAGCACCGGCCAGGGGAAGGGGGTGGTCACTCTGCCTCCTGCAGCCACACTACCCCCAGCCTCTCCCACACCACAGCAGGTTCAAACTGTCCAGGGAAGGAAATTCTAGAGTGTGTTGCACTTTATACTTAAAGCAGAAGTGAATTTCCTCCCATCACAGCTCTCTTTGAGAAGCTCATGAAAGCTAGGGACTTTCAGCTGAGAGTCAACTACAAGTTAACTACAAAACCCACACCCATCCACCCTCACACACTCCCCCTGCATACACACTCACACCCTCATACACACACACACATACACACGTACCCACCGAACCCGCCCCTGCCTCACCCCAGAAAGCCCAAACAGGATAAAATGCTGGTTTAAAGCTTTCCCATCTATTATCACAAAAGCTCTTCCTCCCAACACTCCTGGGAGGCAGGTAGACAAGACAGAAACTACTGCACCCATTGGACAGGAAGGGGAGATTAAGTAGAGGGACTTGCCAGAGGTCACACTCTGAGGTGGTTAGTGGGGGGTTGCAGAGGGTGGGGTGGGGGGATTAGATCCACATCCTCCTGGCTCCTCTGCTGGCTTCTTTTCCCCCTGCCTCCCAACAGCAGAGGGGATGGGAAGGCAGCAGGCTCAGTCCTGAATGGTCCCTTCTGCTGCTCCTCTGACCCTTGCCTTGGGGGTGGGCAGACTGCCCCAGAGGAGCAAATGGGGCCCTGGGCAGTCTCTTGCCTCACTACAGCTCCTTTACCCTGGAGCAGCCAGACTCCCCATTGAGTACCAGCAGCCCGTTCACAGCCCGTTTCCATCTCCGATCAGCACCTCCTCTGGTCCCATCATCACCCGAACCTTGGGGGTGACACATAGTAGAAGAGGGTGTCAGCAGCTCTCCAGCCCCCACACCCAGCCGCCTCCCTATGCCTATCCCCCCCTTTCCCTCACCAGCTGGCAGTGTCCAGGTGGCAGGCAGAGCCCCCTGGGCATCATGTGGACAACCCAGGTAGGATCCACAGCGCCCGCCAGCAGATAGGAGCAGTGGCCCAGGAAGTGGTAGTGGCACCCGTCAAAGGTACGGTGGTGGAAGCCTGACTAGGTGGCACAGGTGGCTGAGGGATGCTGCTGCTGGCTCCAGAGCTGGCCCACAGCCCCTGCGAGGGGCTGCAGCAGGGCTGGAGTGGGAGTGTTGCCTGGGGGAGATGCACCAGCTGTGAGTCTCAGAATGTGGGGCCAGGAGGGCAGAGGATGAGGACACAGGCTCCTCAGAGTGGGAGGCTGGAGGATAGTGCATGGTCACTCTGGCAGGGCATGGCAACTTCTCCAGGAGGGCAGGAGAGCAGGTGAGGGCCCTGTGGAAAAGCCCAGAATCAAGAATTCTTTATGTGGGAATGCCCGAGAGGGGGGTGATAGCCAGGGACTGTGCCTGTCCTGGCATGCTGGATCTCTGGACCCACCTTGGAGGCGTTGGCTGGAACAGCTGAGGCAGACCTGGGAACTGCCATTTCGTCAGCTGTGTCCCCAAGTCTGGGCACAGCACTCCTCCAGGCTTCCTGCGGAAGCATTAGCTGAGCCTGCCTGTGGATGGCACTGCCATGTGGCAAAGCAGTGACCCTCAGGGCTGGCTCCGGTGAGGGCTGTGACGGATGGAGGGAGAGAACGGGGTGGATGACCCAGACAGGCAGCATGGGGGCACAGGGGAACTCTCAGACTCCCCAGGCAGCCTGGTACCCCCATGAAGCCACGTTTCTGGGCTAGATATGACTCTCTGACCCAGGATCGCCCCTCGTGCCCACTCAGGTGCTTACCCAGGGTGCAGTGGGTGCCCCCCCCAGCCTGGGCAGCAAGCTCGCACCGTCCGGTTCCATGCAGCAGGCCCGGTTTCTGGGGGCCTGGGTCCATGGAGCAGGGGAAGGGAGAGGGAGATGTCAGTGTCCAGCACACCACAAGGAAGGGACGTCCCATTTGATCACCTACTCTTTGAGTGGCTTTATCAAGTAATTTCCCCTTCCTGGCCTTAATTTCCCCACCTGCAAAGTGAGAAGTTTGGACTAGATTATGTTTGCAGGCTCTCCTGCTCTGACATCCTCCAGGGCTTTTTTCCTTGATGTATAGGGAGTGTGGGAAGCCTGAGACTGGAACAGGTATCAAGTGCCTTCCCGCTGTGCCCACAATAGTGCCCACCCACCCCACCCCCCAGTTCATCCACTGTCTGCCCCTTCTCTGAGCCCTACACCAAGACCTACTTCCAAGATGCCTCCTATTCCTAGGTCAGTCGCCCAGGCCTTTCCTGGCCCAGAATGTCCCATTACCCGCCTCCTGCTCTGCAGACAGCCCAAGTTCTGTACCGCCATTCATTTGTAGATGGGACAGAGACCCAGAGCTGGGGCGCTGGTGAGCCCAGCACATCCTTGCCAGGACAGGTCCAGTCACCAGCCCAGGCGGCTGTAGTGGTAGAGGCTGGCGCAGGGCTCCAGATCCTCCCGACAGGGGGTCACTTCCTCCTCCACCCAGATGGTCTCTGTCCGCTCACACCACCGCCTGCCCGAGGATGGGGGAACAACAGCTGTTGCCACTGCCACCCTCCCCTCAGTCACCAAGAAGCCTGTACTGTGACTCCATTCCCCCTCAGAGCTGACTCCCAGGGAAGGGGGTAAGTGAACCAAGAAGGTGGTTAATACTGGGAGAGAAAAGCACAGGAGAGGGCAGCCTCGCTGCCCCAGAGGGTCCCTGGCCATGAGCAGGAGGAGGGGGCCTGGCAGGAGAGCTTACCCTTTAGCCAGCGTCCATGCCACCCCAAAGAGCAGGGCAGGGAGCAGCATGGTGCTCCCTCAACCCCCGGAGTCACCTTTGGGGGTAGGCAGTGCCCGTGGAGGGGAGCACAGAGGCCAGCTGCTGGTCTCCCCAGCCCCACACAGCCTGCCTATTGCAGCCCGGGGCCAGTTGTCCAAGGCGGCCAGTGAGAGCATGGCCCTTGGGGCTGGGGAGGTTTTATACTTCCCTCATGTTCCCTGGCACCATCTGCCCAGAACCGGATAGGACCTGCCCACACAATCCCCTCAGAGGCCTGCTTTCCCTGGAAACAGTCCCCTTCCTGCCCCCTCCTAGTGTACGTGTGTGCGCACATGCGTGTACATGCACAATTGGGGGGGGCACTCTGAGCCTCAGGAACTTACACACTCTCAATCACTACCACAAATCAACGTGGGACTTGTGGAAGTTGCCCTTCCTTTCTGGATCTCAATTTCCTTACCCGTAAAAATCTCAGGGACCTCCCAGGGACACATGCATGGGACCCAGAGGCTCCCTGAAATTCTGTGTGCACATTTTTCTGAGGACAGTTCTGTAAGTTTTATTAGATTCTCATGGGGGGGCCCTGACTCCACGAAAGGTTACATAGTTTTTATGGCCTTCCAGGCCTAAAATTCAGACTTTATGATGCCCTCCCTTTTTCTTTTTCCTGCTCCTCCTGCCCCCATCTCCTGCTGGGCACTCTGAAAGGGAGGGTCAGTGAGCAGAAGGAGCTGGGATTCTTCAAGAGCTTGAAAACCTTTGAATGCGTGGAACATGCCCTGTGTGTGGAGACAGGGTGGGCAACGTGCATGTCCTCTGCGTGGGCCTGAGCCTCTTCCTAGGGGTGATTATGTGTGGTTGTTTGGGCCCAACCTGGTCTCCTTCTGAAAGGACCTCCTAGGGTCCCTGGGGTCCAGAGCCAGGGAGCCCAGGCTGAGGACTGAGAGGAAGTCTTAGGGAGAAATGCCAGGGGGTGGGGAGTGGTGGGGTGGGGGAGTGGGGCCGAGGATCCCGGCTGAGGCTGAGGCGGATAGGGTATTCTGAGCATCCGGGTTGGGAGAGGGCAGCAGCAGGGGAAATCCTGGTTACATCCTGGTTACCAGTCAAGCTCCAAGGACACCCAGGCTGGAATGTGACCTGGGTTTCAGAGGCCTTACACCCTCCCATTCCCCCATCCCCTAAACCTGATGTCTGGACCCCAGCATCCCCCATAGTCATCCCACCTGGGATGTGTGTGTGTGTGTGTGTGTGTGTATAAGGCTACATTCCTTTCCCTGGATCCACCACCTTTGGTCCTGGGGCCAAAAGAGGCTCCAGTGTGAGTCCCACAGTTCACTGTTCAGCTACACTAGAGTCTCTCACACATCCGCACTGTCACAAGCTGCCTCTCACGCACTCACACCAGGACACTGTGGGCACACTCCCCCAGTCACTCATCCTGCCATGCTCCCTCGCGCCCCCCACACATGTTCACGCTCCCACTGCAGGTCTCCCAAGACCAACACAGATACTTACCCCTCCCCCACTCCAACACACACAGAGTGACACACTCTGCTCCCCAGAGCCATCCCTGCAATTGAATGAGCAGGCTGGGCCCTGGCCCACCGAGTCAGCCCAGAAGCACTGGTGCTCTTCCAGGTTTCATCTGCTCAGGCACCTCTAACCCTAACCATCAGTCAGCCGGCAGCTTCGGTGGAGCCCTCCTCTGTGCCAGGCTGCTCTGTCCCCTTCAAAGCCAGCCTTGGTGTTCATTTTCACCTGATTCCACAGATGCTCACATCTGTGACGCAGGGTGGTAGCCAGAGGGGCTTGCTCTGCCCTCTAGGGCCATTCACCCCTGTTCTGGCTGCCTTTCGCACACCGTCGCTGGGATCCGGATTCTAATATTGGCTGATAAAGCAGCACTTGGCTTGGCAAGAAACACAGATCACAGCTGCCCCTTTCCCTAAAGGGGGCAGGAGGGAGAGAAGCTGGAACCCAGGGGAGTCTGGAGGAAGAGATTAGGAAGAGGGGGGCAGATTTTAGCACTAGGAAGACAGGATACTGGAAGCTTTCAAAAGGAGTGGAGGCCTCTTGCCATTCCTTGCACAGATGGTAAGGCCAAAGAGAAACATTGCAACCTCGGAGCAAGACGGACAGGTCTAGTGCCCCCAGGAGCTGGATCTGAGGGCTGAGGGGAGCCCTCCCACACCTGACTTCAGGAGGTTTCAGCCCTCCACCACGCCCCAGCGAGCCCCCCGCCCCTTCCAGCGGCCCCGCCCGGCCCCAGCAGTACTCCCATGCGCCTCTCTGGCCCGACCTCCTCCCGGGGGCCTGGCTCAGGGCCCCCTCCCCGATTTCTAGTTGGAAGGGTCCCTTCTCGTCAAGCACAAGGGCCCAGCACTCTCTTCTTCGGTCTCCAGCTCTTCTGCCCGGCCTTCTCCCACCCACCCCCTCACATCCACCCCCCCGGCCCCAAGAAGCCCGACTCCCACGGCCAGTCTCAGTTGGGGATCCTTCTGGACTTGGGGGCCAGAGGGTATGGTTCTGGGTGGATCCGGGTGGAATCCGCGAGGAGAGCGGGGGGGCGGGGCCGGAGTTTCTCCGACCGACGAACGGACCGACTACGAACCTACTGACCGACAGGCGGCGAAGACTCGACCCCACCGAAGGGGAGCGCGCCGCGCAGACACTCGCCTGGCGCACGCGACTCAAAGACCGCAACGCAGACACACTGACTCCCCTGCCTCCCCTCCCCGAACACGCCACCTCCTCTTCCTCCCAATTCTTTGCTCCCTCTGCCCCCCACCTCCCACCCCGCTCTCCACCTTCGCCTTGGCTCCTCCCTCGGCGGCTGCGAGCACCCTTCCCTCGCAGCCCGAGTGCCCTTCTTCCCTAGAGCTCCTCTGCCTCCTCCAACCCTCCCTCCAACACCCCTCCCTTCTCTTCCCCCTCTTCCCTCCCCTGTTCCTTTGCTTCCACTTTCCATCACCTAATCCCGGTCGTCGTCCCTCCAGACCAACACCTGCCCACCTTGCCCCGCTCTGCTCCCGCCCGCGACCCCACTCCTCGAGTTCCCTGCCCACCCCACCCCCCGCCCCAGTCCGGGTGCCCTGTTGCTCCCCCAGCTTTCTCGGTCCCTCCTCCCTCCCGGGCGCCGCTTTCCCGCTCCCTCCCCGTCTTTTCCTCTCCCCTCCCCGCGAAGTTTCAGAGCTGTCAGTCGGTCAGTCTTTCGGGCAGTCCGCACCCGAGCTGCAAGCAGCGAGCGCCATTGTGAGCAGAGCCGGCCGGGACAGGAGACCGGGACGCCTGGCTCCCGGCAGCGGAGACACACGGCCGTCCCGCCAGGTAAGCGCAGTGGAGGCTCCGAGCTGCCCCGCGGCTCCGCCTGCTTCCCTTTCAACACCAACACTCACATTCATTGCCCGCTCCGCGCAGGTGACAGCCCCCGGGCTAGGGGTGCTAGGAGTGGAGGAGGGCTGGAATTCGGAGGGGAAGGAGAAAGAATGGGTAGGGGAGGGGGCACGGGGTGGAGGAGGGAGGGGATGAGACTGGGAGAGGGCAAGGCTGGCTAGGTGGGGGGGTCGGGGATGTAGAGGAGAAGAGGGTCTGGAGGGAAGGGCGGGGGCTGGGGAGAGAGAGGGCAGGGTGGAAATCTGGTGGGAAAGGGGAGGGAGAGTCCCTGGGCGAGGGAGTGGGGACTCCCACTAGAGGGGAAGAGGAGAGGGAGTGTGGGAGGGGGCCGAGGGGGAAGGGAAGGCAAAACCAGGCGAAACGGAGGAGGGGCGAGAGAGAAGGGCACTGACAGGTGAGCCCTGGAGGAGGGGAGGGGGCTCCCAGGCGTGGGGTGAGGTATGAGAAGTGAGGCTCTAGAGGACAAACGGAGGCGGGGAGGTGGAAGGGAGGGGGCTGGTCGGGAGGAAAACTTGGGAGGGGGAGAGAAGTCAGTGGGGAGCAAAAATGGGGAAGGGAGTCACAGAAAGGGAGGGGAGAAGCTACGAAGGTGTGTTGGGGAGAAAGGGGTTGGGAGACGAGGCAGGGGTGGGGAGGGGCAGGGCCAGTGAGAGGGTCTGGAATGAGCGGGGTATGACTTGGACCCCCAGGCTTGGGGAAGAGGGGAATAAGGAGGGAGCTCCTCGGGAGCGGGCTGGAAGGGGGAGGGGAAGAGAGAGCCTGCTGGGGAGGCAGAGGGGGAAGGGAGACAGGGGCCTCTGAGGGGAAGGAGAGCTGCAGGAGGGAGGGAGGGAGGGCTGGTGTGGGGAGAGGGGGAGGGCTAGTGTGAGGAGGGGGAGGGTTGGGGAGAGGGGAAGGAGGGAGGGAACTGAGGTGAGGAGAGGAAGGGAGAAGGAAGGGAAACCAGAGTGGGGGAGGAGACCAGAAGGGGAGGGGAAAGCGGGGAGGGGGAGAAAGGCTGAAAGGGAGGAGGGCGGGTGGAGAGGAGGAAGGAAAAGAGCTGGGGGAAAGGAAGGGAGAGGGTGTGCAGCCTGAGAGGGGGAGGGAGCCGGAGGAGAATCGGGAGGGAAGGGAGAGGCGGCTCCGAGCCCGGGGAGAGAGGCAGAGGGAGGGGAGCGCTGCCACTGAGCCCGCCCAGAGCGGAGGGTCAGGGGAGGCGGTGGCCGGGGTGGGCCGACCTGAGAGGGGGCCGTAAGGGGCTGGCCCAGCTGCGGGCAAGCGGGAGGAGCCGGAGGGGCGGGGCAGGGGGAGGAGCTCGGAGGAGCCAGCCAGATTCGGCGGGGAGAGAGGGCGGAAGGCTGAGAGCCAGGGAGAGGGGAGGGGCAGAAGGAAAGCTGCCTGAGAGATTGGGGGGGGGAGGGGAGTCTGCTGTAGGAGGGGCGGGGAACCCGCTGGAAAAGGAGCAGGAAAGGGGGCACAACTCGTGGGGGATCGGGAGTGGGGTACAGTCCCTGGCTGGGGAAACCCCACATGGGAGGGGGAATGGTTTTGAGGTAGGGTTTTAGGGAGAGAAAGCAAAAGCCATTTCCTACCTTCTGCCTTTAGCTAGGACCCTTCTCCCCCACCAGTGGCCCTATAGTAACACTCACCTTTGCCCCGTCGGCTGGCTCCTATTTCACCAGCTCCTGCAGTGACAGCTGGAGAGCTAGGAGATGAAGTTCCCCCCTCCCTACCCTGGGTCCCCACCTTCCACCCACTCCCCGGAAAACCTATTGAATCCTGGACTTCTCCAGGCAAGCGCACCCTGGGGGGCGTGGCTGCTGTTGGGCTGGGGTTGGCTCAGAGCCACCTTGCCAGGTGAGGGGGAGGGCTGGGGTGGGGGCGGCAGATTTCCAGATCTGACCAGAGCTTGCAGAAATGGCTTCAAGGCCTTCTCCTTGGACCACCTTCAAAGATCTCTTTGCTTTCTGAAATTCAGCTTCCCTCATCTGTACCTGGGACCCTACCATTGGCTGAGAGAGAGAGGACAGTCAGAGCTAGGGCCCAGGTGGAAGCTGTGGTGGGAAGAATCTAAAGAAGAATATCTTTTCTCCTTAGGGTCTGTGTCCCAATCCCCAGGAGGAGCTACTCCAGGTTGCCATGAGAGAGACCTTTGAGGCCCTCAGCTCCCTGGGTGAGCCAGCAGAACTGAAAGAACTTGGGTGGGTAGGGGGTGGGGCAGGGGAGTAGGAGGATTCAGGGGCATGGTGGGTCACCTGCTTCCCTACAACTCAGACAGCAGAGACATCCTCAGGAGACTGCATCTCCTAGCCCTTCTGAGGACCCAGAGACCATGAGAAGCCTTTCCTTTAGGGCAGCACATATTCAATATCACCAGGGAATATTTGAATGCCTGTTAGATGTTGGGAGTTGTGCTAGGCTGAATGTGCATGTGAGTACTCAAAGAGCACTATGATTTTTAAATATCTGATAGCGCCTCCTTCTCTTGTCCTTCTTGACTCAACTCAAGAGGCTGAGGGTGATACCTAGCCCGGCTTCTGGGGAGTCTGGGCTGTCCCTTGTCCATGCTGGCTACTATCCAACCTCAGTAGGTTGGGAAAAGTCCCTTGGGTGGGATGGGGAGGGAAAGAGTCTTTGATCACCTATTCTGTACTGGATGCTTTACTTGGACTCATCCTTCTGCCTGTAACAGGATTCTCTGTGGGACAGCCAGAGATGGCTCCCCAAAGTGAGCCCGGGGAAGGATCCCATAATATTCAAAAGCAGATGATCCCTTCCAGGGAAGAGAGAACCCTGGGCACGTGCTCAGGTAAGTAAGTTGGGACCATGGAGGATGGCTTGAGGAGGGGTCTTTCTTCCTTCATTTGTCAAATATTTACTGAGCACCGTTTATGTGCCAGGTGCTGTTCTGGGCATTTGGAACACCTCAGTGGCCAAATAGACGAGCATCCCTACCTTTGAGACCCTTACTCCTAGTGGAGGGAGAGCATCAACAAACAATAAATGTAAAAGTAGTACATTTTTAAACTGTGTTAGAAGATAAGTGCTATGTGGGGGTAGGGAGTGGGGCATAAAGTGGGGGGACTGAGGCCATAGCAGGTGAGGGCAGAACAAGGCATAGGATTAAATACAGTTGATACGAGAAAGCCTCATTGGGAAGGTAAGATCTGACCAAGATTTGAAAGAGCCAAGGAGGTAGCTAAGCAGATCTCTGGGATGGAGAAGAGCTTTCAGGTACAGGGAGGGGACAGCCAGAGCAAAGAACCTACTGCAGGAGTATGCCAGGCTTTTTGATATCCTGGTTTTCCCCAATGATTGGCTTTGGACTGTGGTCCATCTGGTGGCTAGGAGGGCCCAGCCCTCCCCCTAGAAGCCTCAGGGACCCTTCCTTGCTTCCTCTGTCTTGCACACACACATATTCCAGAAACTTCTCACAGTTTGTGGCTTTTGCAATCTACACAGCCTTAGCAGCTGCCCCACTTGAAGGAGCTGCTTGGGGCAGCTGGGAATTGCGCCCCTGTAGGTATGATGTGGAACAGAATCCTGTGGGAAGGGGCTGGGACTGGGGTTTCAAATAACCCCTGTTTTCTAGCACCAGGGGGGACCTTTGTCCATCTGTGATGTCTCCAGAATCCTTAAGGTATCCTGTTCTCTGCCAGGGCTCGACACCCCCAGACCTGAGAATGGTGGCCGGACTGAGCAAGGAGAGGCTCCCTTCAGGGGTGGGAAGGCATGCACACCACAGAAGGCTGAGTCTGTGGGCACCTGTCCAGGTGAGTCTCTCCATCTCTCCGCCCCACCACGGGGTCAGGCAAAGGGAACTAGGAGTCCAGCAAGCTCCAGAGTTCCTATCTGATAAGGCAGTATTGGTTGTTCCCCGAGGCAGCTGCTCCAACCAACCCAAGATGAATTCAGGCCCTGGCCTTTCTGCTATGGGGCTCAGTGCTCAGAGGGAATTTCACATCTATAGGCAGCAGGAATCAGGAAGGCTGGTCATCAGAGAGAAACAAACTCTTACCCAAACCAAACATCCTCTAAAAGTCGTATCTCCCCTAGTCTAATGCATGCGCGAATTACAATTCCCATGAAGATATATGGTGTTGGTGAATCTTTTCACTGTCTCTCCTCAGACATGCTCCCTTCCCCAAATCTCCACCAATCTCAAGTGGCACCCAAATGCTCTAAATCTGTTGTATTCAACTCATCACACCCATATCCAGGCAACAAACAGTTGATACTCTCTTCATAATCTCACTCATTACTTCTTTCCATTCCCACCATCCTTATCATCTTTCATGTGTGATATCATTTTAGTCAACAAGGATTTATTTAGTACCTTCCATGTACAGGCTGTGCTTATCCAAAGAGATGGGCTCTAGAGTTACACAGACCTGATTTGAATCCTTGGTCCACAGTCACTACTTGAGTGGTCTTGGATAGAAGACCTCACCTCTGGAAGCTTCAGTTTGTGTACCTGTAAATAGGGATAATACAGCAGTCACTTCATGGTTGTTGTGAAGGTTCATGACAGTGTGTCTACAGTGCTTGGGTATAGTCAGCTCTCAGTAAATGGCGGCAATGCTTATTGTGATTAGACATGTAAACAAATAGAACACGAGATGTCTGCTCTCCAGAAGCTAAAATCTAGTTGAGATGGCATTAATGTGAACTAGGACAAAGAATTAAAGAACAAATAACAATAAAGACATGTCACAAGTAGGTGTAAAAGTGCTAAGAGTGGAAGTGGATGTAGCTCAAGCGGTTGAGTGCCTGCTTCCCATGTATGAAACAAAAAACAAATGAATAAACAAACAAGAAAACAACTCTTATTGGGGAGCCAGTGTAGCAAGAAAGTTCACTTGTGATTGGGGTTAGCAGGAGACCAGCTTGGCCAAGGTAAAGGGTTCACTTTTGGGAGTAGTCAAGAAAGTTGAACTAGGTCAGGTGAATTTCAAATGTAGTTAGAAATTACTTAAATAATAAGGAACTATGGATGGCTTTTTTAGTAGAACAGTGGCAGAATGAAAATGAAAGCAATATTGAAGTGTGACAAATAGACAGTGGTTTGGAACTGATGGCTTGGTAGAAGAAACTGGAAGTAGATCTAATTGTGACAACCCATGTGTAATGTAATTCAGGCTCAGTCCTGTTACAGACTTTTAGGGCCACAGAGGAACTCAGATCATCCGTTCCAATGGTTCTCAAACCAGAACCACTTTGGGAGCTTTAAGGAAAGAGAGAGCAGGTTCATGAGCCCTGCCCCTGCAGGTGCATTTTGTAGAAGTTCTCCAGGAGATTATGATGCGGCACCAGGTTTAGGACCAATGAAAACAGCTCGATCCTTACATCTAAGCAAACTAAGAAAAATAGCTCAAAGAGTTTAAGTGACTTAACTAAAGCCACACTGCTGGTTAGTGACAGAGGAAAACCCAAGGTGGACACGCCCAACTCTGGGCCCTGACCTCCTTCCTCTCTGCTGAGTCACTGAGCACCCAAGAGGGGCCTAGCTGCAGCCAAACCACATCACAAACCTCCCCTTGGGCCTGAGGCTCCCTATTTCTCCAGAGGCTGGGCATGTCAGGGAGATGATGTTTACTGGACCCCCAAGTCCTGTAAACTCAATGCCCCTCTTCCTAAACTGGGATTTCCCACCTGGCTGTAGTAGCAGGAATGAAAGCAGCAGGGGGAGGGCATTTGAGGGGCATCATGAAGGAATACCACAGTACTCTGCGGCTGGCTGGAGGCGGAGGGGGAGAGCAAAGGAAAGCACCAAAGGTGAGATGTCAGGGTCCCCTGGGAGAAGGAAGCTGTCCTCCCAATGTTAAAGTAAGGCAGGGGCGGTTTGGAAAGATCAAGTATTTGGCAGTAAATCCTCAGAGCTGCAACCATCTGCAGGACACCCCAGGGGAGCTGCTCAACTGGAGATGAGGAGCTATGGTTCCAGGAAGGAGCCCAGGCTGGAAAGGGGTCACAGGAGACCTAGGAAGGCAGAGTGACCTGTTAGAGCTTAATCTTGAGCAACGTCATATTCAGGGGGTGGAAGAGTAAGCCCTGCCTGCTGTGGAGGCAGGCTCCCTAGAGTCATGCAAGCCTGGGAGCACTCCCCCAAACTGGGTTTCACCTGCATTGCAGGCTGCAGAGAATGAAAGACAACTGAGGGATAATGTCAGATTTGGTCATCTCCAGGAAACTTTCAGTCGGGTAGAGTGCAGCCGCCAGACTGCAGGGCTCCAGGAAGTGGGAGTTGTATTGTATTTGGCAAATAAACGTTAGGCGACTTGAGGCTCAATAAACTCCTCTTGTTTTGACTTTCCAGGGGACGAGTGGATGATCCGAAAGGTGAAGGTGGAAGATGAGGATCAGGAGGCAGAAGAGGAGGTCGAATGGCACCAGCATCTATCGTTGCTCCCCAGCCCCTTCCCCGCACCGGACCTGGGGCCGCTGGCCGCGACGTATAAGCTGGAGCCGGGGGCCCCCGGGGCACTGGGTGGGCTCGCTTTGTCCGGGTGGGCCCCAAACGCCGAGAAGCCCTATGGCTGCGGGGAGTGCGAGCGGCGCTTCCGGGACCAGCTGACCCTGCGGCTGCACCAGAGGCTGCACCGTGGCGAGGGCCCCTGCGCCTGCCCCGACTGCGGCCGCAGCTTCACGCAGCGCGCCCACATGCTGCTACATCAGCGCAGCCATCGCGGCGAGCGGCCTTTCCCGTGCTCTGAGTGTGACAAGCGCTTCAGCAAGAAGGCCCATCTGACTCGCCATTTGCGCACGCACACGGGCGAGCGGCCCTACCCGTGCGCCGAGTGCGGCAAGCGCTTCAGCCAGAAGATACACCTGGGCTCGCACCAGAAGACGCACACCGGGGAGCGGCCCTTCCCCTGTACCGAGTGCGAGAAGCGCTTTCGCAAAAAGACGCACTTGATCCGACACCAGCGGATCCACACGGGCGAGAGGCCCTATCAGTGCGCGCAGTGCGCACGCAGCTTTACGCATAAGCAGCACTTGGTGCGGCACCAAAGGGTGCACGAGGCCGCAGGCCCGGCACTCCCGTCTCCCGACACACCTGCCTTGCCCCATTCCGCCGCCGCATCCCCGACCCCTTCTCCTCCCGGGCCTAAGCCCTTCGCTTGCTCCGACTGCGGCATGAGCTTCGGCTGGAAGAAGAACCTCGCCGCGCACCAGCGTCTGCACCGCAGCGAGGGACGCCCCTTTGGGTGCGACGAGTGTGCACTGGACGCCGCCGTGGACCCCGCGGCTGCCGAGCCCTTGGCCTGTGTGCACAGCGGGCAGGGCTGCGGTCCGAGTTCGGACTCGGCGGCGTCCCAGCGCGCTTCCGCGGGCGAGCGGTCCTTTTTCTGCCCGGATTGCGGGCGCGGCTTCGCCCACGGCCAGCATCTCGCGCGGCACCGGCGAGTGCACACTGGCGAACGGCCTTTCTCTTGCGCGCAATGTGGCCGCCGCTTCGGCTCGCGGCCCAATCTGGTCGCCCACTCCAGGGCCCACAGCGGCGCTAGGCCATTCGCTTGTACTCAGTGTGGTCGCCGCTTCAGCCGTAAGTCACACTTGGGCCGCCACCAGGCGGTGCACACGGGCAGTCGCCCCCATTCCTGCGCCATTTGCGCCCGCAGCTTCAGCTCCAAAACCAACCTGGTCCGCCACCAGGCGATCCACACGGGTTCCCGCCCTTTCTCCTGCCCGCAATGCGGCAAGAGCTTCAGCCGCAAAACCCACCTGGTGCGGCACCAGCGCATCCACGGCGAAGTTGCGGGCCAGGCCTCAGACGCAGACCTCACAGCCCCAAGCTGGCCCATTCCCACCGAGGTGGCACCAACCCCGCTCTTCTTCTGAGCCTCATCCCTTCCCAGACCCTGCCTTTGCCTTCTTTTGCACACAGGTGCGAGGGACCCGTGCTCCCAGGCCTCCGGGGCTGCTGGACCTTTCCCTTACCTCACTACCTTGCTGGGGGAGAAGTCTGGAAAGGATACCCAGCTCGGACGTTCTAGGACAGAGACAATGATAAGAGTGGTGCTTGCTGGGAACGGACCAGGCCTAGGAAGACTCTCCTTGGAAGACTCTCCATCCAGAGGTGCCATCAGAAAGCAGGGATCACTAGTGGTCAAGGACCAACCGGTACTTCTTTTATCTGATCCCTTCCCCCAAGGGCCAGGAACCTCTCCAGGGGGGAGGGAGAGAATGGTTGTCTATGTATTTAACGTTTCATTAAAGTTAAAATCTGAAGATTTGGGGGCTGTTAAATTATTGTGGTGGAAAATCCCTGACTCTTCCCATCACCTGCACACAGGTGCCCCTTCCCTCCCCCTTGCTGGGTGAGTTAGATTTAGCCAGCTGCTATTAATTGGCCCTTCCGAATACAAAAATTATACACTTAATTGCCAAAGCACTACCCCGGCTCCCGCTTCTAGCTCATAAATGTGACAAGGGAGAAACATTAGTACTGCATACATTACCCGTGTGCCAGGTGTTGAAAGCTAGCCAGGTAGGGAATGCGAAGAGACTCGGTACGATGCCCTTTTGCCATCCATGTGGAGAACAGCATGCCCCCATGGCCTCTGTAGCTCTAGTTCAGGGGTTCTTAACAAGGGGTCTGTGAGCTTGAATTGAAATTCAAAACAAAACAAAACATTATTCTTGTGGGGACATGTTGGTGTGGGTGTGATATATTTATTAAATAATACACAGTATAGTGTGGACTTAGTAAGGGGTCCGTGGTTTTCACCTGACTGGCAACAGGGTCCATGGAACAAAAAAGGTTAAGAACCCCTGCTCTAGTTCTTCTGCCTCTGCCACTTTCCCAAGGTGATCTCAGAGCAGCAGCCCCACCTGGTAGCACAAGGAAGAAAACACCACATTTAGTGCCAGGGGCAGGTTACTGTCACAGCACACTTGCCAGTGCAGTCTCTCTTCATGATGGATGCTTGATCCAGAAGTCTCTGGGACTCTGTTTCCCCAGTGCAGGCAGACAAGGGAGCTGGAACTGGCTGTCTAGCAGTGAAAGGGAAGGGCAGGATGATGTAGAGCATGTTGAACTACAGTGAGAAGGCCTGAATTTGAGCCACTCTTCTGCCTCATTAGGACTTGGGACAGATTATTCATTTCCTTGGGCCTAAGAGAGTTGATTTTAAGGAAGGCCCTTTACAATTCTAATGCCATTATCACCTTGATAACCCTGGCAAATATTTTTTGGGTACTTACTTGTGCCAAGCACTGTGCTGGGCACTGCGAAATAATAGTAAGCAAGACAGGACACTTACCCTCAGAGAGCTTATAGTAAACAAAGCAAATACAGAGCGTTTTGGAATGTACGGTAAGGGCAAAAACTTAGGGAAGGTCAAAGGAGGTTGTCTGATGAAGAAATTTCTAAAATGAGGCCTGAAGAATGAGCAAGAGTAGCCACATGGAGGTTGAAATCCAAGAGGGTATTGTACAAAGGTCCAAGGTCCAGTGTGGCTGGAGCATAAGAGTGGGAAAGGGTGAGAGGCAAGAGATGTGGCCCTGAAAGGTGGGATGGCACAGATTAGGAAAGGCCTTGAACATGTGTTAAGGAGTTTAGACTTTATCCTGGAGCAATGGGGGACCATGAAAGGATTTAGACAGCAGAGAAACATGATCAGATTCACATCTATACATTTCAGAAAAATGACTCTGGCTGTCATGTGGAGATGGGTTGTCTGGTGGGGAGTGAGGCAGGATGTCTGCAGATCAATAGTCCATTTGACAGTAGTCCATGGTGACCTTGGACCATGGTCATGTCAGAGGAGATGGAGAGAAGTGGATGGATTCAAGAGATGCTTAAGAGGCAGATGGTGTAGGACTTGTTGATGAATGAGTATGGTGTAGGGAAGGGAGAGATTGAAGATGTTGGCCTGATTCCTGCATTAGTAACTGATTAGATGGCAGTGACAATTCCCTGAGATGGGGAACATGGGAGGATGAGCAGTTCTATGCTAGGGGAGCAGTCTTGGATCTGTTGAGCTGGTATGATCCGTGGAATGACCAATAGGAAGTATGGGTGCAGACCTCAGGAAAGGGCCTGGGTTGGAGATCCAAGAACCATAGGCATATACTTCTGAACCTGTGGGGTACTAGTGGATGAGCTCCCCAGGAAATGAGTGTGGAGTGAGAAAAGGGGCCTAGGATAGAGCCCTGAGGAACACCAACATTTAGGAGATGACAGAGAGAAAGAGAGAAGCCTGCAAAGGAGATTGGGAGGGTGGAGGTGCTAGAGAATGAAAAGGAAAATCCTGAGAGGAGATGACAAAGGAGCAATGGAAAGACAATGTTTCAGGAAGGAAGAAGTCAAAGTTGGAGGCTGTAGAGAGCTCACAAAAGCTAAGGACTTCCAAGTCCTTTGGCTCTTGTAGCAAGGAGTCCTTGACAATTAAAGTCCTAAAGAAAGTAGAAGAAAATGAGACCTAGACACAGGTGAGGGACTGACCTTGGAAGGGAAGCCTCTTTTACTCTAAGGTAAGGGGAGACAGAAAAGGTGGGCATGAATGCAATGAGTTTTTAAGTTTGATGACCAAGAATGAGTAAGTGATTACAGGTTAATATGTCAGGTGTAGCTGAAAAACAGGAGTCATTTTCTTTCACCCCAACAGTATTTTAAATATCTGAAAATTTCACATTAAAATCTGGATTTTTTGTTTTTCTTGGAAAATTGTGAAAAACTGGAAGATCTGGCATCTGGTGGCTGGAGCTGAGCAAAAGTTGGCCTCTTTAGACTGAAGGATTGGAGCTGCTGTCCCCACAGTCCTCACTTCTTGCCATTGTCTTAAAACCCAGCTCTGCTTTGCTCACTGAAGTTGCCTATCTGGACGCTTAGGCCTTGAGTCTGTGATTCCAGCTTAAAAAGTAACCTAGCAGTCTTTTAAAATCAAACACATCACAACAACATTAATCTTAGTTACACAAATGTTTTCATTTCTCCACTCATTCTGGAATTCTTATGGGAGAACAGCTTTCAGATCCTGCAGCATATTTGGTGAAACCCGCCATGTGTTAAACATTTCCAGGATTTCGCATCCTCTTGAATCTTCTCTACAAGGCCTAGCTTTGTTCTTTGGCTTTGTTTGCAAATTGTCAGAAGCCATTTAGAGCCCAGCCTGGTGTACAAGGTGGTAACCGAAATGGGACATGAGATAAAAAAATGAAATATGTCTGCCAAGGAAAATGATGTTTCCGAAGGCTTGAGGAGGAGTTCCAGACTCAAACAGTGACAATCTCACTGAAATCAATCCATACCCCCCATACCACCCCATCTTCATAAAGCACCAAGCTTTTTCCTTTAGAACCACAGATGGGTATGTGGAAAGTGTCTGAAAAGTAAAGCCAAATTTACTCTTTCTATATATAGAAAAGAAACATCTTATGAATTAGTTAAAATTTGTTTATTTTTCCCAATCTTGGTCCGAGATTTACTGTAGCAATGGGTATAGAATGCCCAGTATGTGCTCCGTCCTGAACAAGACATAGTGAAGAATGTGAAATGATTAAAGCATGCCACCTGTTCATAAGGAGCTTACAACTTGGCTGGAGATGAGATAGGATTATCTATGAAGTAGAGAACATAAAGTGCTAAGTGGCTTTCTTTAACGGCAAAAGAAGTCTGGAAAGGGGAAGTTTGTGAGAACAGAGAGGAAGCTTTGTGGAAGAGGTGGGGCTGAACGTGGAGCTAAGCATAGATAGGTTTTGGATGTGTGGAAATGCTGAAGGAGACAGAGAGAGGATGGCTCCTGCCCCCCCTTTCTCCTCAAACGTTTCTTCTCTCAACTCTCCTCACAGCCAATCCTAATTCCTCATATCCTGTTCTCTCAACTCATCTATCCCTCCAGTCCATGACCCATGGAACCTGGGCCTCCCAATCTTTTTCATGTGAGGGCACAATTAGAGGAGGATAATATGGGAGACATTGAGTCCCTGCCTCACCTCAGCTCAGACCCTAGGTGACAGCTTGGGGGCTGCTTGAGAGCCCCACCTGGTTGTCCTGATAGCCGAATGCTCTCCATATCCCTGTAACTCCCAACAAATTAGGAAACTCAAATTCATCCCACAGACCCAAATTCTTGCATTTGAGGGAGATGGGACCAAAATTACCACCAATGTGACAGATATCCAACTTTGAGAGAAGTGTCCCTGAATTATAATAGTTAGTTGGGATAATAAACATCATGGAGGCCTGAAACCCATTAGGTGTCAACCTAGTTTTTCTTCATTTCTTCCTCACGCTTAGTCATTCATAGAGTCCTCAGATCTCTATCGCACCCCTATCACATCTCAAAAGAATGATCTAGGGGACAGCTTCTCATTACTTTTTCTAGAATTTTCCATGTCCATAGTCTCAGATGCTCTTGACATATATGGGCAAGGGGCTCACTTGTGTCCAGGAAACATTTTACCCTTCTTTTTCTCCTTTTCCTGGGTCCCCAGCTCCTCCTCTACCACGGAGCCATCCCAGTCTTCTAATCTCAACTGATATAAGTACCCAAGAGCTGGGAAGTCTTAAATAGAAGCCAGCTTCACAGCCATTCTGGAGATGATGTCTTGCTGGGGGGAACCATGCTGCAACTCCCGCATCAGAAGATAGGAGTCCAGTGATTAGAGCAGAACAGCAGTCAACAGAGAGGACTCTTGCCCGCTTTGGACTTCAGTTCTGTTCCACGTCTCAGCTGGCTCCTAGAGTGCTAACACCAACGAACAGGCCTTAGACACACAACAGGCCTTAGACACACCCACTGGTGCTCAGTTCCTAGGTTGTCGGCTGCCTTTTCAATTTGAGGAGGAGGGAGATGGTCTGTGAATGAGCCAGAGAGGGCTGTTTTAAATAAACCACAAGGCCAGTGTAATGCTTGTATTGGAAGATATGGAAGTGCTCAGAATGTTTCTATTTTCATCTGAGTAACACCATGCTTGGGAAACCAAATTAGTGATGAAGAGGATCTTTGGCAGGGATGGAATTAGAGCTAAATGAAGTGAGGGGTCTTAAGAGGTACTTAATCCAGTCTCTGGTGGACTCTGCTTTGCACTTCATTAGTGCAACAAAAGACTCTTCCCTGAAGCTCGACCCCTTGTATCTCCTCTTTCACCATCTCCAGGGCTGGAAAATGAAAACTGGGGGGGAAAAAAAAAAAGAAAACTGCTGGTCAGAGTGATCTGCCTGAGATACTTGCAAATCTTTCATAAAAGATTCCATGCATTCACCAGGCTCTACTGACAAAGGCGCAGGCAGGGAGATGCAGACATTTTAATCACCCACCCGTAAAGATTGTCGCAGCTTTAAAATTTACTCAGCCTTGTGCATGAGTAGTAGGGAATCTCATCCTCGTGGAGTTTAGACAGCAGAATGAGACAAGTAGCTGATAGATTCCGGGCCCTGAATGCTGGATACTGTAGGAGTAACAGACATAGTCCCCATCTCACAAGCCTTAAAACTTAGATGCAAGAGAAGCCTTGAGTTTCATAGAATATGTAGCCCATCACACGTGGTTGTACAGACCCAGGTATTATATTATATTCTTTAGGATATATGGACGTGAGGAGTTCAGAGAAAGGGGAGGGCGTGCTGGAGCAGTCAGGGATGGCTTCTCGAGGGAGGGTCCTGAGCAGAGTCTTGAAGGAAGGCTAGGATTTGAATAGGCAAAGAGGATGTGGGAGGAACCGGAGAACAATGCAAGACAATGTATAATTAAGTACGAAATTGTGCAATTCAGGCTCAGTGCCACAGGAGGTCAGATATTTGCAACAGCTAAGTTTGAAATGGGAAGGGGTTGTCTAGCTCAATGTCAGTGAAAAGAATATCCATCTCTCCAGGACACCCCCACTTCAGTTCCTTTGCTGCGGAGGCATCTGGTAATCAGAATTCTTCCTCTTCTGCCATGCTTCCCAGAACTTGCACCTGTGCTACGTTTCCAGAAGCAGCTGCTCCAAAGAAACTACAGAGGGACTGGGCAAGCAATATGTAAAGGGATTGATCATTATTATCAATGACAATAATGATAACTAATATTTATGTAATGCTTGCTGTGTGCCAGCTCCAATCTAAGATCTTACATATATATTAACACAATCTTCACAAAAACTACTATTATTCCCATTTTATAGAGGAGGAGACTGAGGCACAGAGCAATTAAGGCTTTTGCTCAAAGTCACTTACTCATTCAACAAACATGTATAGAGTACCTGCTAAGTGTCTGGCACTGTTAGATTCTTGGAATAATAATAATAGTAACACACTAAAATTTTTGAACGTTTATTTAGTGTCAGTATACGAGTTAAAAGTTTCACAGGTGTTTTTTCATTTCTCCTTAGCACCACCCTATGAGGTGGCATCCTTATCCTTGGTCCAGTCTTAATGATAACATGAGAGAGGCTCAGAGAGTCTAAATAACTTGTGCACAGTGGCACAGGTAGCATGCCCTGAAGGCTGACTCTAGAGCCTGTGCTTTTAAACACCAGACCCCGCTGGCTGCTTGCAGAGAGGACCCGTACACATTTCTGGTCTTCAGGGTGCTCACAGACCAGTGGGTGCCTCTAGTGGGTCAATGCGTAATAGAAGTGGGTGCAGAGGGTCACAGGACC